>JAOANR010000006.1:5469664-6069664 GCA_030278955.1 Hygrophila difformis
CACAGGAATATCTCCAATGTACATGTCAAAAAATGCCCCTGCACATCAGGAGAAATATATCAGCCTCCACAATCTTATTTCAACCATGTTTCATTTCACAGTCCATCACTACCCAATAGGCAATAGCCACACAGCTGGGGGACAAGTAAAAGGACAGTATAAAAAAATACTACACTTACTGCATAAGTCTTTGCTATGGACTGCTCCTAAGCTATTTTCTCCAACTGTCAAATGAACAAATTCCAAGGGGTGATGTCAATAAAAGTCGAAAATTGATGAACACGGTGATTCATTGATTTTATAGCACTCACCCTCAGTAATTAGATGTCCATCCGCTGTCCGTCGGAAATTGATTGTTGTGCCCTGAACATTTTTATCTTGTCTTTGTTATGCTGCTCCATAAGAGAAAGGAGAAGAGAAAAACTGAATCAAATAAGCATACCACACGTAAGGGAATATCCTTTGAGAACATGGAACCAAACGTTTGTAGGCAGCTAAAATCTGCATCAGGGTTCGTCTATGAAAGAGCAATAAGATGTCAGCAACAAGAATTCAGGTATATCAAACTTCAGGATTTGGAAACAAATTTAATAGGCATACTCTTGTCAATCGAGCTCGGAGGGCCTTCTCAAAAGTACTGCAAGAACAAGATTATAAAATGACTCAGAAGGTGGGCATTTCATGCACCAATCAGCTTTTCGAGTGTGTCGTCATGCTAGTATAATTATATTAAAACCTCGTAACTACATGTATATCAATCATATAATATGGCATTACAGGAACATTGATCAGTAGCAAAATGATGGTTTAATCCTGATTGTGTGCTTATTTTGCGTCTATGAGACACAAGGAAAATGATTCACAAGCAACAACAGTGATTAGCTTACTCTTTCACCATACTGATTTTGATGCCGTTGCAATTGACAACAAGCCGAAGTGTCATGTTGATGTCCTCCCTGTATCAAATGCACAAAGTTTCAGAAAATTACAACTATGATATGCTCACGTTTTTGTTTTAACAAAGATAATGGCATGACCTGCCCCTTTATAAGTTATGCCAATTTTGCTGCTGCTATGAGAGAATGATATTGAATGTATCCAAACATTAAAACTTAAAGATGGCTAACATATAGATTTTCAGCTATGGTGAGAGAGCTTAAACCATTATCATGACAATTTATAATTGAAATCATGTGACTCATGCTTCAAATTGCTTTGGCGAAATAAATGTCCTAAATAATGTGCCATAGACAATTTACAGGACAGTGAATGACACATAATATAAGTTGCAAAACACCATGAAACTCAGATGATCTATATAAGTTGGAATACACCACAAAATATGCAGGGCAATATCACCTCTTAAAGATCATCTAGACAAAGGAAAGCATAAACTCAGATGATATCACACGTAAAGCCAACAGCCCATACAGTGTATAGATTCTCCCATTAATTTGGAAAACCTAGCGACAAACCTTAGCAGATCCCGATAAAAGTCTTGGCACTTATACAATTCATCCTCCGGAGTGCGAGAATACTTTGGGCCCAATTTCTCACAGACATCAGAAGGGTGAACATCTGTTAAAGAACGAGAGTGAATTTCGGGAGAAAAGTACACTGCTAAACACATCCAATACAGGCTGAAGAACTTACAAAATCCAAATGCATAGACTTTCAGAGATTTGATTCTTATTATGGTCATTGTTCTTGATCCAGTTCCAACAAGGACCTAAGGTGAAGGAATACGGTCAAATGTTTTTAACTGTCAAAATAGAACTTAATGTCGATTGAAAAAGAAACACATAGTGGAGCTATCACAGGAAAACGTTAGGATGTGCTTACCTCTGGACTGAAACTATAATTGCTTTCTTCAGAGATAATGTTGTCCTTATCCAACAAGGTAGGGAACTCAATGCCAGTTCTAGGTTCAATTGTCTTTGACCAAGCTAAATTCTGGAGATTAAGATTAGCGCAGGGTCCACATCCTCGAGTTTCAATCTCACAGGGTTTTTGGTCTATTGATCTCTGGGGTTCCATAGAATTCGTCTCCAATGGAGCAGCTAGGATATTTGATGCACTAAACACCACACAAACAGGTCAGACAGTCATAAGAAGGAATATATAAGTATAATTGATACCAAAGCTGAGGATAACTGATTTTTACATATTCAAACAAGAAGCTTACACGTTAGTGAATGGGGGTACCATTGCAGTCATTAATGAGAGCACTGGGAATGACTGGAGCCGTTCAACTTCTTTGCACAGCTGCCTCAGAGCAAAATTGGACAGCTTTCCAACCAATGGATTGGGTGTTTCCATCCTATTTTTCGACCTCTGGAAAAATCCTGAGAAATCACATTTTACAGAAGGCATGTGCTTTACTTGTGTCAAAACATTGGAGCATCTGGAATGAGGATGTCCATGGTCTCCCGGTAATCTTTTATTGATATTGAGATATGATCCCCGAGAAAGCCAGATGACTAGGGCACCGGCAAACTTTGACATGCAACCGAAAGCTTCTTGAATGGCCAAACTTCCGGGCATTGAAAGATGTCTTGAATTGTCCACAATCGAAGTAATATGGGGGAGAAGAAAGAGCCCACTTGAACAGCCATCTGGTTCAATGAAGAATAACCAATCTTTTCCCATGGTGAATTATTGCTTGTTGCCGTGGAATCACTAGTTCATTCGAACCCAAAACTGACAGCAAATCCTGCTCGTGTCCAAATGAAAATGTGGACTGTCTTAAGAAATATATACAATGATAAAAACGCAGAATTCATCATGTGCACTAACTTATCAACATAAATATGAAGATCGAATTAATTAAGATCGAATTTGGTAACCACATACAACAAAAAAGGAGGAAAACAGGTCGCGCAAATTGGCAGGAAAACTAGTACTACCATTTTAACTAGAGAGGATGACAATGTATGATATTCTCGAGTTTATGCGTCTTTGTTGAAGTTAACGAGGAAAGCCACACATGGAACGAACAACGGTAACAGAAATCAAAAGGAAAAATTAACGCCGCATCGGGTATCAATTTCGCAAGAACCGCAAAACAGGAGCAAAGATTCGATCATCATATGATTTCCAAATCGTAAAAAGGCTCTAAAGTATCAAAATAACGAGCCACAAAACGAAAAAGAAACATCAACAATTCATATAAAAACCAAGAAAAAGCGGCACGCCTGTCAATATGAATTAAAAAAAAAAAAAAAAATGGGAAGAAACCTGGAAAAGGGGGAAACAACAAGGATGACGAAGAATTGTTTAAGGTGATGTTCACAAAGATCTCGAAAGATATCACGAAAAGTGGCTGGTTAAGGGGAGGAGTTTCGGTGAGTCGAGAGAAAAAGAAGCGGAGGCGGCAAAGAATATGCTTTGGGATGGTTCTCTCTCGACAAATAAACAGGAAAGAAGGAAAAAGAAAGGAAATCAACTTACGTTATAAATAATTTTCTCTTTCCTAAAATTTTAAGTACTAACAGAAAAGGAAAAAGGGAGAGAGAGATCTCGAGAAGATCGTCCCATTGGTCCAGGCCCTGGACAAAATTTTTGGTAACAAAATCATAAAACGCCACCACGACACCAGCCCACCACTCCATGCCAAACCCCAAACAAACGAGTACTAATTATTTTTCTAAATTATTTTCCTACCATCACAATTGTATAGGGGTGAAAACGGGATGGATATGGGCAGATAGTACTCTTTTTATGTATATCTCATATTTTTTTGTCGAATACGAATAGACGGGATACAAATACGGATTTGAATATTTCGGGATACGGATATAGGACCGATATATGATAGATTCAGATTTTAACGGATAAAATAGTCGGAAAATCTTTTAATTTTTTAGATTATTTTTTTAATAATTTTTTAGAGATATCAGAAGATATTATGTAAGCTATAAGGACTATTTAAATTTTCAAAGATTATATATTCACTTCAAGACATCCAAATAGTATCATCCTACGATCACAACAACTTAGATGCAAAGAATGTAATAATATCGATTTAATTAAGTCTGTTTTGATTTTATTATATATGGCTTTCATGCTTTTGATTATATTTACATATATAATTCATTTATTTTATATTTAATATGATATAATATAATATATATTATTAATATTTGAATATCCGGATAGAAAATACGGATAATATATGAATGATATCTGAATTTTTTCGGATATGGGGGATATTTGCAATCAAATATCTGGTCCTGTATCCACTTTTAAATATCCGTATCCGTATCCATATTCGCCGGATATATGCCGGATAGCAAAATTCGAATTCGGATTTGAATATAATCGAATACGGCATCGGATCAGGCGGGAATTATTCGTCCTGCTTTCACTATTACAAATATAGCAATAATAATAATTCTCCACCCGACCCTCTATTCATCATCTTTGTTCCCTTTGTAATTTGTACGTATGGACTCCCACCACCAATTTTCAGGCCTTTAATGACTCTCCAAAATTTTTTTAAAAAATAAAATAATAATAATAATAATATAACAATAATAATAATACTACTACTACTAGTATTTCCCATGAGGTTTTTCGATTCTTGTATATGTCCCAACTCCCAACTATGGACGCGTTGCGTTGGTACATTCTTGTGCGTGCCAGCGGACTTCACTTCAATTTGGCCCACTGCAATTTCAACATCACACTTGTGTTGTATTTTGTTCAAAATTTAGTCGTTGCATTTTTGTGGTACAGTTTAACATATACTGGGCAAATAGTCGACACTCGTCCGTCACCTCATAGACAATAATAAGTCAATAATAATAATAAAGCCACTGAGGGCCTGATCAGGAATGGAGGACACGCCACATGATCGATCCTTATAAGCAAAGCAAGGAACAGGTTTGATTGCTCAAATAATCTCGACCACGTGGAAGTTGCAAGGATTGTCCAATCTCATTCTCTCGTGATGGTGACCTATGCCCAAAGGCTCGGTCAGATTTGTACCAATCTTCTGCCTAATAATTCCTACCGTCCACCACCGCGTGAGAGCTATACAAGTGGACAGAACAAATATCAATTCGTTTCTAGGTTTCCATTTATATATACTAATATAAATAACAGGTTGGGAAAATTGAGCACCTTTCCAAATATAGTAGATGATGATGATGGCATATGGGTTTCAAATACAAATATGGTACTTCATCTGAAGATGATAATATCAACGAGGATGCCAAATGAATGTGATTTACAGCCAGCCAGACCACTTTCATTTACAACATATATGATGAATATATCAGATAATAGTATCATTGAGTTAAAAAAAAAAAGAAAAAAAAAAGAAAAAAAAGGAACACGAGATCATGTGAGCTGCAGAGCCCTCCTTGTATGGAAAATGTCTAGGAGCATGATGTCCTAAAGCCAAGACAGTGAATAAAATAAAAAATACTAGTATAATACTACTGGTGTTCTTTTCCATCTTAAGTTGCAGCTATAGCTAATGCAACAAAGATCGCCTCATAAGATAAGCTCTGTAACCAGCAATCGATGCCACGCCCTTGGCTGTAAAAAAGGGGCAACTCTATATAAGGTATTGGATATTTTAATTCTTGTCGAGGGGGAGAGCATTGGAGAGGGCGTTGGGCATGCATCACAAAAGTCCTGCTTCAAAAAGATTTCTCCGTCTCAATGTCTCATCCACAAGCTTGAAAGTTTTCTTTACAAGTTTCTGATCCAAGGCAGTGGTTCTATAGATCTTAAAAACCCGGTCAACCCGATCGGGAGAGGTGCTTTGGAAATAAACTTCTTCAAACTTCTTCTTCACAAACCTGAGTGATTGAAAAAAGATAATAGTTTGAACAGATGAAGGCAGAACTGACCAACAGACAGTAAATGTAAATCCAATTACTCTTATCTAAATGCAAGCTTGAATTATCATATGTTCTTCCATTGACTACCTGAACTAAACTTACAGGGAAGATCTTAAGCAGTGACATTTTATATGCATTTCAGTTACCAGAAGGGACCAAAAACATGCTTACTCATATGCATGCTCGATTTCTTGTTTCCCCGTCGAAACGGGCTGGTAATCCTTGAACCAGCTACATACATTCAGGGGAACCTGCATAAAAGAACTCTATAACATCCTACTTCATAAGAAATTGTCCAATGAACAAGAGTGGCACATTCTATGCTTACTTTCAGAACCTTCTTTTCGAATAAATCAAATTTGTTGAGAAATAGCATGAAAGAGGTTTTCTGCATCCAAGAAATAACACAAGGATCACCAAAAGGCATCAAAAGTATGATTGCAACACATTGTCTAGTCTGCAAGATGTCATCAATTAAACCTCAAAGCAAGGTTGCTTCAGGACCCACTCAAAGAGTTCCTTTGTCTCCATCAATCTATTCTTGTTATCATCTTCAAAAAGAGTTTGATCATACCTGCAGTAAAGAAATACACCAAGTATGAGTTAAAATATCATCACAATTCACACAACATGTCACTCTAGAAAGTGAATGCATGCATAACGATGAGAAAGTGTAATAACACCATCATCAAAAGAGGAACCATTAGTAAGAGGGTGTATTATATCATTTCACTCTGTTTGGGAGGAAATGAGAGGGAACCATTTGGCCATACTCGCTTATAGCAGCACAGAATATCACAGCTGTAACCCCATCGAACAGATGAATCCATTTTCTTCTTTCATTTTTCTGGCCTCCAACATCATAGAGTCGATACACTTCTCCACTTTTTTTATTCTCTCCAACTGGGCTGCAAACATATAAATAATTAGAAACAGCTGCACATGGCAGGAAACAAGACGTATCCAAACACATCCAAATAACAATGGACGGCACATGGCTGTCTAGAATTAAATATCATGATACTTCACTGTTCAATATGATTGGATCCCAATAGAAATGATATTACATCTCAATATAATCCATGCTTTGAAACAGGAAACGATAACAGGCATAGAGTTAGGATGAAAAGTTTGGAATTTTTTCTCACAAGAAAAGCAAAGCAACAATCACCTGAATTGGATTTCTACAACTCCAGTTGTCCGAACACGTGCATTAAGAACATCTTCCTACATCAAGGCAAGAACATTAAATAATACTAATAATAATATTAAATTCTAGATTTACAATAACAGCTCAAGAATTCACACAAGGATAAAGAAAACCATGTTCGCTACTTTTCTTAAAGGCACCATACCAAAAAAGGGTAAGAAAGAGAAAAAAATAAAATAAAATACAATTTGGTAACATGCAGTCCTTTTCAACCACAATACTAAAAATGACAGATAGGTAGTGAGGTGAAAGATCACAACAGTAGCAGGAGTGGAATTGTTGCTGAGTTAATATTTCCACATACATTGAATCAGTTTTCCGACAATCAGGGTTGAGATGCTATAATCCTGTGGTTCTAAAAGACAAACAAATATGAAAGTTTTCTACAGGTTCTGTCAAAGCAAGTTTGCATATCCAAGATAAATTATGCATCAATTGTTAGACAAATAACTTTGTTTACTGTAGAAGGAGTCAATTTCTAAAATAGTACTCCATGTCACATCTTTTACATGATGCTTTACTGGCATGACCTGAAATGTTGTGCAGGAAGGAAGTGATATTTGCTCTCATCTTTCGCATACCTTTGTTGGAACGTAGTCTGGATCTGACAATCTTTGCAAATTTTCCATAAAATAATGGGCACAATCTGGAACCTGAAGTTCATTGCCACGGGAATATGTTTCCTGGGAAAGATGTAAGAACTTTTTTTTTTATCATGAGTTTGTGTAAATGAGTACACATGTAGACATATACTGATCCACACACACGTGAGTGTAGAGAACTAGAAACTTCATCAGTAGACTATTCAAGACCAGTAATGCAAACACAACTGACCTGTAAGGCATCATCTCTCCAAAGAGTCTCAATCTCATGTGCAAGTTCACTGGTCAGACATGGGTAGTCCAACCTACCACCAATTTCTGAAAGTTTTTCTCCTATTACCTGATGCAAAAAAAGGGAAAAAAATAAAAATAAAAATAAAAATTGATTATGTTCCTGTTTCATAATTCAGGCTCTTGCGTAAATAGTTAAATAATTATTCTACTAGTTGCAGACCTTATTTTCATCAGATATGATGAACTTTGAGGAGTCTTCTAAACTTTGAGATAGTTCCTTGGATCCATCATATAATATCTGTGTGAAAAATTTCAAAATCAAACAAGATCCAAACCATAGACCTCAGTATCTATCCGCAACAAGTACCATATGAAGATTGCATGCATCCAATCAATCTGATGCAATTTAAATGTTTTTTTGTGCAATGCCAAAGGGACAAAAAAACCAACACACCCTTTCCATATTTCATACTTTTATTGTCTGATAAACGTTGGCATGGATGACTGGGATGTAGCCTCTCAGCTCAACCTCATCGAATCCACTCTGAAACAAAAGCTTTATCTGCATGCCGTTCAAAGCAATTACATACTTGAGTTGTCTTCAAACAAAGGAAATACATATGCGCACTAAATAACTTGAAAACTTGATAGCAATAGGAAACTATGCCTGCTTAAAAATGGTGGACTTCCCAGAATCTCCTGCCCCTGAACCATGAAAATGTCACACTAATGTTATGGATGCAATATTAAGATCACAAGCAAACATAAGAGATAGGAATGTTACAAAGTTGTTGGTGTTGAAAAGGTAATTCTAACAAAATCGTAGAGTTTAATTGTGGAAAATTGCTCCTTTATCATATAGCTATTACAAAAATTACTGGGTTCGATTATAAAGTTAAATTGCAAAAAGAGGCAAACATTAATGTAGAAAGACACTCACACAATAGAAAATCAAAATACAAAGAAGGATTACGTAGGTGAAAATTAGATGTTTATAAATTATAAGTGGCTAAGGTATTGAAAAAATAAACTAACAAACATAAATGTTATGATACTGCCAAGCTGGAGTTAGAAGTACACTTGAAGATTGCAATACACTTAGAGATGGTAAATGAAAAATGTAGACTTCTGTGATAGTAAATACATTAGGTATTTAGTTTCATTTCTTAACTTGAGGCATTAAGGGTGAACCCACCAGAAAGAGCACTATCATCATAATGTCACAAGGGGATGATCATCAGGTACAAGAAATGCAATATATGCAAGCACTTCATTAAAACAGAGAACAAATAACAGAATGGAAAACCATTTTCAATGAGTATGTTTACCAAGCAATAGAAGTTTCTGAATATGCTTCTCTGCCTTCGTTTCTTGTTCTATTCGCCTCTCTATTTCTGCAGTCTGAAAACTCATTCAACACAAACACATCAAACAATGGCTGGTAAAAAATAAAAATGAAGAAACACCACACAACAATATAATTCAATTACTGAAAGATTTTGGGTGCATCGAGGAGGACAAACCTGCTCGTTCTCTTCTGAATCAGCTGGATTGTGTCGCTGTCTGCTACAGAGTAACCCCATGCTATTGATTAGCGGACACAACAGAAATACCATGTATTACTAAGTCGTTGCTGAGGATCAATCACTAGCAGAACCTTTACACATTGATGCTCAGCACCTGGATGCAGAGAATATAACATCAAAATTTTGCTAGAGAAGAAAATGTCGAACAGTCATCGTGTACTTACTCTCCTACTGAACATTTTTAGTTTATTTGTAATTAATTAAGGCGGCATGCCACTCAAATACAAGTACAAAGGCAAGATACGGAGAGGACACTGAGCAAAGAGAATGTAACAGAGCCGTACAGGGCAAGATCCATGATTTGGTTATCACAAGTTGCAAATAAACGAAACGTTAAAAACATAATGCACGAAGGCAACAAATGCGAGCAGAAATACTTTCTCACCATTATATACACGAAAGCACTCATAATAGTTAGTGCATTCCAAGAAACAAAAATATAGCACTATTCTATTCCACTGGGCTGCAGCGGAGGAAATGCAGGAAGAATGACACAAATGGAAGTCATTAGATAGTCATTGTAGCTACAAAATCTACAGTAACTTCCAGCTTTTATTCCTAACAAAGAAATTTGAGTCCGATACTCATACCTCGGTCCAGAAGAGGTTGTCCGACATGCAGTGACAAGAGGACAACCGACAGCTGCAACAAAAAAAGTTCAAAATGGTAGATGATGAGGTGGAAGAACAAGTGGGCGGGGAGGGTGGCGATGGGTGCAGGCGGATCTAATGTAGGGTTGAAATGGGATTGAGACAATGGTAAGCGATAGTAGATTGAATTGAGGAGGTGGGAGAGAGAGGATCTGGTAATCAATCGGAAGTGGCTGTGGTGGATCTGGAAGGGTTTTGAGTTGGGCGGCAGACGCCGGAGAGCTGGCGCAGATGAAGAGGGGCTAGAATTGAGAGAATTGGTGTGTTGTGAATTGTGACGATGAGTTGGCTGTTGGGAGGGCAAGAAATATAAGAAATGTGAACTGTGGGAAATGGGAAGGAAGGGGACGAGGGTTTGGGTTTGGGTTTGGATTTGAGTGTGGGTTTGGTCAGGTTTTTCAGTCTTTGGTTTTTTTTCAGGATTAAAAAGCAAAAAAAATAGGCAGAGAGGGCAGAGAGGGCAGGACCGCAGACCAAAGCATCAGAACAAAAATACAAGTGTTGACCAGTCAAAGATAAAAACAGGTAGATTCCCAGATGAGATGAGATCCCATTCCCAATCCAGCTGGGATTCGGATTTGGGCATTTGTCATTTGGGTGAAGGCTGGAGGAATCGGGGATCGGATTCCAGATGCTGGGCCTTGGGCTTTCAAATGAGCCTCACCTCAACGCTTTTGGGGTTTTTCACAAAATTATGTACTACTATTCTTTATGCCAGAACTAATTTTGGCCTAGTGTTAGTGTTTGGGTTCGATTTCTACTCAGTTATATATATCTCTCATTTATTCTTCTTTGTAATTTGTATAGCTTAGGCTCCCACACACATCTTTACCGACACATGAGTATCAACGATTACCAAAAAAAATTATTTTGATTGCAAACATTTTTTAGAAAACTGTTCAACAAATTCGTGACTAGAATAAATAATTGTGCAAAAGAATATACTTTAATTATTTTTAATTCTAAATACCAATTATAAATCCCTATATTTAATCTTTATTTTATACTACAATAAAATCATATCCCAAATTTATTTTTTTTAATATAAAAGGCTAGCGATTAACCCACGTAATCCTAAGCCATTACATGGGGAGTGGGACGATTGGCCCGTTTAAGCCCAGAGGACATATATAGACCCCATATGTGGAGACGGTTGTTTTATTTCGCGGGCCGTTTCAACAACTCCAAATAATAGGGCCCATGAGAATATAGTATGGTCAATTGGTCATGAAATCCTCCACCGATTGAAGTGTTGGAGAAAACGAGAATGTGGTTGAAGTTTTCCAAACCAAACCATACTTACAATTCATGTTTTTGCCCCAAACAAATTGGGTCTGCGTATAGTACGCCTTGAGCTAGCCTTTGATTTGGAAATAAGTTTTATTAACTAGCTTGTAAAAATGTGAAGAGTTCCCTTGTTTTGGGCAAGAATAAAACTATTTTATGAAGATGTAGCATATAAACAAGTACTTCCTCCACCTCATTCTAATTGTCACGTTTGACTTTTTGTCACTATTCATTGTTTAATTTTGATTCAACTTTTTATCATAGTTATACAAGAAAAAAAATAGTCAGGTGAGATCTTGTTGGATTCGTCTAATCTTGTAGTTTTAGAATATCAATTTTTACAAAATTTTTTATATTTAAGTTATTCACCGTTAAAAATGTATATCGACATATGTGCCCGGTGGGTCCGTAGGCAAAAACAATGAAACGGATGAAGTATATTAATATTATACATATATAGGAATAGGAGGTTTCAAGAACTTCATTAGGTCCCAACAAGTGACAAGTCAAGCTTGTTATTAATTGTGAACGCGATATACGCCTACCCTCGGATCTCAGCTAATTAATCGAAATGGAGGGAGTAGGTATGATATGAAACCTTCCATTTAATTCATACCCACAATTTTGAAGTGTTTTAACCTTTTACTATATGACAAGTGCACCAAGGCCATTTGGAACTCATCTTCTTGGGATGCATCCTAATTTATCTATTATAATAATAATGACGGTGACAACAACAACAACAACCATACGATCAGTACATTCAATTTTTATTCATCGCCCAAGTTATACTAGTATTTGAATATTATAGCTCCACTAATTAGTGAATAAATTCAACAAGCACGCATTCCGCAAGACAAATTAAAACCACAAAATATTAATCATGAGTGGTGATGTAAGAAATCTTTCAGAATGTGGTTGAATTTGGCTGGTCTTTCGATTTGGGGTACATGTCCCGTCTTCTTAATGACCTCCAATTTGGCCTTCTCCCCCAACAGTCTGCAATTGGGCAATTTAATTCACAGTTGGTTAGGGTGGCTGGGGAGGAAACTGCTGCCATTATTATATGGAGTATATTGCATTACATTATTAACAAAGAATTCTTAGACACATACTCGTGAAGTTGTTTGGCTTTCTCCAGTAAGAATATCTGATCATACTCTCCCCACACAATCAACACTCGCTGCATTTTCAATACCAGATTAATTAATATAAACTTGCACAAGATTAATATGATTATATACTCATATTCATGGATCAATGATCAATTAATAATTAATTAGAATTACCTGGGAGAGTGGAGATACATCGACAATCTCGTTCTTTCCGATGGTCAGTCCTTTCAACAGTTCCATTTTCTCCATGCGATTTTCAGAATGCATTTTCTGAAGGTTTATAAGTACGTATTAAATGTGATAATCTGATTCAATTAGGTACTGCATAATTCATATATATATATATAATGGTTAGTAGTGTATATATACTCACGTCAATGAAATCATCGAGGATGAAATCAGGCATGTAAGGAGGCTTGTAGAAGACGAAGCCGAGCATCCCGGCCAGCTGCCGGCCGGTGGTCGGCAAAAGTAAATCTTCAATTTTATCCACCTTCGCCTTCTTCACAAGCTTCGCGTTGTCACTGGCAACCATGTTCACCCCGGAGCTCGCGATCACCACTTTCTCCACTCTCTCTGGCCACATCTTCGCCATCCTATACGCCACGAATCCACCGTAGCTCGTCCCCACCACCGAGTACCTTCAGCACAAAGTCAATTGAAGAATTGAATTCCAGAAACTTCAAATTCCCCAAAATCCTAATTTGCTAATTCGTTACCTGTGAACCCCTAGCTTATCGAGGAGTTTGGCCACGCAGATCGCCTGGAAATCCTCGGTCCTCTCGGGGGAATTGGTGTAGGAAAGGCCGAAGAAGACGAGGTCGGGGGCGTACACGTTGTAGTGCGGGGAAAAGAAGGTCATCTGCTGGCGCCATTGCCATATGCTGGCAGGACCGAATCCGTGGATGAGGACCAAATTAGGTTTGGAAGGAGAGACAGCGGTTGGACCCCAGTAATGGATGGTGGTGTCTTGATCGATGTCCACAGCCTGGGAAGAGAATCCGGCGGCAACCATTGATCGGCGGAGGAAGCCGCCGGCGATGGAGACAAGGCTGAGGCACGAACCACCCATCCCGTCTGTCAGTGAATTTGGCCCTGCTAGAAACTTGAAGGGACCGACTGAGGGAGAGGAGAGATTGAGAGAATGGAGAATATTTATATATGCAGAATACTAATTTTAGGGATTATCAGTTACAAGTGATGAGTAAAAACATGACCATTCATAGCGCTATATATATAGTAGGAGGAGTAGTGACTGTGGAAGCTGTAACTTAATCTTTGTACCGTCCAGCTTCATTAGTATATGTGACTGTAGTAGGTATGTAGTATTAATCACAACTTGCCCCATATTATAAATTAATTGCAAATTCAATTCAATACGGGAATCAAGATATCAAAATCGTGTCTTCAATTCGTCAGGGAAGCATCGCGTACCTAAAGTCTGATGTCCTCCAAATTTATTTATTTTACAAATAGTCTTTCAAAATATTTAAATACTGGTTTTAAAAAAATCAAATTCTATTAGAAATTTATATCAATTATCAATTGATCAACTTATCTTTTATTTAGGGGAGTAGTACTTGACCTAATGGCCAAATCTCCGACTTTCAATATAAGTTAGGAGGTTCGATTCCCCATATCCATTTTCTTTATTCTTTGTAATTTGTTCAATATAAGTTGGAGGTTCAATTCTCCATATCCATTTTCTTTATTCCTTTGTAATTTGTGTGGAATTAGCTCACCACCCATTTCCTAGCTTGTATAAGTAGTTTAAAATTTTAAGTATTTTTTAAAAAAACTTATCTTTTTCTTTGTAAACATTGACACATATGTGTCGGCAATATGCTTGGGAGCTCAAACCACATAAATTACAAAGGGTATAAAGGGGACCCCCAACCTATGGTTGGAAGACAGATAACATGGCCACTTGGGTCAAGTCCAATTCAAAAAAAGAAAAACAAAAAACTCATATTGTATTTATTATAAGGTTTATTAATTCTAAAAAAATAGGTAATTATTAATATTACATGAAGTATATATTACGATTACTTATTGTACAATCCAACATATATAGAAGTATGCATTAGTAAACTCCGGATTCGGGGCAACGGTTTCCGGGCCCCATGCTTGGTCGTCAGCCCTTGGAAAGTTATTAAATTTGTCTATCAATATTTCAAATAATAATGGGGTTGGGGACTTACCCTAGCGATCAAGTCCCCCTTCTCTCAACCATAGGTTGGGAGTTCGATCTCCACCTAGCCCTTGTCCCTCCCTTTTATCCCCTTGTAAACACATGAGTGTCACTGTGTACTAAAAAAAATATTTCAAACAATAATTTTTAATACTAACAAACTTAATTTTGGGAGAAATCTAGCCTCTAAAACTATTATAAGTGTGATCCAAAAACTTACTCTAAATTATTTTATTCATCCAAAAAATACTAATAATAGTCTAGCTAGTATTATAATTGCAAGAAGCAAGAAAGGAGGTAGGGCAGGCTCGAGAGGGTGGGAGTTAACATTAAAGAGGGCCTTTTTTGTGGGGCCGGTTTCGGTGCAGGTCGGCTATAGGTGCTGGCACATTCAAAAGTGATGGGTATGTATATATGAAGTGATTTGTGAGTATAAAAAAGTGATGGATGGAGGTTATTAACAAAAAAAACTAATAAAAAAAACAACCTACCGTCTATACATCACTTTATAAGAATTACAAATCACTTTACAAAGAGCTACACATCATTTTTAATGTTGTCTGCATCTGCTGTCAATTATTATGCTATTACAGAAACCGGATTGTTTTTTTTTTTTTTTTGTATAATATGGTATTGGGTGGCGGATAAAGGGCAAAAGCTTCTTTGCATGGATGAATTCCAAACTTCCAAAGCACTGAAAACTCTGAGCAATTGCCATTGCCATTAATTAATACTCCCTCCGTCCCATTCCAAATGTCCTACTTACTATTTTTGGATGTCCCATTACAAATGTCTTCTTTCTATAAATAGAAATAATTTTCTCCTCCAACAACTATGTGGACCCCACCATATACTCACAAACCAACTCTACCTTAATTCCCGTGCCCAACAGTAACAAGACACTTGGGGTGGGACGGAGGGAGTATATAATTAATGTGGCCACACTTCACGTGGCCGGTGGATTTGGAATTGGGAATGCCTGTTCCTGTCCCTGCTGTACAATCCTTTGATTACTACTAGAGCGGTAAATAGAACAAACAGTTCGTGAGCTTAGCTCGTTTCGACACATGTGCGTTCGTTAGCAGCTCGTTCGGTAAGTTAAACGAACCGAGCTCAAACATATAATTTGGTTTGTGTGTTCGTTCGTTAAGTTCGTGAACAGTTCATAATTCTTTTTTAATGGAATATATATTATGAAAAATAAATATTTTATCTAGTTGTTCTTTCCATTTTTTATTTTTATTAATTTCACATTTCTCTTATAAATTATATTACAATATGTACATTATATTTTCACACCTAATTTAATTCTAAAATAAATAAATTTATTAATAAAATAAATGATTCGTTAACTGAGCTCGACTAGGCTCGTGTTCGTTCGTTATTAGCTCGTTCGTAAGGTTAAACGAACAGAGCTCAAACATGAAGATTGGCTCGTTAAGATTTTTGGCTCAATTCGTGTTCGTTCGTTAAGCTTAACGAACAGAGCTCAAACACTTGAAGCTCGGTTCGGTTCGGCTCGTTTACAGCTCTAATTACTACTACGTACTAGTATTCAAGACAAATATTGTAGTAATAATAAAATACTGTAGTAATAATAAAATAAAGGAGCAGAAAAGAGGCGCTGAAAACGGCCTCTACTGAAAAGGCACAACTGACCAACTGTACCTGATCTGTGGAGTCGTTTTCTGGAGGACAAAAACAAAAAAAAAAAAAAAAAAAAAAAACAACAACAACAACAACAAAACCAAATCAAAGGGGTACGGTGGGGTTTGGGTTTGTCAGCCGTAGGTAGTACTCCTCCGTTCCATTCCAAATGTCCTACTTACTATTTTTGGATGTCCCATTATAAATGTCTTCTTTCTATAAATAGAAATAATTTTCCCCTCCAACAACTATGTGGACCCCACCATATAATCACAAACCAACTCTACCTTAATTTCTGTGTCCAATAATAACAAGACACTTGAAATTGGATGGAGGGAGTAATTATGAGTGACGATGGATGGGCGGAAGGGATATTAATAATTAATTGGGCAACAGCAAATGAGGTAATTGTCAAACTACTACAAGTCTGGGCGTGGGGTGTGCTCCATTATTTTAACTTGATGAATACGTAGAGCCGGTGTAGTTGGAAAAATTCATTGTGGGGAAATAACTAGTAAGTACAAAGGGTTTGCCGAATGGAATACGTGAGATTGAGGTAGACTGCTCTCTATTGACTGCTAATTATTGCAGTAAATTCATTTACTAAGCTCCTACTATTTTAAAGTGTGCAGGCTGCTGCCCTAATTACATACTTACGTACTATAGATCGCATTAAATCATTAATTAAGATCATTGACATTTTCCAGCGCAATAGTATATCATAAATTTTGTGGACGCCAGTTGCGCCAGGTGGCGTTGGCTTGTAGATTGACACATTCATTCACTAAGATTTTCATTTTTTTTTTTAAAAAAAAAAAACATACGGAGTAAATAGATAAGGAAAAAAGATAAATAGGTCTTTTTTCTTTTCAAAAAATTCAAATCAGTCATTTTTCTATTTTATTATCAAAACAGTCCTCTACAAATGCTAATTATGTTCAAATCAGTCCCTTTTTCACTAATTATATTCTAATTGCTGACGTGGCAAGGGTTTTAATTTAAACCTGACACGTGTGCATAATATTAGTCCTTTTTCTTTTATCTTTTGTCAATTCAGTCCTAAACTTTTATTTTGTTATATTTAGTCCTCTACCCCAATTACTCATTTTTATATTAATTGGCCTCAAACCTTTCAAATTATTTCATTTTAGGCCCAGAACCTTAAATTTTTTATTATTACTAATCCATTTATCAAATAAATGCACAACATACTTCCATAAATAAAATTAAACACCAAACCTCATATATTGGGTTCGACTGCTTTGTTATCGGGTCTTTCAAGTACCGGAATTTTACGGACTCTCTCTAATAACCACTCGACCGCAACCGATTGTTAATTGGTTTTGGTTTCCTTCAGTAACAATCAACAGAATCTTACTTTGCGTCCTACCTTAGGATGTAGCAATATTTGAGTAAATGATTTAACTTGAATTTTTGGAAGGTTATGGATACATGAAGCCTTGGTTTTATTGAAAAATATTAATATTATTAAAAATATTAAAAAAATAGCCTGAATTTTATTGTCCACAAAGTATGATTGTGTTGATTGTTGCTGAAGGAAACCAGAACCAATGAACCATCATAACGGTCGGGTGGTTAGAGAGAGTCCGTAAAATTCGGAACTTCGAAGACCCGGTAACAAGGCGGTCAAACCCAATGTATGAGGTTTGGTATTTAATTTTATTTACGGAAGTATGTTGGGCATTTATTTGATAAATGTATTAGTAATAATAAAAAATTTTAAGGTTCTGGGCCTAAAATGAAATAATTTGAAAGGTTTGAGGGCAATTAATATAAAAATGAGTGATTGGGGTAGAGGACTAAATAGAACAAAATAAAAGTTTAGGACTGAATTGGCAAAAGATAAAAGAAAAAGGACTAATATTATGCACACGTGTCAGGTTTAAATTAAAACTCTTGCCACGTCAGCAATTAGAATATAATTAGTCAAAAAAGGACTGATTTGAACATAATTAGCATTTGTAGAGGACTGTTTTGGTAATAAAATAGAAAAAGGACTGATTTGAATTTTTTGAAAAAGAAAAAGGACCTATTTATCCTTTTTTCCAAATAGATAAAGCAAACTACTAATAGTCTAGTAGCAAAAAGCAAAGAAAACGTCGCCTGAGAGATTCGAACTCTCGCGGGGAAACCCCATGTACTTAGCAGGCACACGCCTTAACCACTCGGCCAAAGCGACAATCCGTTTAAAAGGTTGAAAAAATTTTAATATTTACTGGTAAAAAAAAAAAAAAACATGGTCATTTGATCATTTATGCTTTTATGGATTCAATTATTGCTTTTCTAAACTCCTCAAAACCAACTAATAATTGCATTTATACAAAGTTTTTGTGTTGGTCAATTCCAGCAGGTGCTTGATGAGTAGAAGAAATTAATGAAATGATCATTATGTTGCCTTACTGGAGAAGATAGTGACCTTCACTTTTTACTATCTTTGTGCGATTTTGGCAATGTAGAGTATAATTTAGAGAATGAAATTAGTACCTTTACTCCTTTAGCAACTCTCTTTATTCATTACCAATAGTTTTAAATTTTAATTACTCAGAGATCTACTAATTATTTCTATTTACAGATCTAACTGCATATTTAGAAATATATTGTTTGTGTATATATATGACAATTCTCTTTACATAAATTATTTCATTAAAATATTCAATTTTTATCTTTAAGAATATGGAGTTTGGTAAATGCATACATTCATAACAATTTTGGAAAGATTAGAAATTGAATATGGAACTAATATGGTAGTGTTGGGCCGAGGCGACCACTGAACAATTAAACCTCAATTCATATCTAGCCAATTCAGCTAAACCCACATTTCCAAATAAGTATAAATTTAATAACCTCTATTTTTCCTCAAGTGAATACTAGTACTTCTCATTATCTCTAAGAATATATGACCTGAGAATCTATATAAAGTTCCTTATTTTTAAAATATCTTTATAATATGCTACTTCCTTCGTTCTCAAATATTTGCTACGGACCCACTGCACACGCAGTCCAATGCACATTTTGAATTATTAATAACTCAAGTTCGGTATATGTAAAAATTCTAAAAGTTCGATATTTAAAAACTACACGATGAGACGAATCTAACAAGATCCCTCTTGACTATATTTTAACTTGTATAACTATGATAAAATATTAAATCAAAATGTATGGGTGAATAGTGCCACAAAACCAAATGTAGCAAATATTTGAGAACGGAGGAAGTAAGTGTTAACGTTGAATATTACTATAATAGTACTAGTAAATAATTCTTCAATCCCAAATTTAAAAATACATGACAGAGAAATTAGCATTATAAGAATGAACTGTATCGTTCCATTTTAATTTTAACACTACCTTATTAACAGAGTATATTTATTTATTTTCGTTTAACAATACAAAACGGGGACACAAAGGTAAAATTTCAATTGGTGTATAATGATTTATAATACTCCCTTCTTGAATGTTTATTACATTTAGTAATGTATCACTATTCATACACAGACCTTCATTTAAAGTTTTATCATAGTTATACAAGTTAAAATGTAATGGGATCTTGTTAGATTCGTCTCGTCATGTAGGTTTTAAATATCAAAATTTTAGAATTTTTACTTGTACCAAATTTGAGTTATTAATTGTTTAAATGTTCATTGGACTGCATGAACGGTGGGTCCGCAAAAAACATTTGAATACGGAGAAAGTATTTGTTTGTTTCTGTTCAATGTTTTAGAAATACTACTGTCCTCCTGACAATGATCTCACATCTCAGCCCAAGTTGCCAGACGGAACGTATCCCAGATGCATATATAGTAGCCATTTCTTAAGTTCACGGTTCACCAACTTAAGACAATTTAAGAACAAATAAAAAAGAAAAGTACGAGTCGATGATGTTATCCAGTCATTCAGATTTCAGACCAAAAAAACCCACAACCAGATAATGATGCAAGAAGAAATCAAATTCAATTTGGAATTCGCCTGCCTCGATTAGAACATGGGCTGCACTGCACTGCACCTCACCTGTTACATCCAACAAAACGCCAAACAACAAACTACTAGTCATAGAGAAACTCAGAAACCAGCCACCCTGGAACTGGAACAAGTTTGAGCATTCGTTATCCATTAATGCCTAGACTTGACCATAATAGGAGTAGTTGGATTGGACATTGGAATCTCATCTCTGAAAATTTTCTAAGTATCAACAATGGCAAAACAAGGAGCAGAGAAAATGCGTCACATACGCTGACGCAGTACTCACAAATACCAAGGGCATTAATTATTGATTAGACAGAGCTATTTCGCTGTCTTTATTAATTAAAACACGACTCCACACAAATTGAACCTAACATGAAGCCCAAACAAGGGCATTCATTATTATTCAGCAAACAACACCAATACAATTATCAAGTACGTACATCACCAATACAATTCACCATCCACCATACCTAAACAAAAATCATACCTAAACCTAGAAGCCAGGAGACGCCACATCCGTATGGCAGCTTCGGGGCCGATCCAAACGGGGCTTCCCCACGGGGCTGGACTTGGGCGAATCCAGGCTCCTCAGAAGCAGGTGTTTGACGGCGCAGATCAATTCTTCTGTGGGATTCTTGGGAGGGCTTAAAGTAGTGCTTTTGAACTTTTTGCAAAAATTCATGTGCTGCTTTAACGCCTCATCTTTCCCGATCCCCGTCTCCGATCTCGCAATCTCATCCTTCACGGCCTCCGCACACAGCCCGCAGATCCACCATCCCGAGTAACGCTCCCGGACGCGCTTCGTGTACTCCTCCGTGCACTCCTCCGTCAGGCCGCAGCACGCGCACCGCGCCAATGTCAGATCCGCCGCCGTCCCAAGCTTCTTCGCCGCGGCTTGTGTCGGTTGTGCTTGTGCGCTCTCCATTGATCACTAGTGGGATGACCGAATTCCCAATATAAGAAACAGAGATTTTGAATTCAACCACACGATCTGAAACTAATTAATAATAGTACCGCACTGGATTTTCGGAAATAAAACATACCAAATTTAATCAAATCGAGGTTATTGCTAATTACGTGGATAACAACAATATTGGAATAATATTTTTGCCTGAGGTGGTGAGGTATATACGCCGTGGTTTCTGGTTTCTCGGTGTAATGGAAGTGTTCGTCGCTCCTCTGTTGAGCTGTTCTGCTCGATTATCTTTCCCTCTCCCACTCACCTTCTTCTTCAACAATCTCTCCGCCAATTATCAGACGTTTGAATGCTATATACATTTCCTGGGAATCTTCTAAAAGTTGAGTTTCTAATTTGCTTGTGGGTTCTGGAATGGAGGCCGATCAATAATTATCTTCCCCCAAGCATTTCTGTGTTATCTGAATTGGGAGAAAATTGGAGGGGGGAGAGGCGAATATATAATGGAATGGAGAGAATTTTGTGAGATGGGGAAAAGTTGGATAGAAATTGTGAACACTCTGTTGCCAATTGTGCAGCCTTAACAATAACGTGATTGTTTCAGAGTGAGGCCAGGAAATGTCAGTGCCAATCATTGGCGTTTCTGCTGCACAGTAAAGTCTGCTGGTGCTGACGTTTTTCACTGCGGGGGTCCACGTGCTGCGATCCGGTGCTCTGTGGGCCACTGCTCCTTTTCCGCTCTGAAATGATCGTGACCGTCGGTCCTAATCAAGCACGAAATTCACGGTGTGGATACTCCAGGTGGAGTCAATTCGTGGTCCTTGTACACGATTAGTCGATTTACCATGTTTTAAAAATATCAGTATATTGGTGTGCTATCCTAGTACATAAATACTCTATTTTTATTTTTTTTTAATTTTTGCCGCAATTACTTGTTAGATGTTAACACATTAAGCGTCAATTTTAAGATATGTTTGTATATAAAAAATTGAAATACAAAATGCTATTATTTTGAGCGAATTCAAAATGGATTGGACACTATTAAGTTATTTATAGAGGGTGTTTGTATAAGCGGTAAGAAAAGTGATTATCTGATTATTATTGTGTTTTCAAAACGCAAATAATCAGTTTAACCGCTAAAAAATGGTACTGCAAACCTGCTTATTTCCGTTTTGAAAACGCAATAATCATATAATCTAATTCATATCGTTTATCCAAACACCCACTTAATCTCTTTAAAAAAAAATTGTCTCACAATATTTCACGAATGAGATAATTAAATTTAACTATTTTGCCACCGCTTAATAATTTGTTATTTATAAATCTTCCCATTGTTGGCTTTTCAGGTCCCGAAGAAAGTTAGTTTCCTTCAGTGAGTCATAAAAATTCTCATTGTTAAATTTTAGGAGTACTGTAAAAACAATTCCTGGTATATCAATAGTCTATACCATTATTTAAAATCCTAATTACTTCCTCCGATTCCTTTTTAGTTGTCTCTTTCAGCTTAATTTCAATAACCAAGATTTACATTAATTAACTTATAAAAATTTACACTTTTACTCTTCAACTAAACTCATTATTAATAAATATATCAACAAATAA
The DNA here is from genome assembly GCA_030278955.1 of Hygrophila difformis. Lineage (NCBI taxonomy): Eukaryota > Viridiplantae > Streptophyta > Magnoliopsida > Lamiales > Acanthaceae > Hygrophila > Hygrophila difformis. The sequence continues at coordinate 5,492,538 of JAOANR010000006.1, forward strand.
CATTTATGTAAAGTGAAAGGTAATATAGTAAAAACATAGCATAACTACCTATAACTACCTAAAAATGACAACTATTTTGGAACACTTTTTACTCTCTAAAAAGACAACTAAAAAGGAACGGGGAGTATAAGATTAAAGTTTGGGTACAAGGACTTGATCAAATTCTTGTATATTTTATTTACATATATAGTTTAATATACTTATTTGATAATTAATATTTTAAAATATATTATATATACATGGAAATTATAAAAAAAGAAAAAAAATTACATTATCTTAACACAAGTTTAGGTATAGAGGTGTCAAAACGGGTCTGCGGGGCGAAACGGGCCGGCCCGTGCGGGCCCCCACGTTTTTTGCGGGCTTGAACGGGGCGGGCCTATAGGGGGCGGGCTCTAAATACCTAGGCCCGACCCGCCCCACACGTGGGCCGCGGGTTATGCGGGCCAACCCGCGGGCCTTTTAGTAATTTTTAAAAAATTAAATTTTTAATATAAAAAAATAAAAAAGGGATATATTTTTTGTTGTATAAATTAAGAATGAGAAATAAGTATATATAATTGATATTTAAAAAGTATAAATAGTTAAAATGTGTATTTTTGGCATAATTATTTACTGTAATAATGGGTTGTTGAATAATTTTTAAAAAAATTAAAGATTGATTAAAATTTGTAATACTAAAGATGTGTATTATATTCTAAAAATATAGTAATGTTGAAGATAAAAAATTTAAAAGTAATGATTGAGTTGATAAAAATATTGGGTCTTACGATTGGAGTATTTAGGAAGTTAAGTTGTTTTGGCATATAATTCAATAATTTTATATTTTAAAAATAAGATAACTGACAAAATTCTGAAATTTACTTGCATTCACAAATTTTAATAAATAAATAAAATAACCTAGCTAAAAAATTTAATAAATAAAATAATAAAGAATTTTAAACTTAAAAACCTAACAGTAATAATATAGATAAGAAGATAAATATTAAAAAATATGACTATTTGTATTAAAATTTACTATAATTTTATAAGTAATCGAAACAATTATTTAAATATATATTTGGTGATTTTATGGTAGACTTTGAATTAATCAAACAATATTCACTAACATTAAATAAATAGAACAAGGAATAAAAAAGGAAAAAAAAAACGGCTAAGCCCGCGGGCCGGCCCGCCCGCAGCGGGCCCAACCCGCAAAAGCCCGCACCACCGCGGGTTGAGCCCGCAAAAGCCCACATCTAAACGGGCCTTAAAAATTCAAGCCCGCCCCGCATTTTTTACCTTGCGGGGCGGGCCGGCCCAAATTGACAGCTCTATTTAGGTAGAGTCATAGTTTGTAGTTTGTAGTGAGAAAGGGAAGGTGGATGGAAGGCACAAATTTGGCCCGGAATGGTAGGAGATAAGTCCATCACATATAATAATCGCGCAGGAGGAAAGGGTGCGGATGCAATGCGCATATTTGGATTAGCATGACGGGCCACCACAAGTTACTAGACGCAAAACTCCCAAGCGGAGGGAGGAGCTACTAGCATCATGCGGATATATGTCGCGATCCATCAGGGAGGAAAGGGAACTTATTTACGCCCACAACAATTGTTGGGGAGGATAAAAGCTTGAAACATAGAAATGCAAATAGACAATCACAAAACTCAACTTGAAAATTTGTTCCTCCCTCGCAACATAAAAATAACACTTATTGGTGCGTGCTTGTAATTTCAGTTTTGGGTCATTAAACAATAAACACTTGTGGAATTGCTTGAACTCAATGGTTATTCCATGATACATATATTATGACGAATTTAACAAAACTCAATGTGGTCGTAATTCAAAACAGTAGTAGTAATACTATTAAAGACAGCGAAGTATGTTGAGACAGAGCAGAGCAGGCTGGCTGTATTGACCACGATGCATTGGCGAAACGACATCCACGTGTTTGATCAGGAGTGGCCCGTGGTTCATCCATCATCATATCGTATCGCTGTCCCATTCTATTTGGCCATCCCACAACTGTCCTTGTTACTACTCATCGAGGATGTTTGGGAGTCAGCGGATTTAATAGCATATAGCAGATTCGGAGAGAGAATTGTGAGAGGATATGCTGATTGAATCCGCTATATGCTCCTAAATATGCCGGCTTCCAAACATCTCCATCATTACTCTCCTAATACTTCTATATTGACACTTAACCCAACCCCTTAGCTTTGGATTATTACTCCTATACACTTAATTCCTCCACATATTTCCATTCTGTTCCTGCAGTTTCATTTCCTGCCTTCCATTTTATTATTAATAATCCACTAACAACATTACATGACACTTGCAACTTGCAACCATCATTTATGATATACTCCTATATAGGACTATAAGTAGTTATTATTATTATTATTATTATTATTATTATTATTATTATGTACAGTACATATACTCCATATAATTGGAGGCCAGGCCATTATACGCCGCAGACAGGCAGACAACCATATTACAGATTGATTGATGTATGCGGTTCGTTGGGGCTTATATAATAGCGCCAAATTATATGGTACATGTAAACAGGGCCAAACAGCAATAAGGATAAGAACCACACCACACACCACACAGACACAGACACGGACACAGACAGAAGCCCAATAATCATTAATAGTTTCTCCTAATAATCATTAATGGTAATCAAAGTGGTAAATTTGCTCTGCTTGCCAATCATAAAATTTTAAATTTTATTTTGTTTTGTATTTCAAAAACAAAAACAAGCTAAAATGGCGAAACCATTCCAAGATCGAACATGCCATACCATGTCCACTTTATCATCAAGCTAAGATGTAGCAATCAATATAAAACTGAGGAAGTACTTACACCAACTAATTTGTTTTGTTTAAATCGGGTAATCTTTAAAGCTTTTTTCTGATATAAAAGATGAACAGTAGTTAGTACATACGACATATATATTTGTAAAGGATGAGGATTGAAGAATAAGGGCGTCTATGGTTATACTATTCTATCTATGAAGTATGAAATTTCATATATAATTATATATTGTACTAACATTTGTTTGTATGTGTTTCAATAAATCTTCCTAGCTAGCTTAGCGACAATATTTGATAGAGACCATGTCTTATCAAACCTAACCCCCATTAATCTTCTTCTTATTAATAATTAATAATGATGAAATTCCATATTGTGTGGGCACAATGCATGCATGATCATTATGATGCAACCAATTTACCCAAATTGCGTATACGTTACAAGTCTCCCATACTATGCCATACATATCAGACGTGCTCCTCCTCCTTGCTTCTTCAGCTACATACATTGACATTATATTTTTCATTTCGTGTCTGAATTTCATTCCTTGTCTTATTTAAATTGTAATAACTAATAATCACCTCTGCCCTAAGCAGCCCAAATTTGGAAATTTTGGACGTATATAGTAATACCAAACCGAATTGAAGTGATTGGCGTGTGTGCGCGCGCGTAAATGTATATACACTACATAATAAATTTATTAACAGTGCTCAAAATGATACACGTTGTGGGGAGCTGCCATTTTTGACCTGCGATGGGAGTATTACTTAATTTATAATCAGTCGTTTTTGTTTTAATATTTCTAGAATAACTTGGAATCGCAATTGCTTGGGGGGTCATGTTAATATTAGGTTGTCGAGCATAAAATGATTGAATGGCTTATTAATTCAAGTGGAGTTAGTTGACTGTTGTTTGTTTATGTTTTGTTTCTTTCAACTTGGTTACGTTCAGCCACCTTCATGCATTATTACATCAGAGAATATGGGCAGTCTTTGACAATGCGTGTGTTCATGAAATTATTCTAAAAGGCACCATCTAAAAATGCACTGTTCTATGGTCTGTTCTGCACGTGGATGTAGCTGCGAGTTGTAACTGTTGGGAGCTGTAGGTATCAGTTTTTATATAAGTATTCGGTACAAGTAACTGTAGTCGTCAAAAATGATAATTTGAAAAGAAAAATTGATTAAATTTGGAAAGTAGCTTCCGAAAGCTCCCAACAGCTACCTCTTGTAGCTTCTAAAAATGAAGTTTTTAAAAGCACCCAAAAGCTAGTGTACAGAACGGAGCTTTTGTTTTGAAATAAAAGATAAAGCTACCAAAAGCCCCCAAAAGCTGCGTGCAGAACAGACCCCTAAAATGGTGCCATTTTATACCCTTATAATGAGTATTGAAATGTGATCTCTTTGCACATATCTAGGGTCTGTTCTGCACGCAGAGCTGTAGCTGTGAGCTGTAGCTGCGAGCTGGAGCTGTAGGGAGCTGAAGCTGTAGGGAGCTGTGGGAGCTGTAGCTGTCAGTTTTATTTAAGTGTTCTGTACAACTAGCTGTAGCTGTCAAAAAATATATGAAATGACATAAAAGGACAAACATTAATGTAGACTATTGGGTAGTTAGTTAGTTATTGGGATAAAATTGTAATTGCTCAACAATAAGCTAGGAGCTTATTTTTTAAAGCTACTACAAGTAGCTTCTAAAAAGAAGCTTCCAAAAGCTCTCATAAGCTCCTAAAAGCTAGTGTGCAGAACCGAGCTTTTGTTTTAAAATAAAAGCTAAAGCTACCAAAAGCTCCCAAAAGCTCCCAAAAGCTGCGTGCAGAATGGCAGCTTGTCGTATAGCTGCAAAAGATAATTTAATTCCTGTGTCACCAAGCACAAAATAAGTATAGTATAGCAGTGACAAGGGTCGAGTCCTCAGGGATTGGAATACCACATTCTCATAATATATACAATATTTAAAAGGGGGGGTTTTGTGTTTTGAGAACAAGAAAATGATAACAAGAACTAAAAACTAAGTAATTCTACAAACTATGAAAATGATGAGTGAGGTCAAGAACATAAATTTAAAACAAAGTATTGGAATTAAAAACCTCTAGTTCAAAGATTGATTTGGAATGGCATTTGGATAAGATCATCGATGCATAAACATTGTGCCATTTGATAAACCAGTTATAGTTGTCAGGTCCGCTTAGACAACCAACTTTTCCTTTCAGTTTAGACAATTAAGGTACGCCCGTTAATTGCCCCTAATCAAACTAATATTTCTAGGTACGCCCATAGAAAATATTGTTCAATTGCATTAGAATTTAGAAAAGCCCGATTCGAACCAATTACTACCTACGCGGAGTAATTCACAATTCGATTACACAACTCCCCGGGAAGGAACTAATCAACCCGGTTACCACCTATTCAATTCAAGTACAATTACGGATACCCAAATTGAATTGGCAATCAATTATCAAACTAGACAAATATTTGGGCCCTAAACATTCATCCAATTCAACAATAGTAAACCTTAAACATAGAAATTGCATAAATACCAACAAACATCAAGTTTCATAGTTCACAAATTACATCATCTCACAAATTCCAAAAGTCATTCTTAATCAAGTCTTTAAACTAGAGAAAATGAAAAATTACTCTAAATCCATAGAAGAGAAAATAAAAGTAAAGAAGAGATACAACCAAACTCCAAGGATTAGAGCTTCTTCTTCTTCTTGCTATCCTCCTTCTTCTCTTCTTCTCCTCCTCTTTTCCTTTCTTTTCTTCTTAGTGGTGAGCCTTCCGTCTCTTTCTTTTTATTGCTCTTCTTTCTTTCTTCTTCTAGTTGTTGTGTCCCTTTCATTCTTTGTTCTTTTCCTTCTTTTTCTTCTCCTATTTTTGTTCTTTTTCTTCTCTTTCTTCTCCTATTTTTGTTCTTTTTCTTCTCTTTCTTCTCCTACTCTTGTGCATGGTCCCTATCTTCAATTATGTAATGGCTTGGGCCCATGGACTTGGGTCTTCTACCTAGTCATGGCCATGACTAGGGAAGTCATGGTTGCATGTCTATTTCTTTTTTTTCTACTTTGCTCAAATTTTTCTATTGCCATGTCATTTTCCTACAAACAACAAAACAAACACAACAAGAGTAAAGTGCTACTAAAACACCACAAAAAACATCCAAAACAAATGTTATTAACAAGCACAAAATTCACACTATCACAGAACAGACCCCTAATGTGAGTTCTAATTAGATCACCTTTTGACTAATTTGATTTTAGCAACGGATCACGTATATTTCTCCCTAGTCTTCTTCGATGTGGAAGCTATATTGACTAAAATAAAATAAAATAAAAACAAATAAAAAAAAGTAAAAAAAAAATGTGACTCATTCAATTGGGTTGAGGGTGATGAAGCAAATCCATCTTCCATGCATCTGAATAGTAGGAATAACTATATATATATGCCATTAATGATATGGGTGAAATTTTTACTGCCGATATATATAATGGGCATCTTATGCAGACACGATGCATGAGAAATCGTGTGGCTAATATGATCCTTCACTTTAATGATATTAGGTGTGTGGTTAAGAGAGTGCTCATATAGTGATAATCCCCCGACATATATCTGAATTATATTTTTAATACTACTAGTTTGTTCGTTTCGAAATCTTATATTACTGATTAATTAGTACTAGTAATTAAAACTTCTTACGATTAAAGTAAAATACCAACCAACAGCAGTTGGCTTGAGTGGATGGGGTCTTTAGTCGTTTAAGTAAGGTCTCGGGTTCGAGTCTTGTGTATGCAAAAAACTGTTTTGGGAGAGGCGCCCTTAATTGCCATTGCAGATCCTCGAGTGATTAGTCTTGGATCCAATATGACCCGGGGATACCCTAGTATTCACCTAAAAATAAAATACCAGTTCTCCCATTTTCTTTCTTTAGTATTTTGGAAGTAACGATAAACTTGTAGGGATTATACCCACATTTAGGCCATATCTTGTACTAGTTCCTATTTTTATTTGATTATTATATATTTGGGTTATGCTTAAACTAATACTTCATCCGTTCTCTTTTAAGTGTTCCATTTGCATAGTAGTAACTACTCATTGAGTAACTTTGATTCAAATTTTTAACATAGTTTTATAAGATAAAAAATAGTCAAGTGATATCTTATTAGATTCGTCTAATGTCGTAGTTTTAGAATATCAATTTTTTTTTAATTTTTACTTATATAAAATTTGAATTATAAACATTTAAAAATGCGTATTGGACTGCGTGAAATGCAGAAATAGAGCATTTATATGAGAACAGAGGAAGTACATTCCATCCATCTGGTCACCCATAATGTAGAAAGTTTCAAATTGAATTAGCCATTGGATTTGAGAGTATATATGTTGAGACTTTATTTGATTTATAGATTTATGTTATTAAGTACGTTAAATAAAAATACAAATGGTGCGAACTTGGATGTACATGCAAACAATATTACTATTTACCTTAATGCACAATATAAAAAGTGAGGTGTGTTTATAAAATAGATGTACTGAAAAATGAGTGCGAATGTCTAACATCCAACAAATTTATAAAACATACTACTACTATGTGTATGTTTGGGAGCAAGCATATTTGATAGCATATAGCATATTGAAAGAGCATATCCTCTCACACTTCTCTCTCCAAATCTGCTATCTGCTAGCGGATCTGCTGACTCCCAAACATCCTCTATATCCTTGTAGTAATTAATAAATTCAAGTGGCATTACAATATTGCCGCAGATTCCCAAATCACACTTCAACATGTACAAGCGGCGCAAGGAAGTCTTATCATTAGCCAATTAATTAAATCTTTTTATTTGTTTGTCAATTAAGTGGCATTACCATTTTCTAATTCCTCTTTTATTATGAGAGTTGATAATTGCTTGCTTCCCCCACCGCCACCCCCACCATGGTATTTAAAAAGAATTATTAGAATATTAAAATATAGGAATAAAGATGAATACACCAATCATATAACGAGTTAATTAATAGAATAACGAGCGATATAAATTAAAATTATGTAATCATTATATTTTTAAAATACTATAAAATTACTATAAGTTAATGCAATTCTATTTTTACATGAGTGTACTGTTTTAAAAAAACAAAAAGAAAAAACTATATTTTACAATTTAATGATTAGGGAAGTGAGCACAACACAAAATTCTGTGGTGGGTGAAAAAACCTAAAAAGAAATAAGGAATGGGGTCCGGTCCGGGACAAGAAAAACCCTGATACTTCCTCCGTTCCTTTTTAGTTGTATCTTTCAGCTCAATTTCAATAACCAATGTTTGCATTAATTAACTCATAAATTTACATTTTTACCCTTTAACCAAATCAATTCTTAATAAATGTCAACAAATAGCATTTATATAAAGTGAAAGACATTATAGTAAAAATATAGCATAACTATCTATAACTACCTTAAAATGACAATTATTTTGCAGACAACTAAAAAGGAACTGAGGGAGTATAATAAATTTATTTAAAAAAAGAAAAATAGAAAAGAAAAGGAAGAGCAGAGGAAATGAAAAGCCAGGAATAGAGATAGAAAGATCAGACGCGGTGCAAAAACTAGACGACCCCTTTGGCCCTTCACCTTTGGGCTTTGCCTCTGCTCGCAACTCTTCCACAAAAGTGAAAATTAACCGAATCAAGAGATCTTCTCCTTTTCTCTATCTTCACATACGCGCTTCCATCCACTATCTTTTCCCCTAATTGCACTCTCACTGCTTTGAATCTTGGAAAAATCCATTCTTTCTTTTTTTTTTTGTTTTTTTTTTCCCGTCTTTTCTTAGTGCTAATGGATTCGATTGATATGGCCTCTTTCATCACCGAGCTCCGGAAAGGTATGACGGCAGAAACTTAGATCTTGCTTCTTCTTGAACCTTGGTTTGCAGTTTTTATGGTTGTTTTTCGTTCGGATTTTTTGAGATCTGGGGAACTAAGTTGTGCTTTTCCACTTTGATATTGCGAGCTTTGTTTCTTGGAATCCTTCCTTTCCTACTTGGCTGTTCCTTTGCTTTAGATGTCTGAATTTTGGTGAATTGTATTAATTACACTTGTTATAAAAGTCAGACTTGTGGGTTTAAAGCGACAACAGTTGTATTACATGAAATATTATTGTTTCTTTCCAGAAAACGGGAGTTTGAAACTTTGTTACTCTGGATTTGGTTCTTTTTCTCTTTTGGTTTTATCAAGGGCTGTTTTAGTTGTTCAAGTGCGGTTGCTTTTGTTGGTTTGACCTGATGCAGGAGTGTGTAATTGCTAAAAAACTCTCTGATTTTAGTTTCAAATTGATTTCGTATTATATTTTTCATAATCTGAAGATTCCCCAGAAGAATTCTGAAGTCTTCATTCTTGCTAATTGCATTGTTTGCTTTCCTTTTAATGTCATTTGTATTCTATTTTTTTGTGCATAGATGCAGGGCTGTTGATGTAAGCTACATATTTGCATAACATTGAGAGCTGACTTCAATTAATTATTGATCTGCAGGGTTTGGCTAACGCAACCTTGGAGCATCCTTTGCCATTGAACATATTTCATTTTTTTTTGTAAAAGTATTTTTTCCCTATACAATAAATAATCTAACGAGGTTTATAAAAGGAAATAATAATGAACTTGTCGGGTAAGGGAGCTTCTACTGGTGGAAATAAACTTGGTGCTCCAAAACCATCTTTGAATCCAAATGCTGCGGAATTTGTTCCTTTTGCTCTCAGGTCACCTGTTGCAGGCAGTAGCATGGTTGATGCATCTTCTAAATTTGTTGCTACTGCAGCTACTTCACCTGGTAAGGCTATATTGGACAGATCAAGTTCATCAATTTCAAATTCTGATGAAGAAGCCCAGAAGTACTGGAGTCAGCAGCTCCCAGATGACATTACTCCTGACTTCAATCTCATGACCTCAGATGATACTCCAGCAATTAATAGCTTATCCTTTTCAAGCTTGTCTTTGGTAGAGGCTAGTGAAGGGTCCCGATATCCTTCAGCAGGGAGTGGTTTTGTGTTGAAGCAACAGCAGGGATTGTCACCTCACCCTCTTAAGCATAGTAGTTATACTGAAAGTCTGAATCATCCTACCCCATCATATGGGGAATACCCATCACCTACAAGTTTCCAGCCTTCTCTAGCTAAACCTTGGGACAAACAAATTTCTAGTGATAATCAGGTTCTAGCAAGAGAAAATTCTTATAATGGGAATTCAACACATGGTTTTCTGACTGACATGTCGAATGAGAACTGGTTGGCGGATAATGCTGACATCAATCCTATTGAATTTTTAGCTCAACAATTTCCGGGTTTTGCGGCTGAAAGTCTTGCTGAAGTGTTTTTTGCTAATGGAGGTGACTTAAGTCTCACTGTTGAGATGCTTACTCAGCTTGAGGTATGGGTTCTCTGAATTATATAGCATACCATCAAGTCGATTGTTTGAGGCTAGTCTATACTCAGTGCATTTCTCAAAAATCATTACCACATAGCCCCTCGAGAAAAAAAAAAAAAAAATCATTTCTGGCTGATGATGACTGGAAAACGCACTTATCTTCTTTTCCAGTTTGAGGTATGCATGCGTTATAAGTTAGTATAAGAAATCTACCACATTTGTCGAGTGTGGTGTTGTGAATTGATATTTAAATATGTTTTTCAGAAGTGAACTGTGGTCCCATGTATTTTGCTTCAATAAAGTGTTAAGCAAGATGCTTATCTAAATATTAATACTTTCTGGTATCCTGTAATGACAGAAGAATTGATAGTAAATTTCTCTTGGTTAACATAAATCTAAGTTTCTGCATTAACTATTGGTGTGTTGAAAACCAATTGAGACATAGTACCAGAGTGTTACAGACCTCTTGTTGACTGATATATTCTGAGGCAAATATCACATGTGGAGTGCATGTTTAACTTATTTGTTGTCTTGTGTTTGTGGGAACTCATTACTTTATTTCTGGTAATGGTAGTAGCATTTGTTGAAGCAGTCTTTTTGCTGTATACTTGATTCACGGTTATGTTTGACCAGTTGTGTTCTTATTTGATTTTTCATGGACTGGTATATTCTTTACAGCTTCAAGTTGATGGGGGCTTAAATGAAACTCTTACTTCAAAGACATTCTCTACCCCAAATCTTAGTGCCTTAGATTTTCCTGCTCTCTCTGCAACAGAAGGCCAAAATAGTTTGGCTGCTGTTGATCATCAAAATGCTAATCCTTATCGGTCACCTGGAAAGGAAAGCTCCATGTTATTCAGATCTAGTTCATCCATTCCTTCCGGTGGTGTTACAGATTTTGCTTCAGCAGTTAGAAAAATGGCATCTCAAGATTCTAGCATCTGGAAGTATGATAGGAATGGTTCTTCGGATACACACATTGGATCAAGTAGAAGTTCGAAAGTACTCCCGAGCTCATACAGCAGTGGCAGTCAAGGAAGGGGCCTTTATGGTGATAGGTTGCAGAGTCGGGGATCAGCCCATACATCTCCAACCTGGCTGGAAACTGGAGAAGCAGTTGGTAATCCACTTACTTGCAGATTTTAATTGTGGAGAATGCTATGTAAATATCTGTATAGTATATACACACACAGATTAACCTTGATGAGCTGACAGGACATATGTATTCTGAAATGAGGGAGGAAGCTCGTGATCATGCCCGTGTGCGCAATGCATATTTTGAACAGGTATATGCAAGTTATGTAACTTATTGGCTTCAAGGATGATGTGTTCCTTTCGAGCCAAGTTTTCATCTTGTACTTCATTCTCTCCTTGACTCAGATTAGACCAATGTGTTGGTAATTTTATAGAGGAGAAAGTTTCATCCTATGCTGCCATAAAGGGTAAAGCAGTTTGACTATCTAACTAAGCAAGCAATTCAATAGACAACCATCCTCATGGTTTGAAGGACTTTTAATGTTTATCCCATTTGTTATTAAACATGCCCTGAGTTCTAGCATTGCTTCTGGCCTCTATTTTATTGTATATAACTGATACTTTGGTGAGATTTTAGGCTCGGCAAGCATACCTCATTGGCAACAAGGCCTTAGCTAAGGAGTTGAGCATTAAAGGACAGTTACACAATATGCAGATGAAAGCAGCACATGGAAAAGCGCAGGAGTCAATATTTCGCCAGAGGTTTGTTATTTGTTATATTTTTCACAATTCCTCAGTATGCTATAGAAAAGATGACAAATGAAAGCAAGGTATCATATAGCTATTTTTTTATTTTATTTTATTTTATTTATTTATTTTTTTTTTGGTTATTTTGATGAAATTCCTCACTTTTCTCAGTTTACTGCTGTGCATCCATGACAGTTGTCTTGTGACCTCAGAAATCTAAGGCTGTTTCTGCCAAATGTTGAGTTGCTTTGCAAAATTTGGTTTCATATACAGGAATCAAGATATGCAGGCGAATGGGAGAGAGCGAATGATTGATCTGCATGGCCTACATGTTAGTGAAGCTATTCATGTGCTGAAGCGTGAGCTGGCAGTGATGAGGAATGCTGCGCGGTCAGCAGACCAACGCATACTGGCTTACATATGTGTTGGCACAGGTCACCACACTAGGGGCTCCCGGACTCCTGCAAGACTCCCTACTGCTGTTCAACGGTACCTTCTTGAGGAGGAGGGCCTTGAGTACACTGAGCCTCAAGCTGGGCTCCTTCGAGTTGTCATATACTGAATCAGGGAAGTATAGGTTTTTGACACACTGTCATTACTCAGAAAAGCAATCTAGAAATCCATCTGAAAGGGAAGGGGAAAAAAAATTGTATCTGTAAATGAGGGAAAGGGTAGGAAAATCCTGCAAACAGGAAAGCCGAAAAGACCAAAAAATGGTGCCAAAAAAAAAAAAAGAAAAGAACAGAAAAACAAAAATGAAAAGGATGGTTAGACGGGAAGGGCAGCCGGATACTTGTACCACTGACCGTAGTTGGCTGAAGGTCACCTGAAGATGTTTTTGTAGCTATATGTGCTTTCACATTGGCCTGTACTTGTAAATTTTTTTGTTCCTTGTTTCTTGTTAGATTTTTTTTTTAAATTTTTTTTTTTATAATGCAATGTAACTGATTGATAGAATTCATTCAAATGATAGCACAAATTTCATCTTTCAGTCTCAGGTTTTCTTGGCCGGTTACTGTTGGGTTGTTGATCGGCGTTCTTCCAAATACCTCATTACCAGGCAAATTTGAGACTTTAAATGAGATGCTCATGTGTTGTAATTATGCCCATGGAATTTCAACAAGAAGTTGAATATTGCACTTTGCACTTCCTCGGTAACAATGATCTTTTCAACGAAAAACATCGTGACCTGTATGAACTCTGAATATCAACACCAAATTGTATGTGGTGTTGTCTTCAACATCCGATAGGACCAAGTTTTCATTACCTGCTTACCTAGGATGAGGATTTTGCATTTGCTCTTGTATCGTTTTCAAAGCAAAAGATGGGATCTCTCATTTACATTTCCTGATTTCCAAGTTCAGGGACGAATTCATCTGCCTTTCTACTTTTAACACTTCCCCTCGTGCTCCAGAACCTCATCTCAGGTATCCTTCTCCCATCTTCCACCTCATCTGACATATATCTATTCATCATATTCCTTTCTTGAAATTAAACTACAAAGACATCTCTTTGTTTTTTATTGACAAATCCCACAAAGTCTTACCAGTTTTATACTCCATTTCCATCTATTAAATTAATTACCTAGCTAAATAATTAAAAAATGTGGGCTAGATGTATAGAAAGTACTGTATTTAACAATTGTCTTGGCCTAACTATGACTTAAATACAAAAATTTAAATATTTATTAATAACATTGAGTTAAATCAGGCTGAATGTAGCACTATAAATTAGGTCTATACACGAATTTAAAATCTTAATAACAAAATATGATAATATATATTGTTTATTGAATAATTTTGATTTAACTCTTTGGTCAGAAAAGATAAAATATAGTAGAGTGAAATATTGTTAGATTCCATTAAAAGTAAACTAACTCAGGATTGAAGCTCCTTGATGTCAAAGCAGTCTTAAGTCTTAACACTTTAAAACTCTGGTAAGTTGCCCCTTCTTCAAGCTGCCTACTAGTGTTGCAACATAATCGACCGATTCGTGATTCGATTCGAAATTTTTCTATTTGTATTCGGATGTTTTTATTTGAATTCGAATGAAACATATTCGATTCGATTCGATAAGTAACAAATACAAATAAGAATATCTCAATATTGGATTCGATATTCGTTCGTATTCGATTAAATATTTAATAAAATAATATAAATAGTATAATTTATTTATATATAATATACTACATCCGTTCTCAAAATAAGTGATCTATTTGCATAGTAGTCACTATTAATTGAGTAACTTTGATTAATTTTTTTAACATATTTATATAAGAAAAAACATAATCAAGTGAGATCTTGTTAGATTCGTCTAATCACGTAGTTTTAGAATATCAAATTTTTATAATTTTTATTTATGTACAATTTGAGTTATTAACCTTTTAAAATATATTTTGGACGGCATGAAATACAGTGAATTTAAAATAGAACATAGGAAGTAAGTATTTTTTAATTGGTACATACCCACAATGCTAAAAAAAATTGATACATGCCCAAACACTAACCCCTAATTCTTTCAAATTTTTATTTCACTCTACAGTTGACTCAAAATAACACAATTCTCCCCCATAAAAAAAAAAAAAAAACAAATCCCCAGCCCAAAAGAAAAGAAAAATAAGTAACTAAATTCAAACTAACTCTAAATGCGCCTCCCATTCCCAAGTCCCCAACGCTGCGCCGCCCTCATCCCTTCTCTTCAATTTCATCGCCGCACATCTTCTGGTTCTCTTCATCGCCGCAGTTGGAAACAGCAACTCACCATCACAAATCCGTCACTCCGCCGCCCGCCACCTGCCTACCACCACCGCGCTCACGCCGCCACCAGCCCACCGCTGTGGCCAGTGGCAACGCTGTTGTCCCCTCCGCTCACAACTCCGGTCGGTTGCTCAGCACCACTGCTCCTCCCCTCACCACCAGTCCACCACCGCTCCTCCGATTCACGCCGGTAGATCGCTCACCACTTCCCACTTCAGTTCTGTTTTCATTTTCAACTACCCTTCAACCTTTTTTCATTTTTAATATTCTACTTTTAACTAAATCCGTCCCCCAGGATCAGATTGACCTAAATTTTTCAGTCCTAGTTCTTCATTTTCGCCTTGATTTTCTAATTTTTCATTCTTTTCCACTAAAAGGGTTAAATTCTAGATGTCCTCCTCGACGCCCATTTAATGAGTTGAAGAACTGCACATATCGTGTTTGATTTTTGGTCCCAGAGAAAACTGAAGCTCTGCGTCGCTCACCACCAGCCTCTGCGTCGGTCACCACCACCCCCTGCTGTCCCCATCCTTGTCGCATTGTAAGTTTCCATTGCTTTGCCTAAATTAGCAGTCTGTATGGATTTTCATATTTGGTAAATTTCCTTTGGGCTTGTTTGGAAGCAGACATATTTAGGAGCATATAGCGGATTCAATCAGCATATTCTCTCACAATTCTCTCTCCGAATCTGCTATCTGCTAGCGGATCTGCTGACTCCCAAACATCTCCTTTGTTTATGGATTCCAGAGGTGGTCTTGTGGTAATTGATAAATTGGATTATTATTTGGTGAGTGTTTATGCATCTTGTGATAAATTTTTGTAATGTTGTAAATCTTTTTAGTGATCATAATATGTTTGTTGTCTCTAGTAACTTCCTGTCATTGGCTGATTAATAACAAAGAATTGGAAGAAAAGGAAAAAGAATGATACCTTCCCATTTGTGCCTTTAATTATGCACATTAGCTCTTGGACTTCAGTTTTGCCTAATAATCATTTCTACTTGGAGGTGAATGGATTAAAATTGTACTCTATTTATTTTTACCTTTTCTTTATTTGGTACAACTAAGTTGTAGAATGTGCTGTACATATATAATTTCAAGAAATGAAAGCATCATCTTTGCCTGTTCCCTGAGTTAGAATTGGATTCTACTTCTTTTCCTGGATCGCTTAAATTCATTAGAGCAAACAACTCAAGAAGATGATATTATCTGGAAGCAGTAGGTTGCAAACTGAATGGGGCAGCAGCTGGAACCTTGGGAATATTTTGATGTTATTGGAATGCTATTAGAATTGATGTGTTATTGCACTTTAGAATGTTATTTGCATGTTTCCATTGCAAACTATTTTATGAAATGTTTTTGGGATCTTTTATTTGTATTTTTATTTTTTATTTTTAATTTTAACAGGTTTTTATTTTTGGGATCTTTTATGAAATGCAAGTTTACATCAAACTATTTTATTTATTGTTACTACACTTTAGAATGTTTTTGGGGCATAAGTCTCATCATATACTTGACGCTGCTTTCCCTACTTGGTGAGTAGTTTATTCCATATAGAACACTTTGGACGCGTTTGCTAGCCATTCCAACCTCTCTCAGTTTCAGAAACCAGATTTTGTCTCACCTCCTTGGGGTAAGCCTGAAAAATCAGGAAACCACTTTAAATATCCAATATCCCAACTTGGCTTTGCAAAATCCTCATCTCTCCGGAATTTTGGGGGTGGGGAGGCCTTTCCGAATCAGTAACCAGAACCGCTCACTACTCCGGTTACAAGCCGAGTATAGCATTTTAAATCAAAAGGTGGTTGAACCGGAGCAGATCCAACCGAATATCATTATAACGAACAGACAAACACAAGGCAACAACGGAAAGCCAAATCAAACTTACTTTACATCCCTTCAACAAAGACTCTGCAGGCTATAAGCTTTCCTTAATTTGAGATTGAAATATGCCTCAACACAAAAAGAGGGGTGTTATGAACAGGCCAGAAGTTCCGAGATAGGGAAATCTGGAATTGCTGAAATTGTATGAACAGCGGAGGCCATTTAACGATTCTGGCTTCTGGGTCAGGAATCGGGAGATTGAAGACAATGAGGAGGGTTAGTGTTTGGGCTTTTGATAACTCAAATTTGACGAGATTAGCCCAATGTGGAGAATTAGTGTTTTTCGGGTCAATGGTAAACCCAAGATGGATCACCAGTGATTATTTCTTTTTTTTGGTCTGTAGGTAGTAGGGTTGCAATCGAATCGAATATCACTGTTTCGTATTCGTATTCGAAAAAATATTCGAATATTCGTATTCGTATTCGGTTTTCAAACGAATAACATTCGGTTTTCAAACGAATAACAAATGGTATTCGTATTCGATTCGAAATGAAATATTCGAATTTCAAATCGAATAGTTTCGAATCGAAGCGAATAATTACAAATCGAATCGAATAAAATAATATTGTACCAAAAATATTCGAATCGAAGCGAATAATTCGAATATTTTATTTCGAATCGAATACGAATACCATTTGTTATTCGTTTGAAAACCGAATACGAATACGAATATTCGAATATTTTTTCGAATACGAATACGAAACAGTGATATTCGATTCGATTGCAATCCTACTGCATACAGACCAAAAAGAAAATAATCACTGGTGATCATGACCCGAAAAAAACTAATTCTCCTTATTGGGCTAATCTCGCCAAATTTGAGTTATCAAAAGCCCAAACACTAACCCTCCTCATTGTCTTCAATCTCCCGAGTCCTGACCCAGAAGCCAGAATCGCTCTTCTGAACTTCAAGTTAAATGGCCTCGGCCGTTCATATAAT
This sequence comes from Hygrophila difformis, assembly GCA_030278955.1. Lineage (NCBI taxonomy): Eukaryota > Viridiplantae > Streptophyta > Magnoliopsida > Lamiales > Acanthaceae > Hygrophila > Hygrophila difformis. Next base: position 5,510,040 of record JAOANR010000006.1, read on the forward strand.
TTCAGCAATTCCAAATTTCCCTATCTCGGAACTTCTGGCTTTTATAACACTCCTCTTTTTGTGTTCTGGCATATTTCAATCTCAAATTGGGAAAACTTATAGCCGGCAGATTCTTTGTTGAAGGGATGTAAAGTAAGTTTGATTTGGCTTTCCGTTGTTGCCTTGTGTTTGTCTGTTCATTATAATAATATTCGGTTGGATCTACTCCGGTTCAACCACCTTTTGATTTAAAACGCTATACTCGTCTTGTAACCGGAGTAGTGAGCGGTTCTGGTACTGATTCGGAAAGGCCTCCCCCCAAATTCCGGAGAGATGAGGATTTTGCGAAGCCAAGTTGGGATATTGGATATTTAAAGTGGTTTCTTGATTTTTCAGGCTTACCCCAAGGAGGGGAGAAAAAATCTGGTTTCTGAAATTGAGAGAGGTTGGAATGGCTTGTAAACGCGTCCAAAGTGTTCTATATGGAATAAACCACTCACCAAGTAGGGAAAGCAGCGTCAAGTATATGATGAGACTTATGCCCCCCCTCCCCCATTCCGGAGAGATGAGGATTTTGCGAAGCCAAGTTGGGATATTGGATATTTAAAGTGGTTTCTTGATTTTTCAGGCTTACCCCAAGGAGGTGAGACAAAATCTGGTTTCTGAAACTAAGAGAGGTTGGAATGGCTTGTAAATGCGTCCAAAGTGTTCTATATGGAATAAACCACTCACCAAGTAGGGAAAGCAGCGTCAAGTATATGATGAGACTTATGCATTATAATTCCCAAGGAGAAGAATCCCCTGAAGAAGGTGAAGGGTTATTGTCTACTGAGTGGTACGCCACAGCCTTTACAAAGATGATGAAATGGAGCAAAACTCTGAAAGAATTGGACTTGATTGGTGGGAGGCTGGTGAATGTTCGTGACAGTTCAAGAGTTTTTGATGCGAAACTGGAGCAAAAGGTGCATACATTCAAGAATCTTGCCAGGGTCTTCATAGGGCATCCTTCAGTGCAGGAGTCAATGATGCACAACTTGATTGCTTCCAATCCTCAACATTCAAACTTCCAATTTTTCGTCAGACGCCATGAGAGGGAGGCAATGACTGTCAACTCACTCACGAAAGTATCCGAGATTTTGAGTGTTTCGGCCCAGCAGAAGAAGGTTGTCAGGCACACAATATGCCCACAAGTAACACACCACAATATATGGATCAATGCACTCACGGAGATACTGAATGGATTAAAGTCTGAGATTGAGGTTGTCATTGATCGGAGACCACTGAGTAAAGAGATAAGATTGGCCCAACAAATAGTTGTTGGTTGTCTCAAGTTACTTGAATCTGCTACATCCTATGATCCTGACAAGAGTTCATGGATGCGCCTTACACCTACAAAAGAAATGAATTCACCTGATTCTCCAAAATGGGAAGATGCTCTTGAGATGTCAATTGATCTCATCAATTGCCTGAGCGATGACGCCGATTTCGCTTTCCATGTTTCGAAGCTTGAGGCTATGAAAGAAGGGCTCTATCAGATACGAGATATTTTGATAGATAAAAACATTGGTTACAGGGAGACTCGACATCAAGAACACTTGGTGCGGAAGAAGCTGACAAAGACACTGGGCCATTCATCTCAATGCCTGTTTACTCTTCTAATGTATTATCTGTATGGCACTGTTAAGAACATCGAAGTAGACGTTCGTGGAGGTGTGCACGCAGTTGGTAAGGGTAGTACATTGCGCTTGTATATGGGAAAGATCTTGAGTTTGGATGAGGAAAAGGTGGTTTGGAATGGGGTGAAGCAATTGGATGGTGTTCTTGGGCTGTTTAAATTTGTTTGGCAGACAGCAGGGATGAAAGGGGATTTGGAGCTGCAGGGTCATTTGTGGTGCGTTGGATCTCAAAACAGGTCATATACGTACAGGGGAAACATGTATTTCTTACATGGGATTAATCTTAGACTCTAGCATCATGCTTCGGTAATGTTTGAAATCTTTTGAGTTACACCAAATCTTTAAAATTCAAGTTTCAGACTCAATGCGTTACTATTACAAATCTTAGGCTCAATTTGTGAAATGAAATTGAACGACTATTTGTAATCACAAGATATACTTAATACATAAAATTAGTTAATTTATAATAGCTTTAAACAAGTAAATTCAATTTGCACTTATCTTCTTCCAGTTTGAGGTATGCATGCGTTATAAGTTAGTATAAGAAATCTACCACATTTATTGAGTGTGGTGTTGTGAATTGATATTTAATTATGGTTTTCAGAAGTGAACTGTGGTCCCATGTATTTTGCTTCAATAAAGTGTTAAGCAAGATGCTAATCTAAATATTAGTACTTTCTGGTATCCTTTAATGACAGAAGAATGAGTGTTCCATTGTTTCCTGAACATTGATCTGCATATAGTAAATTTCTCTTGGTTAACATAAATCTATGTTTCTGCATTGACTATTGGTGTGTTGAAAACCAATTGAGACATGGTACCAGAGTGTTACAGACCTCTTGTTGACTGATATATTCTGAGGCAAATATCACATGTGGAGTGCATGTTTAACTTACTTGTTGTCTTGTGCTTTGTGGGAACTCATTACTTTATTTCTGGTAATGGTAGTGGCATTTGTTGAAGCAGTTTTTTTGCTGTATACTTGATTCATGGTTATGTTTAACCAGTTGTGTTCTTATTTAATTTTTCATGGACTGGTATACTCGTTACAGCTTCAAGTTGATGGGGGCTTAAATGAAACTCTTACTGCAAAGACATTCTCTACCCCAAATCTTAGTGCCTTAGATTTTCCTGCTCTCTCTGCGACAGAAGGCCAAAATGGTTTGGCTGCTGCTGATCATCAAAATGCTAATCCTTATCGGTCACCTGGAAAGGAAAGCTCCATGTTATTCAGATCTAGTTCATCCATCCCTTCTAGTGGTGTTACAGATTTTGCTTCAGCAGTTAGAAAAATGGCATCTCAAGATTCTAGCATCTGGAAGTATGATAGAAATGGTTCTTCTGATGCACACATTGGATCAAGTAGAAGTTCGAAAGTACTCCCGAGCTCATACAGCAGTGGCAATCAGGGAAGGGGCCTTTATGGTGATACCGTGAGAGGTTGCAGAGTCGGGGATCAGCCCATACATCTCCAACCTGGCTTGAAACTGGAGAAGCAGTTGGTAATCCACTTACTTGCAGATTTTAATTGTGGAGATGTAAATATATATATATATATATATATGTATATATATGTATACTCACACACAGATTAACCTTGATGAGCTGACAGGACACATGTTATCTGAAATGAGGGAGGAAGCTCGTGATCATGCACGTGTGCGCAATGCATATTTTGAACAGGTATATGCAAGTTATGTAACTTATTGGCTTCAAGGATGATGTGTTCCTTTTGAGCCAAGTTTTCATCTTGTACTTCATTCTCTCCTTGACTCAGATTAGACCAATGTGATGGTAATTTTATAGAGGAGAAAGTTTCATCCTATGCTGCCATAAAGGGTAAAGCAGTTTGACTATCTAACTAAGCAATCAATTCAATAGACAACCATCCTCATGGTTTGAAGGACTTTTAATGTTTATCCCTTTTGGTATTAAACATGCCCTGAGTTCTAGCATTGCTTCTGACCTCTATTTTATTGTATATAACTGATACATTTGTGAGATTTTAGGCTCGGCAAGCATACCTCATTGGCAACAAGGCCTTAGCTAAGGAGTTAAGCATTAAAGGACAGTTGCACAATATGCAGATGAAAGCAGCACATGGAAAAGCGCAGGAATCAATATTTCGCCAGAGGTTTGTTGTTTGTTATATTTTTCACAATTCCTCAGTATGCTATAGAAAAGATGACAAATAAAAGCAAGGTATCATATAGCTGTATCATATAGCAAGGTATCATAAAAGCAAGGTATCACATTCCGGAGAGATGAGGATTTTGCGAAGCTAAGTTGGGATATTGGATATTTAAAGTGGTTTCTTGATTTTTCAGGCTTACCACAACGGAGGTGAGACAAAATCTGGTTTCTGACACTGCGAGGGGTTGGAATGGCTAGTAAACGCATCCAAAGTGTTCTATATGGAATAAACTACTTACCAAGGAGGTTAAGCAGCGTGAAGTATATGATGAGACTTGTGTGCATTATAATTCCCAAGGAGAAGAATCCCCTGAAGAAGGTGACGTGTTATTGTCTACTGAGTGGCACGCCACAGCCTTTACAAAGATGAAGAAATGGAGCAACACTCTGAAAGAATTGGACTTGATTAATGATTGGTGTGAGGCTGGTGAATGTTCGTGACAGTTGAAGAATTTTTGATGCCAAATTGGAGCAAAAGGTGCATACATTCAAGAATCTTGCCATGGTCCTGATAGGTCATCCCTCAGTGCAGGAGTCAATGATGCACAACTTGATTGCTTCCAATCCTCAACATTCAAACTTCCAATTTTTCGTCAGACGCCATGAGAGGGAGGCAATGACTGTCAACTCACTCACGACAGTATCCGAGATTCTGAGTGTTTCGGCCCAGCAAAGGAAGGTTGTCAGGCACACAATCTGCCCACAAGTAACACACCACAATATATGGATCAATGCACTTACAGAGATACTGAATGGATTGAAGTCTGAGATTGAGGCTGTCATCGATCGGAGACCACCGAGTAAAGAGATAAGATTTGCCCTACAAATAGTTGTTGGTTGTCTCAAGTTACTTGAATCCGCTACATCCTATGATCCCGACAAGAGTTCGTGGATGCGCCTTACACCTACAAAAGAAATGAATTCACCCGATTCTCCAAAATGGGAAGATGCTCTTGAGATGTCGATTGATCTCATCAATTGCCTGAGCGATGACGGGGATTTCGCTTTCCATGTTTCGAAGCTTGAGGCCATGAAAGAAGGGCTGTATCATATCCGAGATATTTTGATAGATAAGAGAACAATTTTTACAGGGAGACTCGACACCAAGAACCCTCCCTCGGTGCGGAAGAAGCTGACAAAGACACTGGGCCATTCATCTCAATGCCTGTTTACTCTTCTAATGTATTATCTGTATGGCACTGTTAAGGACATCGAAGTAGACGTTCGTGGAGGTGTACACGCAGCTGGTAAGGGTGGTACATTGCGCTTGTACGTAGGAAAGATCTTGATTTTGGATGAGGAAAAGGTGGTTTGGAATGGGGTGAAGCAGTTGGATGGTGCTCTTGGGCTGTTTAAGTTTGTTTGGCAGACAGCAGGGATGAAAGAGGGGATTTGGAGCTGCAAGGTCATTTGTGGTGTGTTGGATCTCAAAACAGGTCATATACGTACAGGGGAAACATCTACTATTTCTTACATGGAATTAATCTTAGACTGTAGCATCATGCTTCGGTAATGTTTGAAATCTTTGAGTTGCACCAAATGTATAAAATTTAAGTTTCAGGCTCAATGCATTACTATTCAAAACCTTAGGCTCCATTTGTAAAATGAAATTGAACGACTATTTATAATCACAAGATATACTTAATACATAAAATTAGTTAATTTATAAGAACTTTAAACAAGTAAATTCAATTTGCTTCTATGTTTTCCCCTGTTCGTACTCGACTACTTGTGATTTCTTAAACAGTATATTTTCTGTTGTTTTTCTCAAGCCATTAATGAATAATGACAGACAACATGGAAATAGGTCAAAATTCAAATTGGGTATGTCATTATACATGCCAGTATGTTTGTATGCAACAGTTGGAGAAAAATAAGTTAATGGAATCGTAGTTGTTAAAATTTCGAGTTGATCTTAACAACTTATGATTTTACGATCACACAATCTCTAAAACGATCTGGATCCTTGTAGGATCTAAAAATTAGTAAGATTCCAATTCTGATGGTAGAATGTTACGATCTTATGGTCATACTCACTCAAACGCTTCTACGATCTTACGATCATACCTTCTTAAATGCATAAAATTTTTGTAGGATTTTATGATTTGGGATCGAAGTAACTTTTTTCCTTTAATTTTAAATTTAAGAGCTTGTATTCGTTATGTATGATGTGTAAAAAAAATATGTATGTATGTGGAAATATTTTATATTTGATTGTGATGTTTTTGTACTGTATTGTACTACAATTAACTTGCAAATTAATAAACATATGAAATAATGCTTTTACTTGTTAGTATGCATAATTGAATTTATCCATTATTACAACTTCATAAGATCTTAAAATTTCGATCCGATCCTACGATCGGATCTTGCGAAAAAAAAAAAAAAAATCCATATAGAATCCCAATCTTAACAACCTTGAATAGAATACTTCAGGTACCTAACTGAAATTTCTCAAAATCGTGGGGAATTTATTTTACTTTACCTTGTACGCTTTTATTTATACAGTATAGTACAAGTAGACTGAAATTTGGTCCTAATCCCTATTCCTCAAAAAAGCCAAAAAGAATTGTACCAACTCGAATCCTCCTGGACGGTTGGATTAAAGTTTCAATCTCAAGGACGATATTCGGCCACGATCGTTGCCTGTCTACTTTTGATTAATCGAGCACGTTGTGGCTCACAATGAAACCACGTTCATGGTGTTTGACCCGTTGGATCAAAAGCAATCTACGGTTTCTGTACATCCAACAATTGGCCCTATTTCGGTGTCTGCCTAGTGCAACATTAATGTCCCGCTCTTTTTCCCTCGTCGATATCTAAAGATCAATCCTTTATTGCCAATAGACGGACTAAGACTAATCGTCCAATGTCATTCTGAAAGACTCGCTTTTTGCTACATCTTTCTCCCCCCTGCGTTATTGTGCTGTACTGGTAATTTGCTACCAACAGAAATGCAAGAACAAACAACCAGCTCTGTTGCAGCAGCTTCTTTGCCTTCTAGCAGCGAGAGATCTTCAAGCTCTGCTCTTCAACTTGAAGTCAAAGAAGGTTTTTTTTCCGATTACTTTTTTAGTTTGTTCCATTCTTTCCTTTGGTGTGCCGTTTTTATTGCAAGAAGATCTTCCCATGTTGATTATGTGATGCAGCAGTATTGTCTATTCTTCGGCCCCATATCCTTTAATAATATTCCTTTCGTATTTTTGCCATGTCTTCCAAATCACGTCTTGTGAATTTTGTTTCTTGCTTAAAAAAAATTGAATCTTGATTTTTTTTTTTCTTGCTACGCGAAATGTTAGCTTGGCATTTCGTCGAATGTTTGTTGGACTGATTTAGTATATGTCTGAAATTCATGATCCGTGTGTTGAAAATGGTGTTTCTCAATTCTATCTTAGATGCCAGTTGAGAATATTGAATTATTCCAACAGTTTAATGTAATGTTTGTTTTCGTTGCATATTTTGTCTTTGTTTCCCGTCCCAATCGATGGATTTTCATGCATCAATTGTTGGAGAAGGCAATACTTCATTCAGATTTCAATGTTCTGTTTTTTTTTTTTTTTTTTGGTTTTTTTTGGTTTTTTTTTGAAAATCATTAAGAGTTGATGTAACTGAATACCTTGTCTTGGCTCTTGGTCTTACACGCCAAAGCTGGGCTTATTAGCTCAATGGAGTTGTTTTAGTCTGTATTCAAACTTTGTGAAGGCATGGAGAGCGATGACGAAATAAGAAGAGTACCCGAGATGGTGGGTGAGGCCGTCGGTCCAACGGCATCCGGCCGTGACGGAGGCTCAGGTGCTGGGCAGGTCCAACCTTCAGGCAGTGGTTCGAGGAGGAGAGTAAGAAGCCCAGCGGACAAAGAGAACAAGAGGTTAAAACGGTATGTTGAGAATTCAGTCCAATCCTTATCTAGAAACGGTCCCTCCCTGGCAGGCACATCTGTATTCAACTTTAAACCCCACCTAAAAGTTGCATCAAATACTACATGTGTACCGGGCTGATCATATATTTTTAATATTTGGTAGAAGATTGGGCCTTATTTTTAGGCGGGCTGTCCGCAGGTGGTTGAACGCCAATGGCACTTGTGCAATATGTGCTTCTAATCAGTTCCTTGTTTGTTTCTTTTGGGGTTGAAAAGGTTGTTGAGGAACAGAGTTTCAGCACAACAAGCAAGGGAGAGAAAAAAGGCATATTTGATTGATTTGGAGGCTAAGGCTAAAGATTTGGAGACTAAGAATGCCGAGCTTGAAGAAAGGGTGTCCAACTTGCAAAACGAGAACCAAATGCTTAGACAGGTAATACTTGAGTTTTTTTTATACATTCTCTGAAATAATCCTACTCATTCATATCACTGCCTGTTATTGATTTGGACATAACATCATAATTGACAAGTGGGATGACTACCAAGAGGGTCCATGTGGAACTGAAATTGAGAACTGAGTGTGCTTTAGAGAATTAAAGTTGAGATGTGTTACTCTTCCACCTTTCTGGGAGAGTTGTGCACAAGGCCATTGTGGAGTAAAACAATCCATCTCTTTCCCATGCCATCCATTTTCTAACAAATGTAATTAAAGGGGCTTTCTTTTCTTTTCTGACAAAACCCCCTCATCAAAATGATGCTTAGGAAACTTTTCTCTTCTAATACTAGCCTTCTTCTTGTTCATTCTTAAAGGTCTATGCACACCTTGTTCTCTCTCAAACATCCCTTCCTCACATGCTCTTCTATGAATCATAAAAAAATGTGCAAAAAAGGCTGATCAAGGCAGTGAAAGATTGTTTAGCAATCAATGGTTTTATCCTAGTGTTTATAAATGAAAACGAATCTGAGTGTTGATGAATTGGCAACACATGATTGGTTCATTCATTGTAGGTTGATTGCTCATGCTTTTATGTTACTGCAAGTATTGCTTTTCCAATCCAAATCCAACACGTATATCTCGAAATTGCCCTAACTAGGTGGTTAAATACGTGCAGATATTGAAGAACACAACTGCAGCAGGCTCACAAGAGGGAAGAAAATAGGAATCTGTTTTTGTTGCTAGAGCTTCTGAAAGATGGAGCAATGAGTTTGTTAGGGGCAAGGAATTATTCTTCCATCATCTTCATGTCCTAGGCTTGATACAGAAATGCGATTCCTTTCTCGATTCATCCTTCAGCTCATTCCTTGAGGCAATGGGAGACTTTCCCTCTTTATAGATAGAGTCTATGAAATCCAAGTGAATCTGTGTTGTAGTATTGATTGTATGTTTTTTTTCTCAACTTTGTAGCAAAATAGAAGTACTATGATTCAGTTTAGTTTATTAGATTAGGGACAAATATTGACCGATATATAAACTGTACCACTACTCTGCATTTGGAGTACTTATCCTAATTTGATTGTGCAACATTCTTAATACTACAACACAACACTCACGCTGATTATTCCTTTTAATCAATAATCCTCCTACTTTGATGAAGTATTTTGTTTTGCAGTCACCATCTTTGCTCGTGTTTTTAATGGTGATTTTATTTGTGGGTGTAAAAATACACTGCTTAAATCAATAAAAAGTCACATGTATGCACACTTAACACAATTAATTTTAGTGCAAGATGATGACAGGTGAACTGTCTCACTCCATGAAGATAATTTGAAGATAAAACAAGGAGAAATGGAACAGAAAAATAAAAATAAAAATCATGTAGTCCAGTGACCAGTAAGTAAATTTTTTTTTTTTCGTAACAGAGCAGGCTAGATAAAGACATTACAAAAGGGAAAAATAAAAAATAAAAAGGAAAAAACAAAGAGAGCATGGCAACATGCTAACTAGCCCTTGGGAACCAAGTACCCGTCGCATCTGCCGTCAAAAGAGGACGTACGCCATCTGGAGGAAAGGCCCATGTCGTGAAAAATAGTTCATCTTGCACCCCTCGTTTAGCTAGGTAGTCAGCCACAGCGTTTCCTTCTCTCAAGATATGTCGAAATTGGCACACCTGGAGAGATCTCCTTATTTCCCCAATTCTGGCCAAGTATGCAGCTAGCCAATGTGACTGAGAATTGCCGCCCTTTATGAGCCGTATAGCCTGTTCAGAGTCACTAAAACAACAAATCCCTCTAACACCATTTTGCACTACTAACTCCAGCCCATACATAATTCCAGCTACCTCTGCATGGATCACTGATGTATCTCCCAAGCACCCCGAAACACCTCCCATCCAGCTACCATCCATCCGCCTTAGCACAGCCCCGAATCCCGCCTTATTGCTATCATCTTGTCGAGACCCATCGCAATGCAGACACACTCCAGACCAATCCCCCATATTCCACTTCACTAACCGCATCGGGGGAGATAAGGTAGAGGGTATCACCTGCACAACATCTAACATTGCACGGGCATGCAAGACTTTTCGAATAGTGGTCAAATGTGATGTATTGGTACCTCGAAAGATTCGTGCACATCTTTCCTTCCAGATTTGCCACACACCAGCCAAGAAGATGTTGCCGAAGTGGCTAAACATACCCCCCAACCAACGACGAATGTGTGGCCGATCTATAGTATCCAAGTCATTCGGCAGCGAGACACCAAGCGTCCTCCACACCGGGTTCGTCCAGGAACAATAGAATAAACAGTGTGTCCAATCCTCCTCATGGACTCCACAAATCTGACATAAAGGAGATGAGGCCATACCTCTATGAAACCGTAGGGAATTACTCGGAAGTGCCTCCCAAGCAAGCAACCAGAGAAGGAAGCAAAGGCGTTCTGGCAAGTTGGAGGACCATAGCCACCTCCATTGACCTCCCTCATCCGAGTTTCCTAAAAGGAAAGCGTAACCAGATGCAACAGTATAGATACCATCCAAGGTCCCCTTCCACACCCATCGATCTTCCAGGGATGGATGAAGAACCGGTGGCGAAAGTACCTGTATTTCCTGTTGAGTGACCAGTAAGTAATTCTTTCTTTATTGTTGAAAAACAAATCAACATTTATTTATTAATTAATGCTAAATTGACAACCAAACAAACCCCGCACCTTGCGCTAGAGTCATGATCTTAAGTCTTTACTCAACTAATGCCTCCATCATACATTCGTAATCGTCTATTTCAGTTTCTACACTCATACCAAAAAACAATGAAAAAGATGATGCCACTTCAATGATACGACATGCCAACCGATATTTTAGTATTCATAAATTTGTGGGCTTTTCACTTTCTGTAAATTTTCTTTATTATGAAGAAGGTGCGAAACTTGCATTCGCAACTAACCAATTACTTGGAGCACGAATTGGTTTCTTTTTCTGTAAAAGCCTTGTTTAGAGAACATCCAACAACAGTACGGTGGTAGTTAGGGGAATGAATTATTTAACAAAATCATTACTATTAGAAAATTTGCAATTGCAAATGTTGCATAATTTCTTGTAAGGAAGACGAGAGGGTGATGAAAGAATTGGTTGAGATGGTCCACCGACAGAGATGCAATTATTATTCGTCGGTGGGAGGCGCCACCGGCTGCAGCCGGTAAACCAAGACATACAGGCTGTCACCTGGAGGCAGCGTTTGGCTCTAGTGGTTTGCTAACTGTAATGGTATCATCATTGTCATCTGCCATCTGGCTTATTTACTTTCTAAAATTTACGTTACCACTCTGGTTTATTTATTAAAGTTTCAGTCCAATCAAATTTCAATTGTATTTTGTTCAGAAAAACATTTACAATTGTATTTTTATTAGAATAGGCAAGATGCCAAGTTTAGTTCATTTTTAATTTGAAGCAAAAAGGCTTTTTTTGGGGTTCCCTTGGGTAGATTTCTTAGGTTTAGAAAATAATTTACTGGAGTGGGTCTTTTTCTTCCTTTTCTTTTCTACACTTAAAAACCACAAGCCGACAGCGGAGGAGGGAACTGGCAACCGGTTCGGTGGGTCAAGAAAAGAACCACAAGTAATAAAATAATCTGTCAATAAAATGATAAAATGACATTGTTTTAGCAGAATTCAAGAGGGGAGACTCGAGACTGGAGAGAGAGGCAGGCACTGAGAGAGAGAGAGTGAGATGTGGGAGATTGTTTGAGGCAGATGCCCTTCTACTTCTGCATCCTCTATTTCCCATTCCGTGTTATTATTCAGTGAAAAATATAATTCTTGGGTTCAATTGCATAAATAATCTATCATACATACTAGCAATTACGCTAATATGGAGGCAAATGCCGGAATGGTGGCCGGATCACACAAGAGGAATGAGCTTGTTAGAATTCGCCACGATTCTGATAGTGCGGTATGAGCCCTTTGTTTCACTCATCATGCATTTGGTTTTTGCTGCTTCAATTATTTGTTGGTTTCTTGTTTGTGTTGTCGGTTGGATCTGAGTGGTCTTCTACTGATTTGGGAGCTAAAGATTGGATCTTGGCATTGATTGAAAATTGATGAGCTGAGATTTGATTCTGCACTGGTGTTGAAGTATTCAGTCAACTTTTCATTTGTTGTAACGGGATGTAACTTGCATCTGAGTTTAGATCTGTCTGTCGGTTCCAGTGGAGTGGTTGCTGAAGTGACAATTTGCATAAACATCAGGCAATGGGTGCTTAGTAGTTCTGATTTTTGATTCTTAATAAGCCTTTATCTCTGTAATTTCTCTTGTGATGTGTTGCTAGAGCTTAGATTCAATTGGTGCCATCGATGATTCTCAGCCTTGGTTTCATTAAGATCATGTGATGCCCATCATGCCCAGATCAAGCTGTAGTCTTTATATGGGTTTACTGGTCATTGTTGGCGCTTTACTGCTGTTTAACTGGTTTTGTTGATAGTGGAAAGGCTGTTTTAGTGATGGTTTGACTATGGTTTCAATCATCCTGTCTGATCCCTGTTTACCTTCTGGACAATGATCCAAACTTCAAGTTTTGCAATGATGCTTATTTGATTAGAGTGCGTTTCAATTGTATCTTGTTCAGTACTTTGCTTGTGTGGTGGCAATGATTTTTGTACAGTATAATTTGTTTCTTTCCACTGGATCCTAGTGGCAGAATAATCTGGAGAGCCTGTGTATTGGTTTGGATGAAATTCTTATTGATTGATAAATGTTTTGATGCAGCCAAAGCCACTGAAGAATCTTAATGGTCAGATATGTCAGATCTGTGGAGATACTGTTGGTGTGACTGCCAATGGCGATGTCTTTGTTGCTTGCAATGAATGCGCCTTCCCAGTTTGCCGTGCTTGTTATGAATATGAGCGGAAAGATGGGAATCAGTCCTGCCCTCAGTGTAAGACTAGATACAAGAGACACAAAGGTTAGTTTGCTTTTTTTTTTCAAATTCTGTAATATTCTTTCCGTGGGGGCACAGAAACTTATTGGCTTTGCATATCCTAGGGAGTCCAAGAGTTGACGGGGATGATGATGAAGATGAAATTGATGACCTGGAGAATGAGTTTAATTATTCACAGGGGAAATTGAAGGCTAGATCTCAATGGCAGGGTGATGATGCTGAGCTTTCTGCATCTTCCAGACGTGAATCCCATCAACCAATCCCTCTCCTCACCCATGGACACCCTGTAAGCCATTAAAACCTTTTTGACAGATATGTGCATTCCATGGACTCTAAAGATACTCAGTGGGGTTTGAATTTGATGATATTCCAATGCTTAAAGATGGAAGATGCTTATTTTCTGAAAATCTGTTTTAGTTATTTAGCTTGCCCTTTTACTGGCATTATTTTGATGGTAAACCAAATTCTATTGATGCAGATGTATTCTGTTAATTGATGTTTATGGCTTCTTCTTCATTGGTCATCTGCATTCCTTTGATTACTAATGCCCACGAACACACTTTATATAACTACCTACTTCACGTGATATCAAAATACTTCTCAGAAGACCCTTCTGTTGAGCATGTTCTGATGACTTGCAACGCATATGCTTTTCACCCTTGTTTATTTATGCCATTATAATCATGGTTTCTGCCACCATATCCATGATTGATAGGTTTCCGGAGAGATTATTCCTCCTTCTATACAAGACACTCATTCTGTCAGAAGTACATCAGGGCCTTTGGGTCCTGGAGACCGGATTCACTCCCTTCCCTATGTAGACCCGAGGCAGCCAGGTAGCTAATTATACTGTATATTCAATTGTTCATTTCTTTATATGTACCCTTTATTTGTGATATACAAACAACTTACAACTGTATGTCATTGCTGCAGTTCCTGTGAGAATAGTGGACCCTTCTAAAGATCTGAATTCTTATGGACTGGGAAGTGTTGATTGGAAGGAGCGAGTTGAAGGTTGGAAACTAAAACAGGAGAAAAATATGGTGCAAATGAACAACAAATACAGTGAAGGAAAAGGAGATATTGAAGGCACTGGGTCAAATGGAGAAGAACTTCAAATGTGAGCTCATATTCTAATGTTTATTTTCAAGCCTAAATAAAGGAGTAGATGGAAGATTAAAATCTGGTTTTTTAGCATTCGTGACCAGTCTTATGATCATTTGCTTTCATTGCAGGCACAAGGATTAAAAATGACTAAATTTATTTCTTTTTTGGTATTAAAGCTTAATTTTCCCATCAACGAGTCATGCATAAACATATTGAATACTTTCAAGAACCAATTTGATCTGCACACCTCATGGGATGCTAATAGCTTGTTTTGGTGTCAGGGCTGATGATGCACGCCAACCTTTGAGCCGTGTTGTGCCTATTCCTTCGACTCATCTTACTCCATATCGTGTTGTGATCATTTTTCGACTGATCATCTTGGGGTTCTTTCTTCAATACCGGTGTACACACCCTGTAAAGGATGCTTATCCCTTGTGGCTTACGTCAGTTATCTGTGAGATTTGGTTTGCCCTGTCCTGGCTTCTGGATCAGTTTCCAAAATGGTACCCAATTAACCGCGAGACCTATCTTGATAGACTTGCATTGAGGTTAGGGAAAAAATTTTATGTTCTCAAAGCCTAGCTCCCTTTAGTGAAATTTGTGGATACGTACAAACCTCATTAACTATGTTCTAATGTCTTATCTTGTATTTTTTAATAGATATGATAGGGATGGTGAGCCTTCCCAGTTGGCTCCTGTTGATGTGTTTGTGAGTACAGTGGATCCCATGAAAGAACCACCTCTTGTCACTGCAAACACTGTGCTTTCCATCCTGGCTGTGGATTACCCTGTCGACAAAGTTTCATGTTATGTTTCTGATGATGGTGCTGCAATGCTGACCTTCGAAGCCCTTTCTGAGACTGCTGAGTTTGCTCGGAAATGGGTACCCTTCTGCAAGAAGCACCATATTGAACCTAGGGCACCTGAGTTTTATTTTCAACAAAAAATAGATTACCTGAAGGACAAGATTCAACCTTCCTTTGTGAAGGAGCGCAGAGCAATGAAGGTTTGTGACAGCATTCCTGGTTATTTATCTTTAATTAGCTTGACTAATACCTTGCCCCTTGTTCATTTTCTTCTTTCAAAACATTAACAACTCAATTCTTATAGTAAGAATACTATGCATACTATATCTGGAAGAGAAATAAGATGAGGACAATTGATGAGAGAATTTCAACCCATTGTTGAGAAATAGGTCTTGATCTGCATAATTTATTGCTTCTGCAATATTTGATTTCATTAAATGTGAATATTTTCTGCATGGAAGGTATTAATGACATAAGAGTATACCTCTGTAGCAGTGTCTTATAATTAAATTTAGTGTAGTAGGAAAAAGGTAAATAATGAGCTGTAATTGTAAATCAAATTTTTTTCTTGCAGAGAGAATATGAGGAATTTAAGGTACGGATAAATGCTCTTGTTGCAAAGGCTCAAAAGATGCCTGAAGAAGGATGGACGATGCAAGATGGAACTTCCTGGCCTGGGAATAACACAAGGGATCATCCAGGAATGATCCAGGTATTTGTTGTAATCTGTACGTGTGTTTATTTATATAATTATATATGTATATATTCTCATCATAATTCTCCTTTTTGCCACCATTCATCGACAGGTCTTTCTGGGTCACAGTGGGGGCCTTGATACTGATGGCAATGAGCTCCCTAGACTTGTTTATGTTTCTCGTGAGAAGCGGCCAGGATTCCAGCATCACAAAAAGGCTGGAGCTATGAATGCTTTGGTAGGTTATTCATGTTCAATGAATCAATTAAGGCGTCTTAATACCTGTTGCTAATCCAATCCATGAGAATGTCTTCTACAAATTTTATAGAGTGACTTCAATTTGCTATAGAAGTTGGTAAATAAGAAATGTTTTGAGTAAATGGAGGTGACTACAATTTTCTCAAGAAAGATAATAAATGATTTTTGGAAAGGTTAAAGTTGTTTTGGGGGTTGCTAAGTGAAGTATATGATAAGATGATACATTTTGTTTTGATCGGCAGGTTTTTGACTTATCATGGAAAATACATTCTGTTGTGTGCAAAAATGCTGGTCAGCACCAGTTAGTTGATGGCCTTACAATGTTTTTCTTTTTTTTTGGTTATCTTTCAGATTCGTGTCTCTGCTGTCCTCACAAATGGAGCATATCTATTGAATGTTGATTGTGATCATTACTTCAACAATAGCAAAGCTCTTAAAGAAGCCATGTGCTTTATGATGGATCCTGCATATGGAAGGAAGACTTGTTATGTTCAGTTCCCACAGCGTTTTGATGGCATTGATATGCATGATAGATATGCCAATCGCAACATTGTCTTTTTTGATGTAGGTGTTTCTTGACTTTCTGCATCTGTTATTTGGTACTGTGATATTGCTGTCCTCCACAATTTTAGTTAAAAAAAATTCCTTGTGCAGATCAACTTGAAAGGATTGGATGGCCTTCAAGGTCCTGTCTATGTGGGAACGGGATGTTGCTTCAACAGGCAAGCTCTATATGGGTATGATCCAGTTCTGACAGAAGAGGATTTGCAACCAAACATCATAGTTAAAAGCTGTTGTGGAACAAGGAAAAAGGGAAAGCATGCCAACAAAAAATACGTTGATAAGAAGCGTGCGGTTAAAAGGACTGAATCGACTATTCCAATCTTTAATGCTGAGGATATAGAAGATGGCATAGATGGTAGGTTCTAACATTAAGCCTCTTTTTACTTGAAGCAGTTCTGTCTCTTGCGACATCTTTTTATGTTTTTATTGTTCATTTTCTGAATTTACGTTTACATGGTTGATGCGTAATTTATCAATTGAATCTTTCAATTTATAGGTTACGACGAGGAGAAATCACTGATTATGTCCCAGAAGAGCTTGGAGAAGCGTTTTGGTCAGTCCCCTGTCTTCATTGCTGCGACCTTTATGGAACAAGGAGGTATTCCACCATCAACAAATCCTGCTACTCTTCTGAAAGAAGCAATCCATGTCATTAGTTGTGGGTATGAAGATAAGACTGAGTGGGGAAAAGAGGTATATTACACAATTTTTACACTTTTGCTAGTTAATTTGGTCTTATGGAATGTAGAATGTATAAATGTGCATTTTGAAACATATTAATTAATCGAGCTTAAATATCTGATGCAGATTGGGTGGATATATGGCTCTGTCACTGAAGATATTTTAACTGGGTTTAAGATGCACGCACGTGGATGGATTTCAATTTACTGTATGCCACCTCGCCCAGCATTCAAGGGTTCTGCTCCAATCAATCTGTCAGATCGTCTGAACCAGGTCCTCCGGTGGGCTCTGGGATCCATTGAAATTCTTCTAAGCAGGCATTGTCCTATATGGTATGGTTATAATGGGAAACTGCAGCTCCTTGAGAGGCTCGCATACATCAACACCATCGTTTATCCACTCACCTCTATTCCTTTAATTGCTTATTGTGTGCTTCCTGCTATCTGTCTTCTCACAAACAAATTTATCATCCCACAGGTATGCAACTCCTTTTACCGTCTAGAACAGTTCTATATTTCCCTTCGATGACGAGGTCCTGGTTCTAACCTTGATATTTTGCAGATAAGCAACTTCGCTAGCATGTGGTTTATTCTTCTCTTCGCTTCTATTTTCGCCACCGGCATTCTGGAAATGAGGTGGGGTGGTGTTACCGTAGAGGACTGGTGGAGAAATGAACAATTTTGGGTCATCGGTGGAACATCAGCCCATCTCTTTGCTGTCTTCCAAGGTCTCCTGAAAGTACTTGCTGGGATCGACACCAATTTCACTGTCACCTCAAAAGCATCTGATGATGATGGGGACTTTGCTGAGCTCTATGTGTTCAAGTGGACATCACTTCTGATTCCTCCTACCACGGTTCTTTGTGTGAACTTGGTGGGAGTGGTTGCAGGTGTCTCATATGCTATTAACAGCGGGTACCAAGCATGGGGCCCTCTTTTCGGAAAGTTGTTTTTCGCCATATGGGTTATTGTCCACTTGTATCCTTTCCTCAAAGGTTTGATGGGCCGCCAAAACCGCACACCCACAATCGTCATTGTCTGGTCAATTCTGCTTGCATCCATCTTCTCTTTGCTCTGGGTCCGAATCGATCCGTTTACATCAGAAGCAACAAAGAGAGCTGGACAAGGTCAATGTGGTGTGAACTGCTAGGAGGACAACTTGGGTTCAAAGCTCCTCCATTTTGCCTTGCCTTGGTGTATATAGACAGACAGATGATACCTCCGGTGAAGTCGTATCTTCAGAATACTTAAATTATTTTGTATAATGTTGTGCTATTCTCTGCATAGTGGAGGAAAGGGATGGATGATAAATCAAAGTTGAGGCACATTTTGGCCATTTGAAGGTAATCATTGTGCAGCTTGTGTTTGTGTACAATCATTCAATCAGACTGTGGGACAAGTATACTTGTTGAATTGCTATTTTTGCTGTAATGTGATGAATGGACTGAGTTGTTTAATTTATCCATTAATGTTTTTCTACTAGGGTTTTTTTTTTTTTTCAATGTGAAAAAAAATGAGAAGGCTTTACTTTTAAAACGTTGAAAGTTGGTGAGAAAAATGATGCAAATGAGTTAGAAGCGTGTTTTAGGATTTTGGGTACCAATGGAATTGAAGAGCGACTTCCATTCAATGCATTTGGTACGAGAGGAGTATCTGAAAAGGCATACTCTGATTTCAATTCCTACTCCTAACTCCCAAGAAGCGCAGTCGGCAGTAGGGGTGGGAATAGGCCAGGCCCGGCCCGGCCTTGTACGGCCTAGGCCTATTTAAGTTTTGTAAGGCCTAGGCGTGGCCTATTGCCTGTAATAGGCTTAGTTTCTAGGCCTAAGTCTGGCCTTTTTAACTAAATAGGTCAGGCCTTAAGCCCCTATTTAATAAATTTTTAAATTTATAAAAAATATATATTCAAATATTAAATAAATAATAAATAGTATTGTTAATAAATTATAAAAAAATTATATTAAAAAATTAAACAGGCCGGCCAATTTAGTTAAATAGGCCTATAAATTTATCTAGGCCTGGTCTATTTGGTAAAAAGGCCAGGCCAGGTCAGGCCTATAATAGGCCAGGCCATAGCTGTCGGATAGCCTGGCCTATCCCACCCCTAGTCGGCAGAGAAAAATGCGCCGGGCGACGATGGTGGCAACCCAAGGATGGAAAGAAAACACGATCCAAGTTTCCTATTCCAAGAGATCCCTCTTCTTTTATGTTAATCTCTCCAAGGTTTTGTGCTCTACCCTTGCATTGTGTTGTGTTTGTGTTGCAAATTGCAATCCGTTGATTTTCTTGTGTCCCCCTTTATTATTGGATTTCTTTCCTCCATTGTACGGCTTTGGCTCGTGCTGTTATTGTACTATATACTTTTCAGAATATTTTACCTCTCTCTCTCAGTTCCTTTTAAAACTGAATAAGTACAGTATAGAAGCTTTCAGTTTTCACTTGCCAACTTGATGGTTTGTGACGAAAGAAGACGTAATTAGTGGCGTGTTTGGCTTTATATATATCATCTGATCATGGTTTACAATGTGTAATAAGTAGTTGTATTTTCCTTTGGATCTCCTCAAGAGCTACAGATTA
This sequence comes from Hygrophila difformis, assembly GCA_030278955.1. Classification (NCBI taxonomy): domain Eukaryota; kingdom Viridiplantae; phylum Streptophyta; class Magnoliopsida; order Lamiales; family Acanthaceae; genus Hygrophila; species Hygrophila difformis. The sequence goes on from JAOANR010000006.1 coordinate 5,529,800, forward strand.
TTAGTTCGGATTCTTGACAAAACCTGAAAATTGAGATTCGGATACTTGAATTTCGCACTTGTATGAGCCCATGATTTTTAGGATCTGATCATGTTAGAAAATCTCCCAGCCATAAATTGGTGGCGATGACTCCTGCTTGCTTATGTAGATATTATATAGATAGGGGCAATTCCATCATTACCAAATTGGTTTTGGGTTACATACTCGTATGCAAATTTACCATATAATAATGTGAATGGTTTTCTTGAACCTGTAGGTAGCCATGTACACCAATTTTTTCATTAAAAGCATGTACCCAAAACTTGTGTATTGTCACGGTGAATAGAAAATTCTGCTACATTGGAATGTAAGTGAACAAAGCCAAGTTTGTTTAATATTGGCTATACAAAGAAAATTTGAAATCTAATGTTGTAGATGAAGCCGGGAAATGCATCTTTTGTTTGCCTCTCAAATCAGGTTGTAGGAATAGCACAATTTTCAGAAACATTTTCTTGGTTTGTGGTGCTATAGTACTTATTATTACAAGCGCCTGATGAGTTGATAAACATATTTCAGAGGTATCTGCAGCAACACGATGAGGTGGAGCTCTCTGGTCTTGGAATGGGTATTGAATTTTTCTACAATTTTGCTCGAGTCCCCAATCTTGGGATTATTAATTGATAATGCTAAGATGCTACTTATATGGCAACAGCTATTTCCAGTGTGGTGAGTATTGCTGAAATCTTGAAGAACGATGGATTTGCTGTTGAGAAAAGTGAGACATCTTTACGTTTAATTTTTTCAATTCTGTTTCATTTTTGGATCTATGTTTGTGTAAGCATTCTAATTAAGGTGCCTTGTATGTTTAGAGATCAGGACCTCAATGATAGACATGAGGGATGATCCAGGCCAGCGCCCACTGCCCAAAGCAAAGGTAAAGTGATGGAAAACTTGAGTTGTAACTTGTAACCTTGTTTGGTGGACATGGTATTGATTTAATTTTTGGTTTAGTTTTATTGCATACTTATTTTTCTTGGCTTCTCTTATTGTAGATTGAGATCCTATTGGGCAAATCCGAAAGCTTTGATGATTTGATGGCAGTTGAAGCAGACGAGGATGAAACTGGCTACGAGACAACCAGAATTGACATTTGCTATTGAATCTCTGGAGGATGACAACCAGAATTGACATTGTCTGTTGAATCTCTGTACCTTTTGAAGTGGAAATGATGTAATGTCCAAAATTCACAATCTTGCTACTGTTTTCAGAGGGGATTCTGTTTCCTCTCCATGTAGGTATCTGAAACTTGACTTCCAATTTTGATGCTGAAAATGATGATGGTACATATAGCTCTCTGAAACTACATACTACTCCATTACTAATTTGCAGTGAACACTAAAATGGGCACATCAGGCCAGCCTATGGGGATGTTTGGAAGTCAGCAGATCCACTAGCAGATAGTAGATTCGGAGAGAGAACTGTGAAAGGATATGCTCTTCCAATATGCTATATGCTACCAAATATGCTTGCTCCCAAACATACTCAATATGCTGATATACACCAAAGAACCACAGATAAGGCCAAAAAACAGTACAATTAAGTTTCAAATGAAATCCCATCTAGATCTCAATTCAAGGTCCAATATCTTAGCAAAAATTTCAAAGGATAAAAACAAAGCAAATGTTACTTATTTAGTCAATGCCAAGAAGGAAAAAATACTACTAGTCTTTTGATCTGTGTCTATGGCAGATTGCCAAACCATGTCTTGATTTATTCTCACACGTTTGCTGTTTCTCTACCAAAATTTGGTTCATGCCTCATCTTCTTTTTCTACCAAAATTCTCTTGCATGCTTCATAACACATGAAAGAGATCCCTGCAGCAGGGACCAGCTTCAAACAGCTCGGACCAAGACCTTTATACAAGCCCTGGATTCCTTCCTGTTCGAGTATGCACGCAAGGGCATGAAGCACATTCCTATACACCTGCCTCCCACTCACAGCCCCAACCTGCATATGCTTGCGAGCCACTTCTAGAGGAAATGTAGCGCTGCTAGAAATAGCACCTGCTGCAGATCCAATCAAGAGTGTTTCTATATTGCCAATCCTTTCCTGTCTGGAAAGCTTCCTGTAGAGTTTTCGCAATGTGTCGTATGCACAATAATTAGTTGCAGCATATGGAATCACCCCAATAAGACTAGGAGTAAGACCTCTGTATAGCTCTCCTACACCACCCTCTTGCAATATCTTCACAAATGCATCCACCATCCCATTATAAACCCCTCTCTGCATCATGAAGATTATCCATTAAGATAAACTGTGATGACCTTGAAAATGACCAATAATTTAGTGATGGTTTTACCTGTATGGTTAATCGGGTTTTGACTAACTCAAGCGGGTATGTGATCAAAGTAGAGCTGACACCAGCACAGGCGCCGGCAATCAATGAAGGGGGAACAGGCAATTTAGATTGTTCACCAGGTTTTGGTGACAAATTCTTATTGACAGTGTCGTAAGCATATAACTGCAGAAAATCACAGATAACTGATAAATGGGAAAAATGCAATGCAAGAGTAACGTACAGATATTTATGCATGAACACAATACTTTTGATGCTCCATATTTAACAAGCAGCATTCAATACTTGAACATGGCCATCCACCGAAAAAACTGATAGCTCAAAGAATGTGTCCTATTTCCATTTTTATGGGCTACCACATAACACATTTTTCTAGGCAACAATGAACATCTTGGGTCGAAAGATGGTGGTCATGTTTGATAATTCTTATTAGAGCTCTTATTATAGGATTCCTCTAATAAGGGGTCTAATAAGACTTCTATTAAGACTTATCAAACATGGCCGCACAGTCGCTCCCATCACAACTTCTCTAACTATGTTAATGCAAACAGAGTGACATTTTGGGCACGGAACTTTGCTCATCCCTGCTGTAACACATTCTCCCACTAGGCAGTCACACAGAACATGGAAAACACAGTTGCTTCATGCAAACAATAGTACAAAAAAGTCACTCAAGACCCAGTGTAGAACAAAGGACTGCACATCACACACAGTTCCAATTTAATGCCCAGGACTACAATGTACGTGGCCGGTGATCTCCCTCCCAAATTGAAAGGACAGTATTAGAGAATAGCAATAAGAGCAATCATATGTCACGGGTTGGAATGTTGGCCAGGCCAGCATGGAAATAAACGAAAAATGAAGGTATTAGAGAGATGCAGGCACACTAAATTAGATAGAAGAGATAATGAATGTAGTAAAAGTGGAGACATCGCCAAGCGATGGTAAAATTAGGAAAACACATCTGAAATGATTGTGTATGCGTATCAAAAGACATCTAGATCCCTTGAACAACAAAAAATAGGTGGCACTATGTTCATATTGAAGGGGAAGGAGGCATCTAGAAAGAATTCAGAGTAAACTATTAAAAATTACACGTTACATTCGAATCTAGGGAAAAGTGTCTTGATTCATAAAGTAAAAGAGGAACAAATTACAAATGCATAGATGAGCATGGCTATACTATACAAGCCTTCAAGGCCCTTGGGACTTATGGACCAGCAATATACTCAGCCACCCAGGCTCATGATCAATTTCCCATGACCATGCCCAATTGCTCTAAGTAAAAGCAAATTATAAGCGATAAGCAAAATTTCAGCTAATGATAATATTACCTCATTCTCATCGGATACTATCAAAAATAAAGGAGACACACTATGACAAGTACACCATATGAAGCCAAGTATGATAAAATCAAAGATAAACTCATAGGCATAGATAAGCAAGCCAAGCAGAATTCAAAACATAGATATACAAGGTATCATCATATATACAATTCTCGTTAAGGAATAACAAAGTAAATGATAAACAAAGAAAATATAACGGGGATTCCTTTTACCTCTATGGCTTTGCTCGGCGCAACTCGAATCACATTAACAAAATTTCCCCTAAACAATCCCTTCCATCCTTCAGTATTCATGATATTTTGGAACACCTCCGTTGAGGAATTCCCACTGCTACCCACCATCAAATGTGTCCTAATTGTCTCCAATGGAGCCACTGCCGTCCTTGATATTGCCCCAGCAATTCCACCACTAATTAACCTCCTCAAAGAAGGATTCGAAACCTTAATCTTAATCTTAAGCCCACCTTTCTTATTCTTGTTTATCGGCCCCTTCTCCTCATCGGGCAATGAGACATACTTCTCAAGCAAATCTGCGCTCGGTAATTTGAAACCTCCATTTTCATTGTTTCCCATTTGACTGACAGAGGCAAATAAACCTCCACCCGGGAAAAGATTGCTTCCATCACGTATACTCCACTGGAGCCCCAAATCAGAATTTGATAATAACCCATTCTTTGAAAATTCCAAAGAATGCATTTTTCCTTTCCTGCCCATCCTCAAGATCCCAAAAAATACCGCGAACAACCAAACCCAATAACCTAAATCACTCACCCGTGTTTCCTCTATGCGGTAAACAGGAATTGTGTGAAAATCATGTTTCCAGGCCAACTATCCTTAGCTTTGAGAAAAACTTCATTCTTGAAATTGGTAGGTACGAGGCGGGAGGGTGGGTGGATGGCAAAATGGTTCTAAAGTCTGCAAGAACAAGGAGCCGCTACACTCCTCTACAAACCGAAAAAAAAAAAAGAAAAAAAATTATGCTGGTAATGTAGGAGTGGATTAATTATGTAGAAATAAATATAGTGATTTGTGACTTGTGAGGGTGTAATATGGAGGCGGAGATTTCAACAAGGGTTTCTTTGGCGTACAGATTATAGAGAAGGCGAGATTCACTTCTTCGCCCTTCACGGCCCCAGACCAGGACCAGTAGGAGTATTCTGGCAGGATGCCCAGCCCAATATTAAAATACCACATGTATTAAAATCCCACCTTAACTTACTTGTCATGTCTGACTTTTTGATACTATTCATTATTTAATTTTGATTAAATTATTTATTGCAAGTATATACTTGATAAAAAATAGCCGACTTGGGTATTGTAAGAATCATGTAATCATATAGTTTCAGAATATATAATTTACATAATTTTTTATTGTATATATTTTGAGATATTAACAATCGAAAAAGTATATTGAATTTTATGCAGAAATGAAACATGACGGGTAAAATGGGACATATAGAGTAATAGTATTAATATTCTAATAATGTCTTTATGCCTAACTACACCATTACTAAGAAAATGAAGTATTTGGGAGTATGTAGTATTACTCTTTGCAATAAAAATATTTTAGCAAAGTATTCTCTTGATTGGGAAGCTTGGAGATTCTTTTTCTTTCTTTTGCCATAATATGTGGGGGCATTCAGCGGTATAATACTAATAATTCGTAATCTTATTTTTTGCGGATCAAATGGAGCTGTGATGCACTCGTTCAAGATTAACCACCAAGTCCGGATGTTGGAATTGAGAGATTTATGCAGCCACCAACTCATATATAGAGTACATCATATATAGAATAGGTTGATATGTAGTACTCCTCCCAAGAGGCGGACCAAAAAAATTTATCGTAGGGGACCTAGTTGCACAACTTGTTAATAGACTGTACAATCCGTGCTCGATTTTAATTTTTTTTAAGGCACCATCTTTTTAAATGAATTTCATTATTAATTTTTTTAAGAAGTTTTCATATTTCTTAATTTTTCTTTTGATATTTTGAACATGCAGTAGCGCAGTAAATCTTAAACCCTGAACTCCAAAAGTGGCTCTTCTCTGCTAAGAGTTCTAATTGTAATATTTTGTTTAATTTTTTTTAATCTTTTCTAAAGAATTACATAGTGGTTGGATACTTTTTGCCATTTAGACCATATTTTGAGTGCATGAATTAATTAAAAATAAATAAAAATTAGTTTTTTATGTTTTAAAATTTTTATTATAGTGTTATAGTATATGTTGAATAGAGTAACTGAAATTTTATAATTATATTTTAAGATATTATAATGAACTGATTTTTATAATAGAACATAGTAATTTAAAATAAATAAACAATCGGCTAGTTGACAATTTTTAGGATTGGAAGAAAACTTTACAATTTAAGATTTATAGGAGATTAAAGAAAAATTGGAAAATTATACTTGAATTGGAGAAGAAAAAAAAATATGAGATAGTTAAATAGAAATATATATATTTATATAAAGGGTATATATATAAAATCAAAAAAAAATTATATATATATATATATATAAAATGGTGGCCAGACTCTCCGTTCCTAAATAGTTGTCTCTTTCAACTCAATTTCAATAACGAAGATTTGCATTAATTAACTCATAAAATTTTATTTTTATCCTTCAACTAAACTCTTTCGTAATAAATGTCATGAAACAACATTTATATAAAGTAAAAGATAATATAGTAAAAAATAATATAACTACCTATAAATGATAACTATTTTAAAATATTTTTAATATCTAAAAAGTTTACTAAAAAAGAAGGGAGAGAGTAATAGTAATAATAGTAAAAATATAGATGTATAGAGTGGAACTGGCATAGCATATAGTATGCGCTAGCCAATGAGCAAGTTTATTTAATACGAACCGTTAAAAATTGAAAATTCAATGCGATGAGTGATGAGCCAACCAACGATGACTTGGGAATGTCAAATGTGTAACTTAATACTAGTAGATGGGCGAGCTTTATCCTTTATAGTAGGAGTCCATGTATTGTAACTTAATTGGAGGACTTTGTATCCGAGGTGTCCTGTAAGAAAAGCCCAATTTAGATTTTGGACTACTACAGGCCCAATTAAAGATTATCTTGATTTTGGACAATGAAATGAAAAGCCCATCGAGCCCAGTTTGACTCTCCAGAATCACGTTCAGTATATGAACACATGCGACATGCCGTACGCCAATTGTATGTCTGTGATGTATGTGAACGCTGTAACAATATGGCTCCACCCACCGAGAAAAAAAAAAAAGAAGAAGCTTTGTTTACTACTCTCCAATTGTTATGTTGATTGTTGAATAACATCTATTCAAACAACACAAATAATTTAATTTCACATGGAAAATATTTTTCGCGTGTGCACGCACTGACGCACATAAAGTCAACCAAGAGGTTGGGGTTCGATCCCCACCCGGCCCCCTATCCCTCCCCGTTATCCCCTTTGCAATTTATGTGGTTTGGGCTCACACACACTTTTACCGACACATGAGTATCACTGTTTACCAAAAAAAAGTCAACCAAAAATAGCATAATTTTAAAAGTAGATATCTGAACAAAGACAATTAATTTAATTTGCGGGACTATTAATTCATGCATGTACATACTTATTCTTTAATAATTCTAACAATGAAGTATATTATCTACTTCCTCCGTTCCTAAATAAGAGCTACGAACCCACGTTTCACGCAATCCAATACACGTTTTTAATCCGTAATAACTCAAATTCCTTACAAGTAAAAATTATAAAAAGTTGATATTCAAAATCTATGCGATAAGACGGATCCAACAAAATCTCACTTGACTATATTTTATCTTATATAATTGTATTAAAAAGTCGAATCAAAATTACTCAATGAACAGTAACAAAAGTCAAAACGTGCGTTTAAAAGGGAACGGAGGTAGTATATGAGAGAGAGAGAGAGTCCATTGCAATTCATGGCGTGATTATCTCATCCCTTAACACATCCAATTAATTATATATACGAATTACGACATATGTATGTAAATGTAATAGGCATTAGACACATGAGTGATGAGTCATGACACACCTGGGGCCTGCTGGGCAATGTGAAAACCAGCCGGAGTTTATACTTTAACTTGTAGGGATCGGACCAACCCATGCATGTTGGAGCAAATTAAAGGAACACATTGGAAATTGGATGGCATTTGGCAGTCAATCTATCTGAAATTTTATCAACTACGAGTAATTTAATACTCCTCCTATTTATTGTCACTTTTAATATATATATATATATATATAATTTTATTAATAATCTAATGATATCATTATTACACATGTTAATGCAAGTGGTTGCCTGGAACGCGAAAATTATTACATGCATGGATGGATCTCCAACATTCCAACTCGTAAAAGCTTGATTCACTCAGCAGCCACGTATATTCATAACATGTAGTGTGCCTTTCAGCCTTTGGAATTTGATATAGAATATGTTATACATAATACATTATCCATGTATACATATATTACCTAAATGCATGATACTCTTAATTACTCGTATTCATATATACTCCTCCTGTCCATTAATAAGAGTTTTGACTGATCATCAACACACTACTACTGTTTTAGTTCAGACACTTTTATCGTAGTTTTGTCATTTAGTTCAATTAGTAGAAAAGACTCTTTTGTTAAGGGCAAGAATATAATCTCTTGTGTCTAAAAGGAAAAAGTTTTGGATGGACACTTGTTCGCTTTTTTTTTTTTTTTTTTTTTTACCCTAAACAACACAAAACTTGAAATAAAATGAACTATTTTGGTTGTGATGCATAGGTGGTACAGTGGTATTTGCGTTGGGTTGCAATTAAAAGTATAGAATGAACAATTTTCTTTTAGTAATATTATAATTAAATTCTAGAAGGTAACTCTAAGTAGGAATGCAGAGACTAAGATTCTAGTAGTATCTGCTGGAGGGTGGAGGCCCTCATCATCAGTGATGAGTCCTCAGCTGCTTAATTGCATGCGTAGGAAAAATGACATAAAACATTGGATTAAGGGTCTGTTCTGCACGCAGAGCTGTAGCTGTGAGTTGGAGCTGTAGGGAGCTGAAGCTGTAGGGAGCTGTGGGAGCTGTAGCTGTCACTTTTATTTAAGTGTTCTGTACAACTAGCTGTAGCTGTCAAAAAATGTATAAAATGACATAAAAGGACAAAACATTTATGTAGACTATTGGGTAGTGAGTTGGTTATTGGGATAAAATTGTAATTGTTCAACAATAAGCTAGGAGCTTATTTTTTAAAGCTACTACAAGTAGCTTCTAAAAACAAGCTTTTAAAAGCTCCTATAAACTCCTAAAAAGCTAGCGTGCAGAACGGGGCTTTTGTTTTAAAATAAAAGCTAAAGCTACCAAAAGCTCCCAAAAGCTCTCAAAAGCTGCGTGCAGAACCGACCCTAATATAATATAATGATTACTAGTCAACAAGATCAACTAATCATTATTTTTCCCATTTTCATATCTACGCGCAATACTAGTACTAATACTCTTACAGGCTGTCTTATTTCATTAATTATCATCATCATCATATTCTATATAGCCTCTGATGTCTATATATAGAGGCTAGATCGAGGGGCATGATATATAGATCATCTATCCACACGTTGTCGTCCAGTACTCTCTACATAATACATAGAAGATTAGAAGTATATAATTTCATACTACTAATAAATTAATATTGATGATGGGAAATGGCAAGGGTGGTAGCCTTATTGTAATGCCAATTACTACTACCATATCTATATTCCTGATCTGTTGTTTGCCACATTTCTTCAACTCATCAGCTCTTGCTGATATTGGCACTGCCTCTTCTTATGGCCCTCCTTACACACGTAAGTTGTTTACTTAATTACACTTTTTATAGTACTATGTTACTACGTCGTCGTCCCTCCGTCATGTGTGTTGGTATTTATGTACCTATATATATATATATATATATATATATATGTAGCATCTTAATTAATTGATGATTGTTTAATTATTAATTTGGTTAATGAATGAATGAATGAATGAGCAGCAACGAGGTGCGGTGGGAACAGACAAGATCAGTTTCCGGCAGGGAACCTATTTGTATCAGTGAGTGAAGGGTTATGGGACAACGGGGCCGCTTGCGGCAGGCGATACAGGCTGAGATGCCTGAGCGGGACCAACAGGCCCTGCAAAGGCGGCACCGTCGACGTCAGGGTCGTCGATTTCTGCCGGAGGGGAACAACGACACCCTGCCCTTCCACCATCATCATGTCCAGTGACGCTTTTGCTGCTGTCTCCCGCTCTCCCGACGCTAGAATCAACATTGAATACATCCAGTATGTGTAGTAGTACTACATATATATATATATACCCTACCTACCTACTTTAATAGTATAACAATCATTCAGAATTACATGGTGATTCATTATTAATAACACAATTATTCTTCATCATTTATCTCATGTTGCTGCTGATTAATTATATCTAATTAATTAAATCGTGTGCATTCATTGCAGGATATGATCGAGGGGCTCAAGTGCAATAATTAATCAGCGGGGATGATGCATGTCTCAAGCTACTCAAGTGCAATAAATTAGAGTTTATAGACAAGGAAGGAAGGAAGGAAGAGCTTTGATTTTTGACACTTGACGACCCCAGCTATGATCAACCTAAATATTACCGTGCTAATCATGAATTACCAATCACAACACTCTTTTTTTTTTTTTTTTTTTTGGTATTGGAAGAATTCATTGTATTAAACTACTAGTATTGCTAGTACTTGACTAGCTAGGAAGGATTTATGCAACTGATCATATGGTAATATATATAGTATATGTATATGTGCAGTGCACCCTTTTTTAATTAATTTCAAATTTCAATTCCATCAGTGTATTCTGTTGAATTTGTTGTGGTCTGATTGGTGTTTAATTATTGGAGTGATAAACGTTGACCCACCATGGGCTTCACCATGTCCATATATATACTGTATAGGGCTGAATGTTGAAGTCAGAAAGTCAGACCTCAAAGTTTGTTTCAGCTCATCAACCTCGATAAAGACATCAAGTAGTGCAAATGTGAAATGTCAACGATCAAGCATTTCCACTTTCAATTTAAACTTAAAACCGGTGTTAATTAATTAAGTTGTACCACCGTCTACGTGTGGACTGGATGGTCAAATTATTGTAAATTACTAGCTATATGCCCCCATCATTTTAGCAAGATTATGCACAATGAACACGTACAATAATAAATATAAATAATAGTGATAATTTGACGATGTGGAGGTTTTATGTTGTACAAAGATCTTAACTGGTCTAAACTCTAAACCGGAAAAATAATGGTTGAGATTTTATGTGTTTATTTATTTTAGATGCATGTATGTAGAATTTAAAAACATGCAATGGGTGTGTGTATATATAAGTGGATGTGACTGCGTGGGCGGCAATATGTATTGAATTCAATTTTAGTTTTCTTCATCATGAGTTTATTGGATAATAGTTACCTCATCTCCAAATTCTCATCATTATATTTATATATTGGTACTAACATAAAATCACTTAATTCACTAATTAATGATAGCTAATTAAGTGGGTGCGCCAACATTATCAATCTCAATCTATTAATCTATATTTACAAAAAAAAATTGAAAAAAAAAATGGTGACGACTAATCATACAACCACATAAAACACCACTTCACTAATCTATTTTTATCTTCAAATCACTGTTTTTTTTTTAAAAAAAAAATGGTCAAAATCATATATTAGAAATATATTACAGTAATAGTATTTCACATGGGATTTATTTCTAAAAAAGTTAGCATTAATCACATTTATTTCATTTCATTTTGTTACCACCACATATCAATTACTATTATAGTTTACATTGAATTGTTGTTGATGAATATGCACCACACAAGGACACCACTATAGGTAGTGTATATATATAGTGTGATAAAACAAATAATGGAGTGGCGGTGATGTGGATCGTGGACATTGATGATTTTGATCCATCCAAATTAAATCGAAAGAATAAAAAAAACCCAATTCAGCATCGATCGAGTGATTGAACTAATTAAATCCTTGTCATATTAGTGCGAGCTGCCTGCCATACCATTATATATATATATTGGTCGAAGAATGGTCGTACGTTGCTTGCGCACTTCAAACTTTTTATGTATACATGCTTAATTAATAAAAGTATTTTATTTGTCTTTAATATTTAAGTATATAATTTGCAAACTAGTATCCAAATTGGCTTGCCCTTGACATAAAATACAGTATCCATAGCTAAGAATTAAGATAGCGTACATAGATAATATGATCATATCCCATTATTTATGTGTTTGCTATTAATAATTAATTAAAAAGTAGAGTAGCTATACAATAAAGCCGCGTGCATATGGAAGTATATATAATTAGAATTCAAGATAGAGGTTTATTTAATTATGCTTATGGAGAGTGATCTAGTTAGAATTTCATATCATCGTTATCAACATTTTTTACTTTACAGTATAATATTTAGTAGTATGAAGTACTAATAATAAAGATTAATTTAAAGATATTATTGATGGAATTATATTCATGCATGTCAGCAGCACTCACCACCCCTTAATTATTTAGTAATTGAGAATCACATGCACAGCAATCCTTAAGGATAACACTTACAAATTACAATATAGTATCATATATATTAGAATCCCCCTAATAATATGAATACTTTATTAAAATGAAGAAGCGGGTGTAAATGTCCTCATCAGCTCGGCCGCCATGAACCCATTATATTGCACCAGCAAATTATTTAATTAATCAATCAATCAATATATTTGTGAAATGTGATCATAATTTTATACTACTTCACTATGTACGTTTGACAAATTAGGGGAGAAGTCAACTATATAGTATATTATATGTTTACAAATCAATATATTCTTAGGTTGATCGATATATATATATATATATACAGCATGATAATATATATTAATTGGCGCACTCGCTTAGCTTGTATCTAATCAAAGATAATTATAAAAAGTTAAATCCACTACTCTTTATTAGTGGTAGACTGGTAGAGCATTATATATACAAACGTATACACACAGCTTATGAGGTTACGTTTACTGATCTTGTTCCACTTGTATCAAAGATAAGCAGGACAATGACATTTTCATATTATAAGTAATACTCCCTCCGTCCCACCTTACTTGTCATGTTTGACTTTTTGACACTGTTTATTATTTAACTTTGACTCAATTTTATCGCAAGTATATATTTGATAAAAAATAGTCGAGTTGGGTCTTGTTAGAATCGTATAACATGTAGTTTCAGAATATATAATTTGTATATTTTTTTATCGCACATATTTTGAGATATTAACAGTTGAAAAAATATATTGAATTGTGTGCAGAAATGAAACAGGATAATTAAATGGGACAGAGAGAGTACTATGTAACTAAAAAGCTGAAAATTAAATCATATGAAACCAAGATATATACTACTTCAACATATGTGTGTGTGTGTGTGTGTGTGGAGGAAGTCATGAGTTTACCATTATATTTATAAATCTAATGGACTTGTGGAGATTTATATCTATATAATAAATCCTGAATACTTTTTGGCATGTGCAGACTCTTTTGTCCTTATTAAATTTAATTCATCCTTCTTAATTTTAAAGGGTTAATCGGTCATTATACGTTCATTTTTAAATCAACGGCTCTTAAGTTTACACGTAATATGCTGACTAATTCCACGTCGTCGGACACATCATCAATATATATATTTAGAAAATAAATCTATCTATTAATATAACAAAATCTTTAGAAAATCTTCATATATATTTTAAAAAGATATAATTGAATACAAATATAAATAAATTATTTGATTGTATATATAATATTTTAAAAAATATTAATACTATAATATTATTAAATAAATTTAATTAGGTTACAGATTTATGCCTAAAAAATATACAATCATATATCAATATAAGGAATATAATAATTATATTTTAAATAAAAAATATTTCATTAAAAATATGATGTAAATATTAAATTGACCCTAAATATATTGATTAATTTAAAATAACTAATAACCTAAAAACTTTTATACCATTCTAAACAAATTCTACATATTTTTTTTTCGTTTTAAAGAAGAAAATAAAAAGAAAAGAAAAAAAAACTAAAATACACCATAATTTAATTATTCTCATATATTTCAGTATAAAATAAAAATGTATATGAAATTTGGAGTAAATTGTTATATAATTTTTTTAAAATATTTTGTACTGTAAAAGAATATAAGAAGTATACCCCTAAAAGACTTGGTATCGGAGTATAAATTCGATTTTAAGGTTTATAATAATAATGAATTGAAAAATAATAAAATTTAATTAAATTAAATGAAAATATTAACTACCAATTTTTTTCATAATCAATATGAAAAAGAAAAAATTGGATAAAATATTATGGACTAAAATAATATTTTAAAAATTAACAGATAATCAAAACATATTATAGTTAAAATTTATTTTATAAAATTATGGATTAGTCCATAAGAACTAATCACAACAAAAATTTAAAATAGTAATGTGATTTGGGCTCCCACACACCTTTACCGGCACATGAGTGTCACTGTTTATCAAAAAAATTAAAAATACATTACATAATAAAATATAAGTTTTTAATGATGAAAAGATAATAAAAAAGTATAAATAATATTTTTTAAAAAACTTTAGGGATAATAGTCAAAATGTAAAACATATTAGGAGTAAAACTAATATTTTTTTAAATCTTAATAATACAAAAAATACTCCATCAGTTCCGGTAATACCGTCCCAAAACTTTTGGGCACGGTATTTTAGGTATAATTGGTTATTGTGATAAAGCGGAGTAATTAGTTGATGCGATGTTTTAGTTGATGTTTATGGAGTAGTTTTTCTAAAAAGGGAAATGTGACAATTGTAGTGGGACAGACCAAAAAGAAAAGTGAGACAGAATTAGTGGGACGGATGGAGTAATTTTTTCTAATTTTGAATAGTTAATAAGTATTTATTTTCCACTTACTCTCATCATTTTAGATATGAAATAAAACTATATACATTTAATTTTGTAACAGTAAAACTAATTTATTTTATATTATTTCCACCTGAGTTTGAATTTCTTTCATTCATCTTATTATCTCCTTTATTTTCCTTTTAATTTTTTTGTTGCATGCATTTCAATCACTATTTAAACAAAAGAAATTGAATATCATGTAATCCAAAAAATATTATATTCTCATTTTATTTCGTTCAACACCCGTGCGTAGCGGGCGAAAAAATCTAGTAGTACATATATGATGGAACTGATTATTAAAGAAATCCGAAGGTGGAGTAGGGGCAAGATCTGTGCTTAATATCATCATATATATATCAATCAAGTGTAACACGTGCAATTAAGCGCACTTAATATATACTAATGTTTATTTCTTTGTTAATTCATTTGTGTAAGTAGACAATTTGGAGCAAAATTGTTCGCTGAAAACGATCAAGATCGAGATGACAGGAGAAGGAGCTAGTTAGTGCCCAATTTACGCACTTGATTCAAACGAAGTACTATAATCTATTACAAGAATACTATATATACATATATGTACGTACAAGTGTGACTATTATAATGTACTGTAATTAGGGTGGGCAAAATATTCGAACTGATTCGTTGAACTGCTTAATCGAACCGAAATCGAACCGAATTTTCGGTTAACCGAGGACCCCGGAGCAAATACAAATATCACATTTCAGTATTCGTCAGGTTCAAATACAAATACAAATACTTTAATTTTTTTTCCCGGTTAACCGAACCGAACCGAATATATTTATTTTATTTTAAAAGTTATATATATTGTAAATATTATAGACATTTGATGGTATAAAATTATATAGATAATATATATCATTATTTATTTAATTATTTAAGTATATAATAAAATAAATATAAAAAAACTAAAGAGCTAATTATCAAAATATATCAACATAATTAATAAGTCTATATTGATTTTTGTCATTCAGAATACCCTATTATTAAAATATACATTTACACTAAGATTTGTTACATATACTAACATATTTTGAATACATTGAAAAGAACCATTTGATTCCATAGTTATATAGAAGTATATATACATATATATATATATTTTTCTGAGTGTAATAACCTCGTCTGACTCTCTTAAAATGTAGTATAATCAAGTTTTCATTTCTTAAATCTTTGAGTTTCGTAGATTTTTAAATATTCGAACCGAATCGTTTAACCGCTAAATCTAATCGAAACTGAACCCCCAGTTAACCGAGGACTTCGGTTACAAATACAAATACTGAAATGAAATATTTGTTCGGTTCAAATACAAATACAAATACCTAAAAAATTCAGGTTAACCGAACCGTGCCTACCCCTAACTATAATATTGTCTACATTCCATTTCCATACCTTGCTAAAATTGCACGTGCTAGCTATATTATATAGTACTCCCTCGTTCCTTTTTTATCCTAAAAGATATTTATAGAATATTGTGCATTCTCTCACCACTCCAATTCTATTTTTTATTCCCAATGAAAACACATAAGGGTAAAGATGGAATAATACACAATAATGATTACAATCCTTGGTAAACGTGTTATTTTTTTTTTCTTCCTAAAACGAATATTAATAAATAACGGATGGAGTACTACTTATATCCCCTGAAGGTTGACTTTAGTGTATATATTTGGGCGGCGTAGAAGCAGAATCATTTATCAACCAAATAGTAGTAATTAATTCATCTTAGCATGTCCAGTTTGTTGTCGCCTGGCTAGCTCGCTCGTCGCTACATACTCATAAAATGAAATTAGATGGAGAGGAAGAAATGATGATCAGGAGTAGTAATCCGCTAATAATCCTCACCTGTGTTAGGTCCCCAGCTCACGCAAGTACTATTCTTTATGCTATGGTTCAACGAACCAAGTTCAAACTACCACAGTGAACACACTAATTAAACATACCAGAGTAAACTCAGATTCAAGCACAGCGGAAATACTTAAATGTAAAAGTAAGAGCACAAAGAATAAATGAGACACAACAAGATGATGACCCAGTTCGGCCTTCGGCCTACGTCTGGGGGATACCAATCCAGGAGGATATTCACTATGTGTTAACCTATGGCAACCAACCATACACAATAGCAAATATAAAAAGTGTCTTCACTCCAAGTTCCAAGTGGACAGTTGTGATGACCAAGAGCCTCCAGCCTTTGGTGTAGAAATCCCCTTCTACTTCAACTCTCAAGGCCGCCTGCCTCGAGTTCCCCTTGAAACAGCCTGTGAAACACTCCCTCTGTTGTTTTTGGGATGAATAATGATTTGAAGTGCTTCTTCCTTTCACACGCCTTGAACTCACTCCTAAGTTGTCTCCTAGTACAGACACTCAATGGTTCTTAAACACGAACACAACTAGGAGCATTCAAGGCTACTCGATCTCACAGCAGATAGATCAATATCGGTTTACACTTTTGCTGTGAATCGATTCTAGAGAGAGTATTACAATTACAACAAGGTCGAGAGCTTTTTCAGAATGCTTAAAACAATGACCAAAAATCTCTACTCTTCAATCTTCAACTCTCTCTATTTATCCCAGAGATTGCTCAACGGATTTGAAAAATTTTGCCATATTGGGAAATAGCCGTTGTGCAGATTGGGATTTGTGAGTAACAGTTCTTTTCTTAAGAGATAGGTAATCCCTGCAAGAAATGTTAGTCTATACCCACTCTAATCAGAAAAGAGCCGTTGAGCCCAATCCATTCTTGATCTCTGCAAACTTTCATCCCGAGGATCGCGCTGAACACGGAAACAACAGAAGAGGTCCTATCTACCTAAGTTCAATCATCGGTTTGAACTTCCCACAAAAACACTAGACTCAACAATCTCCCCCTTTTTGGCAGGAAGTGAGCCAGCAAATACAAATGATAAACCGATGATGAATTTAGCTAACAACGCAAACAAAACCTCAACCAGTCTACCGACTAAAAGCTCTTTACAGAAAAACGTCCATATCATAACTAGAGCTTGTACACATTTAATCATGAAATAAGATGCATTCCAAAAGATCACAGATCCATAAATATTGTTCATCAAGTTCAAAATATCATAAGTAGCAATAAACAACTTGTCCCACAGCAAAAGACATAACCAAATTGAAAAGAGGAGTTAGAAAGATATTACCAAAAATCATCATGGATTTTGAAATTTTGGACTCCCCCTCTGGATCATCTTCTTTTGCCAAAAATCAGTCAGACTCCCCTTCTGCCTCTGAATCAGCAGCATCACCACCACCATCTGGGCGGTCTTGATCATCATCAGGTTCAATGTACATGGCAGTCCCAGCTTCTTCATCTTCAGACCAGTAGTCAGGTAGCAGGGCAAGTGCTTCATCAATTCTTCCTTCCTCTTGCTGAATGATCGCACGAAGTCCTTTGAACCTTTCCTTGGACTGGTTCAGTATCTCTCTGGCTCGAGTAAGGGCACTCTGGTGGCTTAGGGTTCCATCTGGACCAGGAATATCAGGCACCTTGGACAGCAGCTTCTGTGAGAGACCAAACTCATAGATCTTCTCTTTGGGTGCACTCTTGTTGCCACCAATTTTGAGAGACTTAAGGAACAATTGGATGAGTGCCGGATAAGGGAGTAGGGTCTTGTGGCTAGCATTCAGTGACTCTGCTATGTTGACCATCTGAGTCAGAACCAGTTGATCATAGTTGATAGGGACTTTCTGATCAATGGCATAAATCAGATGACACATTTCTCTTGTGACCAAAGAGTGATTTCCAGTGGGCATCACATTAGAAGCACAGAATTTGTAGATCATGTAGAACTTCTGTGTGAGATCCTTAGGCTTCACTCCCTTCCCTGGCATCTTTTTGACCTTAGTCTTGGTGATAGCATAGGACACTTTGTCACTGTCAAACGAGACACCTTGTTCCAATATCCCTTCAAAGTCAACCTCAGGCAGTTCCAGTAAGACATTGATCTTGGAGGCTGAAATCTCATAAAGAACCCCTCCAGTGAAGTTTTTGTTGAACCATGGGGTGCCAGGATTTATGACATCTTTTCTCAGGTTTGCATAGAACTGAACAACAAGATCTGGTTGATACTCCTTAACCAAGGTTGCCCATCCAATCAGACCTCTTTCCTCCAGATACTGAGTCCAACCAAGTTGATCATACTTGGGGCCACAGTAGGTATGCTCTTGACGAAAGGCCTTCTTGATTAAAACATTGGAGTGATAATCAGCACTGGACTGGTAATAGAACTGATCCGAGTGAGCAAGAGCAGCATCAAGTATCTCCTTCCCCTTAGCCTTGGAGGAGGACGGCTTCCTTATGTCAAGCTTTGACTTCTTCCTGATCTCTGGATTTTCTTCAGCATCACGAACACGCTTTCCTTTGCTAGTGGACTGTGAAGGCTTGGTCACAGGTTTGGAGGCAGGAGGAGCAGCTTCTTCGGACTTAGAGGAACTGTCATCAGTACCATCTGGTTCATCCTCACCATTGAACTCGCTATCAGAGTCCTTCTCTTTGAGCTTCTTGGGAATAGGTACAGGGGCCACTTTGGAACCGACACCACTCTGAGGGGGATGAAGATCAGGTTCATCAGAACTAGATTCTTCTTCTTCCTCATCACCTTCTGAGGACTCTTCTTCAGATCCTTCTTCAACAGTATCCAACTCCTTGTGGGGTTCATCAGCCCTCGATTGAATAGGAGCTTCGGTGGTGGTCTGATCTTTTTCAACAGGAGATCCTTGAGAGGGCTCTGATTGTCTGGATTCCTCTGGTTGAGTAGGCGGAGAGGTGACTAGAGAGGTCTGCTTCTCAGTCTCTTCCACATTGCTAGATTTCTTCGACTTCTTGGTCTTGGAGGGAGCAGCAGCAACTTTGACTGAGGAGGGACCAGTGGTCTCCACACTTGGAGGGGGATTATCGAACACAGGCTTGATGATGTTAAGAGGAACATCAGCAACTGGTTTAGAACTCGATTTTGATCCCTTCTCTGCAGTCTTCTTTTCAGCAGGAGCGGGTTTCTTCTTTGAGACATCTTCAACAGGAAAAGCAGGCTTGGGAGAATCTCCACCTTTCTTCTTCATGAGTGACATAGTCACAGGGGCCAAATCGGATACTGGCGTATCATCGTCACTCTCTCTGAATCCAGAGGATGCAGTACCTTGGGCCGTAGACGATCCTGAAACTTGCACGTTAGAAGACACAGAAGGTTTCTTAGATTTCTTTGTACCTTTCTTTGTTGATTTCTTTCCCGGCACTGAGGCGGCAGCAGCAGCAGCCAATGTCTTGAGGTTTCCAGGAGATTCCATTACTTTGGTTGTCTGAGATGGGTCGCCTTCAACTCCTTTAGTAGTGGTGTCACCAGAAACCGCCATGGGAGAAACTGTCTGAGTGGTCGGCATTGAGCCCACGTCCACAGAAGCGGTTTTCTCCCCCTGAACTGCTACACCGGCGCTCCGAAGTTCACTACGAACATCCAACGGATCCAGGACACCTTGGTTAGATGTGGAAGTTGTTGATTGATCTGCATTGGACTTCGCCTGAGAGGAACTAACGCCCTTCTTCGACTTAGGGTTACGGGGAACAGGTGGTTTCCTTGATACTGGACTGGAATCCTTGGAACCACGTGTCTGAACCATCTTTCCTGCACTCAGAGAATTCAACAAACGAGCAAACAAAGGGAACTAGCGAGTGAAAACTGAAATGCGAAGAAAGTTAGAGAGCGATCAGAGACGATTCGTCTTCTGAGAAAGAGTAAAGTAAACTCCCTTTCAAGGATTCTGTCACTTCCCGCTCAAGAGAGATGGCGCCATAAAATGAGTGGGCCTGATGGGCTCAAACAAATAAAAAAAACTGGGCCTACACACTGGGCCATAGCTAATCTCCCCCTGAAATACACAAGTCTGCACTCCAAACAAAATATTAGAATAAACAGTATTAACAAGAGTTTGAGTGAAGAATTGTCACCATAAAAGCTATGGGGAGATCCGAGTGATTGCTTTAGGCAAGGTAGCACAACCCAAGGTCCTTCCTTAGTGATTCAAAACGATCACTGTTCAAGGCCTTGGTGAATATATCAGCATGTTGAAGTTCAGTTCCAACATGTTGAATGAACACCACTCCATCTTCTACCAGCTCTCTTATATAGTGATGTCGAATGTCAATGTGTTTGGTGCGGCTATGTTGAACTGGATTCTTAGCAATGTTGATGGCACTCATGTTGTCACACATAAGGAGGAGCTCCTTCTGCTCAATTCCATAGTCCTTCAGCATCTGTTTCATCCACAACAACTGAGCACAGCAGCTACCAGCAGCCAAGTATTCAGCTTCAGCAGTGGACAAGGAGATCGAACTCTGCTTCTTGCTATACCAACTGACCAAGTTTGTCCCAACATAGAAACAACCACCTGTGGTGCTCTTTCGATCATCTATGCATCCTGCCCAATCAGCATCACTGTACCCTACAAGTTGCAGACTTGATTCCTTCGAATACCAGATTCCTAAATTTGCAGTCCCTGAGATGTATTTGATAATTCTCTTAGCAGCATGTAGATGGGATTCCTTGGGGTTTGCCTGATATCTTGCGCACACACCCACCGCATAGTTGATATCGGGTCGACTGGCAGCTAAATAGAGAAGGCTCCCAATGATACTCCGATACAGCTTGGGATCCACATCATTTCCAGAGGGATCTTGACTGATCTTGTCATTTGTGCCTAAGGGAGTTCTTGCAGGTTTGCTTGACTCCATCCCAAATTTCTTTACAATGTTCTTTGCATACTTAGCTTGAGAGAGGAACATCCCATCCTTCTTCTGAGTTACCTGGAGTCCAAGGAAGTAGGTCAATTCACCAACTAAGCTCATCTCGAACTCATTACTCATGATCTTAATGAATTCATCTTTGAGTATGTGGGATGTGGACCCAAAGACAATGTCATCTACGTAGATCTGAGCAACAATGAAGCCCTTAGCTTCCTTTCTGATGAAGAGTGTTTGGTCAGTGCTGCCTCTTTCATAACCGTGATCTAAGAGATAGGTTGAGAGTCTCTCGTACCATGCCCTAGGGGCTTGCTTCAGACCATACAGGGCCTTGTGGAGCTTGTAAACATAATCTGGTCGATGGGGGTCTTCAAACCCTTTCGGTTGTTCCACATAAGCCTCTTCCTTCAACCAACCATTCAAGAACGCACTCTTCACATCCATTTGGTACAATTTGAATTCGAAGGAGCAGGCAACAGCCAAGAGCAGTCGAACGGCTTCTAGCCTGGCCACTGGTGCGAAGGTTTCACTAAAATCGACCCCTTCAACTTGAGTGTATCCTTGAGCCACCAGTCTAGCTTTGTTCCTAGTGATGTTCCCATCCTCATCAGTCTTATTCTTGAAAATCCACTTGGTTCCAATGACATTCACATTGGTAGGTCTCTCCACCAATTCCCAAACTTCATTTCTAGCAAACTGTTGAAGCTCTTCTTGCATAGCAGCAGTCCAATGCTCATCACAGAGTGCTTCCTCCACCTTGGTTGGCTCGATCCTGGAGGTGAAACAGTGAAGACCAGCCAACTCTTTGTAGTTGATCTTCTTCTTGTTCCTGGTTCGTCTTCCCTCGTTGATATCACTGAGAAGGTCATTCTCATTGTGATTTCTGTGAACCTTACTCTGAGTGAGTGGAGTTCTCTGAGGGTGGTTCGATTCACTGGATTGAACTTCCTTTTCAGCAGGTTTTACATCCTCATGAGTAGCAGGGGATGCATCATCAGGACAAACCTCATTCTCAATTTCCATCACCGAGACAGGTTTGGATCCACACTTAGGTTTGTCTTCGATGACAACATTGGCAGATTCCACCACTTTCCTTGAGGAAGGTAGATACACTCGATATGCTTTGCTGGTGGAAGAGTAACCCACAAGTATACCCTCTGTGCTCTTTTCTTGAAACTTCCCGGACTGATTCCTGTCATTCAAGACAAAGCACTTGCTACCAAAAATATGGAAATAAGAGATGGTAGTTCTTTTACCTTTCCACAGCTCGTATGGAGTCTTTAGGGTCTTCGATCTCATGTGGACTCGATTACCAACATAGCAGGCAGTGTGAACTGCTTCTGCCCAGAGGAACTGCGGGACATCCTTAGAATTAAGCATGACTCTAGCCATTTCTTGGATAGTTCTGTTCTTTCTCTCCACCACGCCATTTTGTTGTGGAGTTCGGGGAGCAGAGAATTCATGCTTAATGCCATTGACACTGCAGAAGTCCTCGAACTTTTGGTTCTGGAATTCACCACCATGATCACTCCTGATTCTTTTGACTTTACAGTCTTTTTCAGTGGTGATTTGGTTGTGAAGTGTGATGAAAGCCTCGAGTGCCTCACTCTTTTCCCTGAGAAAAGAAACCCAGGTATATCGAGAAAAATCATCAACACAAACGAGAACATAGTGCTTACCTCCTAGACTCTTTACATCAGTTGGCCCAAAGAGGTCCATGTGTATGAGTTCTAGGCACTGCGTTGAACCAGACTGATCGATTCCCTTGTGTGATGCCTTGTGCTGCTTGTTCTTCGCACAGTCATCACAGAACTCTGCATCGGATTTCTTCATTGGGGGAAGACCTTTGATAGCTCCTGATTTGCTGAGTTTGATAAGATCCTTGAAGTTGAGATGACCCAACCTTTCGTGCCATAGCTGAGCTTGAACAGGACCTGCATTTTCACTTAGGAAACAAGATTGTGCTAGAGTGTAGCAGTTATTCTTGGACCTAAGTCCTCTCAGCACACAATCATATCTAGAGTTGAGAACTTCACATTGTTCCCAATCAAAACACACCTTCATCCTGTTATCACACAGTTGGCTAATACTAATGAGATTAACACACAAACCTTCGACATAGTACACAGGATTAAGAGCCAGAAGTCCCTTGTCACCAATTGAACCTTGTCCAGCCACTTTACCTCTACCTCCATCTCCAAAGATGACATATCCTCCATCTATCTTCTGGAAGTCAGATAGAAGGTCTTTATCACCTGTCATGTGTCTGGAGCACCCGCTATCGAAGTACCAGCACACCTTTTTACCAGCTTTGCCTACTGAGTGGAAAGCCATGTTACATAGGAAAGCTGCTTTGATACACCATTCCCTCCTAAACATGCTTCTCTTGATTTCTTCACTAGGCCATATCATAGGACGGCCTGACACAGCATCTCTGGATAGAAGACGACAGGATAGAGTTTTGTGACCATAGGTCTTGCAGTAGGCACATTCCAGGGGAACAGCAGGTGAATGGGGTTTCTTTGACTTTCCCTTTCTAGCATGTTTTACAAGGGTTGATTCCTTCTTAGGAGACTTGTCTGAACTCTCTTCAGAAGAGTGTCCTTCCTTGACAAATACTCTGTCCTTGGAGCTGCTGCATCCTTGAACGAAACCGATTCCCCTTCTGTCACCATGAGCTTTGGAGGAGGAGAGAATTTCTGAGAGCACATCCTTTCCCTTGTTTAGACGACTGGCAAGATCCTCAGAGTTCTTAACCCTAGCATTGAGTTCTTCAATCTGCTGAGACAAATTAGCCACCTGATCCTGAAGATCTTTTCTCTGAGTAGTAAGGGCAGCAACTTGCTCGATTAGGGCACCATTCACCGTGGTGAGGCTGAAGACTTGCTCGCACTGAACAATAATCTCTTGTTGAAAATTGTCACGTTGCGCAGTAAGTTCAGAGACTTGACTACCAAGGACTCCATTGTCAATGGTGAGTTCATCAACTTGTCTTGACAGCTCATCCACCCTTACACCATAGTCCAACATGCTGGGTTCCAGTCTGGCAACAAGATATTCTAATTCATCTCGTCTATCCTCTATGCTCCGAACTTCTTCCCACCTAGATTGGAATTGACATCTGAGATCCTCGTGCTTTTCGCTCAGTTCAGCATGTTCTTTTCTCAGATCTATTAGTTCGATCATGGCACCTTCCAGTTGACCATCAGATTCTCCAAGCTTTTCTCGCAACTCTTCAAGTTGTTTGACCAGGGATTCAACTCTATCTGTTTCTTCCCTGTTGGAGGAGGAACAAGCAACCTCATCAGTAACAAAAGGAGTGACACAAGGAGGAGCTTTACCTTCATCAGCATCTGACTCTGAGTCAGTGTCCCATGATCCTGCAAAGGCAACTCCTGTTTCTTCCTCACTTTCACTAGAGCTGCTTTCCTCTTCTTCGCTGAAGGTTGCACAGAGAGTCTTCTTTGGATCAGAAGACTTATTTTTCAGGTTACCACAGTCAGCTCTAACATGACCAAATCCCTTGCATTCATAGCATTGGAGCCCTTTAGACTCGGAGGATTCCTTGGGAGATTTCTTGGAACCTTTCTCACGCTTGTGCCTATCAGTCCTCTTGCTGGAAGAGCCTTCACCTTTCTTGTTGTAAAACAGCTTAGACTTCTTGTCTCTAAGAATTCTAGCAACCTTTTTAGACAACAGAATAAGGTCTTCTTCATCGAAATCAGAATCTAGTTCATCGACAGGTGGTTCAGTCTGGGGTTTGGACTCCGTTTTGAAAGCAACAGCTTTTCCTGTAAACTTTTTGCAGTGATCCATCTCCCAAGACTGAAGTATTCCCATGAGCTCGTCTACAGAAATGGTGGCATATTCCTTTTGAAGCTCCAGAGCAGCTATCTTGGCATTGAAACGTTCTGGAAGAGTACCTACAATTTTTCTCACTATCTCCTGAGAGGAGTAGACCTTACCAAGTTGCTGGGCTTGGTTTGTTAGAGTACGAATCCTACTAAAGTAACTGTTAACAGACTCATGCTCATCCATAGCAAGTTTATGAAACAGAGCTTCAATAGAAATAAGTTTAGAAGTTCTTACAGAAGCTGACCCTTCGTGAGAGTTTACCAAGATTTCCCAAGCTTCAAAGGCTGTGGTGCAGGCTGAAATCAGGCTGTATTGATCATCAGTGACAGCACTGAATATAGCATGCAGGGCCTTTGAGTTCATGTTGGAAGCAGTTTTCTCAGCAACTGTCCAGTCCTTCTTTTCCTTGGGTTTGGTAGCTCCATCAGTAGTAACCAAAGGTGCTTCATACTTCTCTTGAACAGCATCCCAAGCTTGATCATCAATAGACATCAAGTAGGATCTCATCTTGTTTTTCCAAAAGGAAAAGTTGGTTCCATCAAGGAGAGGAGGCTGACTGAAGTTCCACTTGTGACTCATCTTGCTTCAGGGATCTCTCTCGAAAGAGTGTGGCTCTGATACCACTTGTTAGGTCCCCAGCTCACGCAAGTACTATTCTTTATGCTATGGTTCAACGAACCAAGTTCAAACTACCACAGTGAACACACTAATTAAACATACCAGAGTAAACTCAGATTCAAGCACAGCGGAAATACTTAAATGTAAAAGTAAGAGCACAAAGAATAAATGAGACACAACAAGATGATGACCCAGTTCGGCCTTCGGCCTACGTCTGGGGGATACCAATCCAGGAGGATATTCACTATGTGTTAACCTATGGCAACCAACCATACACAATAGCAAATATAAAAAGTGTCTTCACTCCAAGTTCCAAGTGGACAGTTGTGATGACCAAGAGCCTCCAGCCTTTGGTGTAGAAATCCCCTTCTACTTCAACTCTCAAGGCCGCCTGCCTCGAGTTCCCCTTGAAACAGCCTGTGAAACACTCCCTCTGTTGTTTTTGGGATGAATAATGATTTGAAGTGCTTCTTCCTTTCACACGCCTTGAACTCACTCCTAAGTTGTCTCCTAGTACAGACACTCAATGGTTCTTAAACACGAACACAACTAGGAGCATTCAAGGCTACTCGATCTCACAGCAGATAGATCAATATCGGTTTACACTTTTGCTGTGAATCGATTCTAGAGAGAGTATTACAATTACAACAAGGTCGAGAGCTTTTTCAGAATGCTTAAAACAATGACCAAAAATCTCTACTCTTCAATCTTCAACTCTCTCTATTTATCCCAGAGATTGCTCAACGGATTTGAAAAATTTTGCCATATTGGGAAATAGCCGTTGTGCAGATTGGGATTTGTGAGTAACAGTTCTTTTCTTAAGAGATAGGTAATCCCTGCAAGAAATGTTAGTCTATACCCACTCTAATCAGAACTTTCATCCCGAGGATCGCGCTGAGCCCAATCCATTCTTGATCTCTGCAAACTTTCATCCCGAGGATCGCGCTGAACACGGAAACAACAGAAGAGGTCCTATCTACCTAAGTTCAATCATCGGTTTGAACTTCCCACAAAAACACTAGACTCAACAACCTGGTCATGTAGTAATTATAATACTGATGATGACACTAGTAGTAGTATTCAGTTCAGACAAGCTCTGCGGTGCCATTTATTTAGTTAGTTCATGCTGATATTGGGACAGCCAGCTGCATCCTATAATCCCCCTTGGCCTTACACGCGTACGTCCATTTGCTACTCATTCATTCATTATATATTCTCATGTACACTTTCATATCAACAATTTTTGCATTACATATTTATGTGGTGTATATGCATGTGCAGCTACAGAGTGCAACGGCAACAGGGCGCACCAATAATTCCCGCCGGGGTATTTGTTCATACAAGCAGTGAGTGAAGGACGAGGACTGTGGGACAATGGAGCCGCCTGTGGCCGACGCCGATACCGGTTGAGGTGCCTCAGCGGCCACCAACAGTAGGCCCTGTTTGGATGGCACAGGAGGCCCTGCCCTGCCTTGCCCTGCCACCATTCTCATGTCCAATGATGCCTTTAATTTGCCGCTGTTTCCCGATACCCTAATGCTAGAATTAATGTTGAATTCATCCAGTATGTACTATTCTTGTACTATGTGTTACTCTTGCTCCTATTTATATTCTTCCTCCGTATTTGAAAGTTTTTTACGGACCCACATATCACCCAGTTCAATGCACATTTTAAACCACAAATAACTCAAGTTTGGTACAAGTAAAAAATCTAAAAGTCTCATATTTAAATACTACAAGACGAGGCGAATCTAACAAGATTTCACTTGACTATATTTTAACTATGATAAAATTTTAAATGAAAATCTGTGTATGGATAGTGACACCTAACCAAATGTAAAAAAACTTCCAAATATGGAGGTAGTATACTATTACTGTGTCTATTACCTCCCTACCTAAATTCTAAATTTACTTACTCTACTCATCATGATGTCTGATTCTTCAATTCTCATCTTCAGGATTTGATATGGAATCTCTGTATTAATAAACAGTACAGACTATGATAAGATCCGACCTTCTTTCCTTACGGTGAATTCTTGCGTAGCCATCACCATGGATGAGCCTATGGCGGACGATCCAGGCGGTGATCCAGGCGGTGATCCTCCTGACCAACCGGTCATGGCTGAAGTCTCTCCTCCCAAGACCTCTTACAAGGATATGGCTAAGAAAGGGAATAGAGCTGAACATTTCTCTATTGGTGATGAGGCTGATGATCTTTCCGGCGATCCCGACGATATGATCCGTACGACTCGTAATGGTATTCCTAGACTGATTCTTTCCAAGGCTTTTAAAGAAAGACTCCTTCGCAATTGGCAATATGCAGTTGTGCTCAAGGTAGTTGGCCGACTGGTTTCTTTTAGAGTCTTGAAAGATCGACTTGGCAAAATCTGGCCTGCATCCATTCCCCTGCCTCTCATCGATTTAGAGAACGGATTCTACGTGGTCAACTTCAAGAAGGAGCAAGATGCGGTTCATGCACTTACTGGAGGCCCTTGGAATATCTTGGGGAATTATCTCCATGTCCATCAGTGGGATGAACACTTTAATCCCCGAACATATGTGATCTCTTCGATTGTTACATGGATTCGTTTTCCCAACATTCCACTGTTCCTTTATAACAGAAAAGCCATCTTTGGAGCCGGTTCTCTTGTGGGCGACGTGATTCTTATTGATGCTGAAACGGATAAGTCTGCTCGTGGGAGATTTGCTAGATTAGCTGTTAAAATTGATATTTCAAAACCTTTGGCTCCTCAGGTTGAGGTTGATAACACCATCCTTCAAGTAGAATATGAGAATGTCAAAATCATCTGCTTCTCTTGTGGTTTGTGTGGCCATTCCAAGGACAAATGTCCTTCTTTGGAGACTCATGATCCTCCTTCTAACCATTCTGCTCCGCCCTGTCAAGATCAAGATCAGAATAATAAGGATTCCAATGAAGCTGGGTTTGGTCCCTGGATGATTGCTCAACCTAGGCGAAGGGGCCCTCGACCTCCTATTCAAAACAAGAAATCTTCTATTCCAGTAGCTAATAATTCAAATCGATTTTCTTCCCTTGCTGTCAATCCTGATGCTGTTCCTGTGGATTTGGATTTCCCTTCTTCTTCTCTTCCAGTTGTTCACCCGACGCCCAGACCTGATGCTGCTCCTGTGGATTTGGATTCCCCTACTTCTCCTCATCCATTTGTCCACCCTACGCTCAGACCCCTCCGAACCAGGGATTCCCCTTCCTCTTCGCGTCCTCCTCCTGCCCGCTTTCCAGCCTCTTCCTCAAAACTCCAAGCTGTTCAGTCCCCTCCGGAGAGCTCTGCCAGTCTTCCCTCATCCCCTCCCTGGTCCCTTCAACCCTCTGGAGCTAAGGCTCGTAGTGTTCACTCATCTCTTCCCTCTGCATTTCATAGAGTAGTGGAGGTGGATGATCCTTCTACTCACAAGCGCAAGAGATTAAAGTGCCCGATCACCAGTAAGGGAGGGCGGCCTCCTGATGGTGAAAGCGAAGACGAGATGTTCTCCCCATTCTCATCAAGCCCCGGTTCAGCAGCTTCGAAGGGACGGGCGTCTAGCCTTCTTTTCTGATGCTCCCTTTTCTTTCAGTTCTTCCCTATTTTATTTCTTTACATATGAATATGGACTTCACCGTTGGTTTTTGGAATGTGCAGGGCGCTGGTTCTAGGGACTTCAAAAGGGAGTTCCGCGATATCACTTTCTCAAAAAGGATAGACTGTATTGCAATCATGGAGCCTCGAATTAGTGGCAGCCGTGCTGATAATTTCATTGCTCATAGCCATTTCGACAAATCTTTCAGAATGGAAGCTGTTGGCTTTTCTGGTGGCCTTTGGCTTCTTTGGAAAGACCATGTTCAAGTCGATATTTTGGAATATCATTCTCAATTTATTGATACTCAGATTTCAATCCATGGTTCATCTATATTCATGACTGTTGTATATGCTGCGCCGAATAGATATAGACGGTCTTGGTTGTGGCCGGAGCTTGCGCGCATCCACCAGACGAGGACAGATCCTTGGATTATTGGTGGCGATTTTAACTGTATCAGTAAATTGGAGGAAGCTCGTGGAGGTTCTATCTCTACCCTTTCTATCTCTGAGATGCAAAACTGGTTTAGAAGTACTCAGATGCATGAAGTGAGATCTTTTGGCAATAAGTTCTCATGGGCCAGAGGGTGTATTCGAAGGAATTTGGATCACATTATTGGTAACTCTTCCTGGTTCTCCCTTTATCCACAATGTACCACACAGGTTCTTCCTAGAATTCAATCAGATCATTCTCTTCTTCTTTTACGGATATCCAATCCGGCCAGCCTTAGACAGCATCAAGGACACAAGCTTTTCAGATTCCAAGTGGCCTGGCAAAATTCTTCTGACTTTAAACGTTTGCTGGATTCCTCCTGGAACTCTAGCATTACATTCCCAGATAATCTTGATGCTCTCAGAATCAAACTTCAGGATTGGCATTCCAACAATTCTGCATCTAAGAGACAGAGAAAAGCCAGAATAAGAGCTCGTTTGGCTAGCATTGTCAAAATTGATCACTGGGAAGAGAATATATTTCTACAGAGACTCTATAAACAGCTTTCAATGGATTTGAATACTATTTTGAAAGAAGAGGAATCTTTATGGATCCAACGTAGTGTTCGAGAATGGAACTTATCTGGTGATAAAAACACTAAGTTTTATCACAATTATGTCAAAGCTAGGCGTGCAAAGAAATGTTTATCAATTCTAGAAGATGCTCATGGCAACACATTTCATGGAGAACAGGAGGTTCTTACTATGGTTGTCGATCATTTCCATCATCTTTTTCAGGATGCTTCCATTGAGCTTTCTGTGCAGGGTGTTGTTCCAGGCTTATTACCACAGCTCTCTATCTCAGACAGGAGTTCATTAGTTTCACCCCCCACATTTGAAGAAACTTCTAAGGCCATACATGAGATGGCTCCTCTCAAGGCCCCGGGTCCAGATGGTTTCCATGCTTTCTTCTATCAAAAGAATTGGCCTGTTCTCGGGCACTCAGTTCATTCCTTTATCTTAGAGATATTTAATGGCTCCTGCAATATCAAGGATATCAATCAGACACATATTGTGCTTATTCCGAAAGTCACTAATCCTAAGACGGTCATGCAATTAAGACCTATTAGTCTCTGTAATGTCATTTACAAAATTTTTACTAAGATCTTGGCTAATCGACTGACTTTTATCATGCCTCAGATTATTGCGCAGGGCCAAACCAGCTTTGTTAAAGGAAGGATCATACATGATAATATCATCACATGCCAAGAGATTATCCATTACATGGACAAATCTAATGCTAGACCTGGTTTTATGGTTATTAAACTAGATTTAGAAAAGGCCTATGATAAATTAAAATGGAGCTTCATCAGATTTACTCTTGAACAAGCAGGTTTTCCATTACCTATTATTAACCTCATAATGAATTGTGTTGAGACTTCTTCTTTGCAGGTTACTTGGAATGGTAGTATTTCTCCTCCTTTTCGTCCATCCAGGGGCATCCGGCAGGGAGATCCCATCTCCCCTTATCTGTTTATATTGTGCATGGAACAACTTGGCAGGCTAATTCAAAGGGCTGTCGACATTGGCCAGTGGAAACCTGTTCAATGGAATAGAAACCAGATTAGCATTCCTTACTTATTTTTTGCGGATGACATTTTATTATTTGCTAAGGCTTCTACTGACCAAGCTCACAATATTAAATCCTTACTTGATCTCTTCAGTTCTGCTTCTGGTCTTAACATTAGTAGCTCCAAGTCCAGGGTTATTTTTGGTAAGGCCGTCGGCAGAATCACGAGACTAAACATTGAATCCATTCTGGGCATTAAGAGTTCAGCATCAATAGGGAATTACCTGGGCATTCCTCTAACTTCGGGCAGGCGTTCTGCTAAGGATTTTGGCTATCTTATTGATCGAGCCAATAACAAAGTCAACAGCTGGGCTAACAAACATCTCAGTCTTGCGGGAAGGATCACCCTAGCCAAGTCTGTCCTACAAGGCCTCAGCTCTTACTCCATGCAGGTTTCCAGACTTCCGAAGGCTACAACTCGAGCACTGGATTCTATCATTAGAAATTTCATTTGGGGGTCCACTGCTCTCACCCGAAAAGTCCATCTTCTGGCGTGGGACCGAATCACTTTCAGTCTTAATAGAGGAGGCTTAGGTATCCGCAGAAGTCAAGACTTCAATGAAGCTCTTCTTATGAAATGCTACTGGGGCCTTCTCCATAGGAATACATTGTGGACTCAAATCATGAAAGCTCGTCATGGATGGCACTGTCACAAATTTAGACACGGAGTGCAAGCTCTATCTTATAGTGCCAGGGATTTTTTATCGGTCTGGCCCAAATTTAATCCCAATATCGGATGGCGGATTGGTAATGGTAAGACCGCTCTTTTTTGGTTAGATAAATGGCTTAATTCGTCTCTTGTGTTGCAGGAGTGCACTTTACAACAATTGTCTACCAATGACCTTTTCAAGAATGTAGCTGACTATGTTTCTGATGGCCAATGGAACACTCAAGTCCTTGCTGGAATCCTTCCTCCGGATATCATTAGTTCAATTGCCAGTTCTTCTCCACCTTCCAACCCAACCACGGAGGATGTGTCTTTTTGGATTCATAATGCCAACGGTAGATTCACGGTTCGTAGTGCTGCTGCAGAGTTGGAGAAATCCCGTAATCCTCCCCCGGAGGAGAAGATCTGGAGTATTATATGGCGGTGGCCGGCATCTCAACGTGTGCGCACTTTCCTATGGCTAGCCGCTCATGATCGAATTCTTACAGCTTTTGAGAAATACAAGAGAGGCTTATCCCGGAGTCCTTGCTGTTGGAAGTGTGGTGAGGATGAGACAGTTGTCCATGCTTTGAGAGACTGCTCTTCATCTGCTTCAGTTTGGCTTAAGTCTAATCTCCCCATTCCTGCTAACTTCTGGACGCTTGGTTCTAAGGAGTGGATATATTCAATGAATTGCTTGCTGCTGGATGAGGCCGATGCTTCTACCTTCGGTTTTGGTTGCTGGATGATCTGGAAGAACAGGTGTAAAGAGGCTCATGGTTGTGACTTCACCACATGGGAGAATCTTCATTGGATTATTTTGAGGACTTCGATCGAACACCTTGTGGGCAGCAGTGAATTGAAGAGGATGGGTGCTAGAACTTGGTCTATCCGCAAGGCTTGCTGGAGCAGGCCTCCTGTTGGGTGGGTCAAAGTAAATAGCGATGGTTGTTCCTTTTTGTCTTCTTGTCGAGCTGGGGGACTTCTCAGAGATTCAAATGGCCTTTGGGTGGGAGGCATTACCGCAGTTGGTGCTTCTCTTCCTCCGGTTTTTGCAGAAGCCTGGGGGATCTTCTTATGTCTTCAGTTAGCTTGGGACCTTGGTTTCAAACAACTAATTGTTGAGTCCGATAACAAAGAAATTGTTGATCTTCTCACTTCCCTGGATAGTATGGCAGGTCCTCAAGTAAGAGTCATTGCACAGCTCAGAGAGATGCAAAGCTGGAATTGGCGTTTACAATTTAGCCACATTTCTAGAGAAAATAACAAAGTCGCTGACACTCTTGTTCGTAGGTGTAATTCTATTTTTGGGGTGGAACGTTTAGGCCGACCCCCGGATCATATTTTGGACTTACTTCTAGCTGATTTGGCTGGTTCTTGTAATACCTTTCAGTCTGATGAATGAAATCGGCTAAGGCCCTCCTTTTTCCTCCGAAAAAAAAATAAACAGTACAGACTGCAGACTGTAGATCGACTGCAGTATCCGCTGGATCGCCCCATATAATATCAACCACCACAGTTTAGTTTCTTTCACAATTTGCGTCATTCATTTCTTATGTAATAACCTGACAGACGACGACAGGGCGATATGTAGAATGGAGATGATTTAGAATTAAATCTAATGTTTTGGACAAATCACAAATGGATTATTTGACTCCAATCCAAAGATAAAATTGATTGCTACTATATTCCGGGCTGAACCAAATGATTAATAATCTTCAATCTATTAGTATAACTAATGATCCATGAAATTGAGAGAGGCCCAATAAGATTAATTAATCTAGACGATCCATCCATTGCACTGTTACGAGAAAATGTCAACTATGTTTAAGTCAAGTGAACCAACAACTCATTTTATCACAGTTGAAGGAAAATCATCATAATTTTTCAATTGAAACCATTGATCACAACTCACTTGAGTCTTGTATAAGTGAAGATGAAATTGGGTTTGTCCAACCCAACCCAACCCAAGGAACTAGTCTTAGGAGATTATTATATGTTCAGTGACTATTATTTGATGGAGTATTATTATTATGTTCAATGACGACTAGATTATTATTGGATAATGGGCAGAAATGAATCGCTAAGCTACGGGGTGGATGTGGAGCCTTTCACAAAGAGGAACTAAATTTTCACATTCTCCCAAGTCCCAAGCCCAAATTCCTTGCATTATTACACTGGAACCTGAATAAATTACTACTCCTAGTATATCAATTTACTGCAACAAATGGTGAACCCGGCGGTGCTAAAGTGTGAAAACCACATCAGGACCCTTTTCCTTTTGTTTTTAATTTGCCCCAAACTCAATGTGGGCGGCTTTCTGTTTCGTGTCTTTATTCTCCCAGTAGTCCCCCATTCTTTCAACCACTTCCGTCAAGGTAATTATTGGACCACTCTACCTAAACCCCTTTTTTAAATTATACCCATTATTACCCAGTACTACTATTTTTTTGCTAGAAAACAGAAACAGAAATATCAATAATATAAGAGTCATTTTCAAGTTAGGTGTCCAGAAACTGACACCATGAAATTTGAAAATGTCACCACTCGCCACGCACTATGTTCCAAACCCGAGTCCCGGAGGAGGAGCCGAGCCAGCCACATGTGAATACCGTAATTTTTTTATTTTTTTTTTACTACAACTACTCAGGCAGCTTTATATATATAAACAACTGAACTAGTGCTGTTCTGTATTAACTATTCTCATTCCACATTGATTTATCCATGGAGTAAAAATGAAGCTGGAAGTCTTAATTACTTGGAATTATAATTACCATGTGCAGCTGTGCAAATTAATGCCAGCTAGCTGTATACAATGCACCCTTTTACGTGTGCACTAATTTAGGCAATTATGTGAAGTAGTAGTACATTGAAATTCAAAGTCAACTAGTAGCAAATGCATCAGGCAGACTATCAGTAATTCAGTATTAGCTAATCCCTAACCTAACCCCCTGACCCTGTCCCCATCCCTCATCCCTGTGTGTTCTCACCAGGGTAAAACCCATAAACTAAAGCCCATCTCTGCATCCCAACAACCATGGCTACCCTTCCTTCTGCTGCCTTAACTGACATAAACAGAATCTCATTCAGGAAGAACTCATGCCTGCTGAAAGTTTCTCGTCCAGAATTTATGAAATTGGGATACACCAGAAAAATATAAAGGCATATACCAGTCAATCAATTTTTGCTAACTGGCACAACACAGCAGTGAGCAGACCCAAATGCTCTTTTACTACTACTACTACTACTAGTACTTCTTTAACACCACTCTCAAGTACAGTGCCCACCACAACAAAGGCAAAACCTTTTATGCTAGTAAATGCTGTTTGCTTGTTGCATTCAGTTTCATCATGTTGTCTTTATGCTTGTTAAACACTGATGCAGTCAATTCTCATTGAATTAGCTACCACGGAAAAGGCCTACACACGGTAACTCTGAGTACAAAAAATTACTGTATTAAGGAGCCAAGGCAAGGAGAGATGCTGTGCCAAGTGCCAACAACAATTCAACTCATTCAAAAAATTTTACGTCAGCCATCAAAGAATAGAAGCTTCACACTGCATACAAGCCCCACTCTCACCCACATGTTAAAGTGCAAATTTCTGCCACATTTTCACGCTTGGTTATAAAAATCTTTACTTTCAAAGTACAAACTTCCAGCCAACCTTTTTATCACAAGCAACCTTTTTATGTCAATTTGTTTCATCAGCAATCCTAGGAGCTAGCCCTTGCCTCTTTTGGGGATTGCTAAACTCTTATACTACATCTATGTTATTTAAGCAATTTGTTTTTTTTACTACTTTCAGCAATCTTTACTCCTAATAGCAACACATATCAACAGGCAATAATTCTGCATACTTGAATCACTTGTATACTCTAGTCTAGGCCAAGTTCTATAGCATCACAATGCCATCATAATAGAAAATATCTAACCTAAGCATCTATAGGTAACAAAAACAGCACGCCCTAAGCATCACTGCATCATCTTTTGATTTCATAAAAATTAAACAAGCAGATCATAGATCATGTAAGAACTGAGGAAACCAAATTGGTTCGATAGACCCCAAACCTGGAAAAGTAAAAAGACTGTAAAATATAGAGGCCCTTCCTTCTTGAATAAATAATGAGGTAGAGTTAAATAACAATCAGCAAGAGTTTTATGCGTCAGATGCCCTCACCTAAAAGGCTAAAGCCAACAACTAAACCATGCACAACAAAATATATCCTGCCAAGACAAGTGGTG
Source organism: Hygrophila difformis (assembly GCA_030278955.1). Lineage (NCBI taxonomy): Eukaryota > Viridiplantae > Streptophyta > Magnoliopsida > Lamiales > Acanthaceae > Hygrophila > Hygrophila difformis. The sequence goes on from JAOANR010000006.1 coordinate 5,566,287, forward strand.
TTTCAATTAATACCAGTGTTTCATTCGTGCAGCTTTCATTCCCTGATATATGTCAAGACAAAACATTATACAGTGTCAAACATTGAAACAGGCTTCTCACGAAGGGGGCAAACAATCCTTTGTAGAATCACATAAGCCATTCACATAGATATGACCATTAGCACATATCACCAAACCAATGATCTGAAAAAATTCACATCGGTAGCAGCCAGGAATAAAAAGAAAAAGACCAATATCTTGCAATATAGCTTAAACACAATGGAATATATATCTAATGATGTAAAATTCTCAAACGTCCACAATCAACACAAAAATAGTAAAATCCGATGTAAAAAAGGGTGGAAAAAACAGAAAACAAATGTAAACAATTGTAATATGACAGTAGTAGTAGTTAATAGTTTTTACTCTAGATAATATTACATAAACCGGTATTGTGAACAAGAAATGCGGATCTCAATTCTCAACCATGATTACCAGTAAATGTATCGTCTTCAATCAACATACCAAGATCCAGTGAATAACATCAGAGTCAACCAGCTAAACCGCGGATTTCTTCCTCACATTTATTCCAATTGAAATTCTTTTATGACATAAATTTCAAATTAAGATTGTGCATCTCCCTTCCTTCCCATTCCATCCCCTTCCCTGGACTCCAAGAGTTTCCCTGACTCCTCATCCGACGGCTGCGATTTTTTCTGTGCTTCCTTTGCCTTCAAAGCCTGCAACTTTGTGTGATTGTAATAGCCAACACCCAAAAACGCCAATCCATAACCGAACAAATTCAATGGCGTCACGGTATCCTTAATCACAGACCAAGAGAATGCAATCAACAGCCAATCCTTGACCACTCCAGCAACATTCATTGTCAAAGCTGAAGTCTTTCCCACCAACAAAAAGACGGCCAAGTTCAAGGCAAAAGCACACAAAGAATTTGTCCCAAAAATCACGAAATCAAAATGAAATCCCGAGATCTGCTGCTTCAACACAGGGTACTCCACAAACAGCCACGGAATTGAGAGAAACGCCAAACAGCTCGGCGCCACATAGTAAAGCGAAGTAATGGGGTTCAAATTAATTCCTTTAGAGGTCAGCAAAATCTGAATCATAACCAACCTGGTGGCCTCGAAAACAACCGCACCGAGTTGCAGAAAAACCCCCCAGGAATCGTACTTGGCTTCACCGTAGGCAGCAATAGCGACTCCGATAGAGATGGCTATCATGTTGGACATGGTGTTAGCCTTATAGCTATCCTTCCTGAAGAGGATCCCAATAGAATAAACAGCAACCGGCATAAGGGCTTTCAGCATTTGGATGAAGGAGACGGAAAGATAGATGTAGGCAGAATTGGACAACCAGAGGGACAAGGAGTAAAGAGCGCCGATTGGCACAACGGATGTGAGGTAGACGCGGCGACTAAGGGATGCGGGCTCGACGACTTTGAAGATGCGGACGGCTGTGAAGGCCAGGGAAGAACAGAAGGCCATGTGAATCATGGTGAGGGAGATGGGGAAGGGCCAATTGTAGAGCTTTTTGTCAAGGATGTATTTGTTGTAGACGATGACGGTGAAGGAGAGGAAGATCCAAATGGCAACGTAGGTGTAGGAAAGGATGATCTTCTTGAGCACCCCATCAGACAGCGCACCGCCACCGCCACCGCCACCGCCTCCGCCTTGGCCCTGGCCTTTCCCCATTGGTGTTGAGATTTGGATTCAGATGAGAGGGGTGGAATTGGAGGTGGGTTTTTTTTTTTTATTGAGTTGGGACTTGGGGGCAGAGGCCGAGGCCGAGGCGTGTACAACCGTGAAGGAGAGTGGACTCCGGAGATATATATCAGATCAAGATTCGAGGCTTTTAGGCTTCAGAAAATTGAGATTTGTGGAGTAAAGGAGGAGTCTTTAATATTCGCAATTACAGATATAGTCGTACTCCTATACTACTACTACCTCCGTCTCATTGTAATTGCTACAGAGCATTATTTGACACTATTCATTGTTTCACTTTGATTCAACTTTTTATCATAGTTATTTAAGAAAAAATATAGTCAAGTGATATCTTGTTTGATTTGTCTAATCTTGTAGTTTAATAATATCAACTTTTTATAATTTTTTCTTTTATACAATTTAAGTTATTAACCGTTAAAAATGTGTCTCGGTATGTGTGTCAGAAGGAAGTGTAGCAATTTAAGTGAGACGGAGGAAGTATAAGTCATGACTCCCGACTCCTATGCGTTAAAATTACAATTAAGGGCTTGGTCAACTTCACTATTACACATTAACTAGTTACACCCGCCCGTGCGATGCACCGGGCAAGATATTTTTAGTAATAAAATAAAGAAAATATTTAACAAAAATTATAATAGAATTTTAGTATAAATTCATGTAGCTAAAACGTGTGTTTATTAAAAAATTATGTCTAGAATGTGCAACTAAACATACATTTTATTGTAAATTAAAGTTATACTTATGTATCAATTACGGAAAACACCATAATAGGGTTGAGAGATAAAATATTAAATAGTATATTGTAGTTTGATAATAACAAAAAACAATAGCTACACATAATTTCTCTATTGGTAAGAGTAAAAAATCTCAAAATAAAGCGTCCGTCAATGGGACTTGTCCAAGTGACCAAGTCCTTGCCTTCCAATCTTATGGTTGGGGGTTCCATTCCCCAACCGCCTCTATCTCTCCCTTTATCTCTTTCTAATTTGTGTGGCATGGGCTCCTACCATCATTTCTCTGGCTTCGGCTTCGCCAAAAAAAAAACAAAAAAAATTATTATTTATAAGTAGTTTATTTAAATTTGTTTGAATTTTTTTTCGTTATCAACCTATATAGACTAAGAAATAGTGGTGGGAGCTCATGCCACTTAAATTTATTTGAAATTGATATCTAATTAAAATTTCCATCCAATCATACATTACAGAGAATGTTTTTTCAAGCAAGTGTTTAGGCTCGTCTATCTGAACCATCACTTATGTGTACTGCCGCTGCTGTTGAGTCGTCGATATAACAACTGTTGATGAGGACATGGAACGTAACATGTTGTTCACGAACCTACTGTTGCTGCTGCGGGGATCTAGCATGGTTGGATATGATATAAGGGTAGCAAATGACACAGGATGAGTACGCACGATGAAAGGAAAAGGTACTATTTAAGAGCTGTTCTTTCTTGATTAGGCTGCTGCTGAACTATCAAGGTACTACAGGGTGGTTTTTGAGTTGGTAATGGCTGGTATTATTCGCTCGATATTTACCGCGTCGGTTTGTACGGATAAGTGTAGTTTGTTCCCGCTGCCTTGCCATAGAAAGGTGCTCTGTCTTGTCTTGAACTTGCGTACACAGGTCTTGTTGTAGTTATTATTATTGCTAATTTTGTTGGTGCTGTAACGGTTGGTTTTTTGTAAGTCTCAAACTATTCTCGAGACTAGGAGATGAGCTTCATCAATAAACGATTTTCCCTCAAAAAAAAAAACAGAGAATTACAGAAGATATTGGAACTTGAATAGGGTAGAACAAATAGTGAATATATTAATAAGATTTTCGCTTTTATAAAAAAATATAATGATGTCAGAGAACTTTTAATCATTCTATCAAAGATACACATATGTCCAAGTTACAATGCAATGTAATCAATTTTCCGTAAAACATTGGATTTTTACCTATAATTTTACCTCTTAAAAGAGATTTTACTTTTTACGTATTTCTATCATGTTTATTATGAACAATTGACTAAAACTCTAACTATGAATTAACTATCTTGATATGGTGATTTATGGTACGGAGCTTCAAATGAATGAGTGATACTTTATACGTAATGGACATAAAAAATATGTGGTGCTTCTCTATCTTTCATTTTCCCTTTGAAGTGAAAGATAAATAGTAAGATACTGATGTGATATTGTAAATTTGGAATTTTGTGTAATACACCATAGCAAAATAGTACACTACCAACTTTTTAGCTTCAGGAAATAATTATCTTATACAAACTCTTTCATATACAACCATCAAATGGTCTTATACATTTGATCATTCACCCTATTTGAGAGTTTATATTAAAATATATATAGATAATGAATATTATACTTGTCGCAATACTAAATAAACAACCATCAAATGGTCTTATAAATTTGATAATTCACCCTATTTGAGAGTAATTATATTAAAATATATCTTAATAGTGAATATTATACTGATAGCAATCTAAATAAATTTTATTCATACGTTACATACTTAAATAAACATAAAATATCTTAACAATTTAAAATTTTATATTTGAAAAAAAAATCATATTATAAATATTGAAATGATTTGAAAGTATCTTTAGTAATTTCACATGCACTTAATTTAAGAATTTGATATATATTAACTACCATCATGGGACTCAATGATATTATAATAGGATTTTCAAGTATGCATACCGATGAGACTATCTATTAATTCAATATTTTTATAAATTTATATTAGATCAATTTAAAATTTTATATTCAAATGTATTATAAATTATTTATAGTATAAATTTAATACATCTATAACTTATTTAGAAATTATAGAAATTAATATATTTTATCATTAACCATTACATCGTGACACAATTGTATTTAGTATTATTACTATTAATTATTGAAATAAATAATAATGAAAAAATATTTCCTGAAATTAATAAATAAATAAAATATTTTGAATGAACTCTCATATTCAAAAAAAAAACTACACTTCTTAATTCAAAGATTTTTATTAGTGTGTACTATGTATTAATAATATACGACTCCATTTCATTCAATTTTTTTATAAATATTTAAATTTATTTATAGAGAAAAGAAATTGAAAAATAGAGGATATAAAAAATAATTAATATGAAGAGTTTATGTTAGAATTAATTGAAAAAAACTAATTTAATGTAGAGATGAGTTTTGATGGAAAATTCTTTTTGAGAATACTCCACTTTAATATATTATAGATATGTAGATTACAGATATAGATATAGATTGCTATATCATATTTAATCCAATGCTAATCTATAATAAGTATCAAATATAAAATTTAATCTTTTAAATAATTAATTGAATTCATTTGGGTATTTGGGAGGCTTTAATAGCTAGCAATGAATTAAATTGTGCATTTAATATTATAGATAGATTGGCAATGGACACAATTTAATAATCTTTTAGCTATTAAATAGATTATAAAATCAATAAATGAGGATTAGGAAATGAATTGGTAGAATTTGGGAGGGAAAACTATAAGTTAGAATACTCAATTTTAGTATATTATAGATATGGTTTTTTTAAAAAAAAAGCTTTGAAATTAGTATAATGTGGATGTTTGGGAATCAGCAGATCTGCTAGCAGATAGCAGATTTGGAGAGCAGATTGTGAGACAATTCTCCCTCCAAATCCGCTATCCGCTAGCGGATCCGGCGGCTCCCAAACATCTCCAATGTACTCCCTCCGTCATTTAATCATGTTAACATTGGCATAGTAAACACTATTTATTGAATAACTTTCATTTGACTTTTTAACATAGTTACATAAAATAAAATATAGTCAAGTTAGATCTTGTTAGATTCGTCTAGTCATATGATTTTACAATATTAAATTTTTATAATTCTTACTTTTATACAATTTGATATATTAATCGTTAAATATTTGTATTGAACTGCGTGAAAATATTGAATATTAATATCTTTGATGAAGGAGGGAGTAATTCTCATTCAATATCTTTTTTTAAAAAAACATGGAAATAGTAAATACTCCCTCCATTTCCAAATAGTTGTAATGTTTGGAAATTTGACACTATTCACACATGCACTTTGACTTAAAGTTTTATCATAATTATAAAAGTTAAAATATAGTCAAGTGAGATCTTGTTAGATTCGTCTCATCGGATAGTTTTCAAATATCAAACTTTTAAAATTTCTATTTGTACCAAAATTGAGTTATTAATGATTTAAAACATGTATTGAACTGTTTGCACAGTGGGTTTTTGAAAATGGATGGAGTATATTGGAGTACGATATAATATAATATTTAGCCAGCCCAATTTTAGAATTTTAAATTGATTTACTGTATCCAAGATTCTGACCTACTACTAATTAATTATATTTTGATATAAATACATATGGATGGAAGAATTATAATCCCTTTGTCCCTTTATCGTATGTACTATCTTTGCAATTCACTGGATAGGATACGGATTTCATCAAATCAAAATACTTATTTTCCGTAGGAAGAAAAAATATATTATTATTCCATTCTTTGTGATATTAATAATTTTATGGTTGATTTTTGGTATTGTTTTTCTAGTAGCACCGACCCATGGACTTGTGGGAATCCAGCACAATTCGTTCTTCCAAAAACAGCAACAATCACAATTGGATTGGTCTATAATTTTATTTGATAGTATAAAAGAAATAACAAAAATATTCTTAACGAATCGATGAAATACTTATTTTTATAACTGAAATCAAAACCTCTCTATTAAAGAAAAGAAAAGAAAAAAAAATCAAAATCTCAAGTTACCTATTTTATATGCATAGATTTCTTAAATCTATGGGAGCCCATGCCACACAAATTACACAGGAGAATAAAATAGATGGATAGGGGGCCGGTGGGGAATCGAACCTCCAACCTTCGGTTGAAAGTCGAAGGACTTAACCACTTTGGTTAAGTTCTCATCCCCATATAGATTATTATTTGAATATATATATATATATAATTTATTTAAAAAAATATGAAAATATCTATATCTTTAGAAAAAGATACATAACTATTTCTTCCAATAAACATATATCTATATAAACAAAAAATTAATTCACACTATGTATCATATTTAATAATTTTACTTTTACAAAATAATTTAAAATTATAATCCCACTCATTTCCTTTTATAGATAAATCCATATTAAATGAAAAGCATAAATATCTTTTTTCCTTTCCGAGTAATAATGTACAAAAAAATAATTATTCACAATTTGTCTCATTTATTATTATTGGCCTGTTTTAAATGTAGCTTCCAAGTATGTTTTTCCATTAAAATAAAATTAAATGAGTGATTATCTAATTATCCAATAGCGGGCATTGCGGGTGGACAGGAACTCGCCTGAAATTTGAAAACGTAATAACGTTATTGGAAGTGGATGGTGTTATCTCATGTCTTCATTTAAGATGAGAATATAATGTTACTATTAATTAGACAGTGAATAATTAGTATACTACAAATACTACTACTATTAATTACTGTATAGTGACTAGTGAGTGTATATATCTCCATGGAGGCCATGAATTTTTTTTTTGGGAAATTATTTATTGGTACCATTTTGGAGGTTTTAATTTGTTAAGTAGTACCAAGTTAAAAAAATTTATTATTTAGTACCATTAGGTAAAAAATTCTATTTTTAGTATATTTATATGAATTTTACCATTTTTGTACCACTATCAATTATACTTACATTTTATTCACCAATTTTTTTTATATTTATATATTAATTTTTAAAATTTTAAGTTTTTTGTAATATTTTTAATTTTTTTCCTTTAATATTTTTTGTCTTTTTTTATTTTTTTCTTTTGAAATTCTTGTATCAATTATATTTTCATCATCGGATTTGAGTTTTTGTGTATGTAGAATTATGCTTTGAAAGAGACAATCCTTTAATGCCCAACAGATACTCGAAGGATTAATCTTAGCCGAATATGGCCTGAGAATACCCGCGAATAAATTAAAACTAGTTTTTGACCGGTGATGCCAAAAAATTATATTTTTTTTGTCATCGAAAAATATTTATATTTTTCATCCTAAAAAAGATAAATAAAAAATTGATAATGGTTTATTTAACGAATAAATTTTTTTCAACAAAAAAAATTTTAATATTCAATACGTAAATACTTGAATGATATGAGAATTTTCAAAAAAGAAAGAAAAAATAAAAAAAATTAAAGTACTGTTATGTACTTATTAAGAGTACTATTATGTAATTATATAGAGTACTATCTTGCAAGTATTTAAAGTACTGTTATACACTTGTTAAGCATACCATTATGTACTTAGTATAGTACTGTTATTTAGTTATTTAAAGTACTATTATGTACTTATTAAGAGTATCATTATGTTCTTAGTAGAATACAGTTATTTAATTATTTATAATACTGCTATGTACTTATTAAGAGTACTATTGTGTGATTATGTAGAGTACTGTTATTAAAGTATTGTTATGCGCTTATTAAGAGTATCATTATGTGCTTAGTAGAGTACTATTATGAAAGTATTTAAATTACTGTTATGTACTTATTAAGAGTATTATTATGTGACTATGTAGAGTAATTTAATAAGTGCATAACAGTACTGTACTAAGCACATCATGGTACTCTTAATAAGTGCATAACAGTACTTTAAATACTTTGATAATAGTACTACTACTCTACATAATCACATAATAGTACTCTTAATAAGTTCATAACATCACTTTAAAGTTTAAACACTTTCATTACAGTATTGTAAATAACTAAAAAATTACATAATTTTCATTACACTTTCATTATAGTACTTTAAAATTTTCCTTAATTTTTAATTTTTCTTTCTTTTTTGAAAATTCTCATATCATTCAAATACTTACCTTTTTAAATATTACATAATTTTTTTAAAATAAAAGTATTTAAAAATTAAATTTTATTCACTAAATAACACATTATTAATTCTTTTATTTATATTTTTTAGTATGTAAAAAATCTATTTTGTTTTATTCTTTTATTTATCTTACTTAAAAAATCTATTGGGATGAAAACAAAAAATATAGTTTTTAATTGATACAAAATAAAATCTAGTTTAAATAAAAAAAATTATTTATCTTACTAAATAAAATTTCTTAGGATGAAAAATATAATTTTTTTCGGTGACAAAAAAATATAATTTTTTTAGCATACACCGGGTATTCGCAGGCCACATTGGGCTAAGATTAATCCCTCGAATATCTGGTAGGCATTGAATAGTTTCCTCTTCCAAAGCATAATTCTACATACACAAATACTCGAATCCGATGACGAAAAATATAATTTTTTTTTCTGTGTACCGGGTATCCCAGACCATATTGGATCCAAAACTAATCATTCGAGAATCTGGTGGGCATTGAAGGTTTACCTCTCCCAAAGCAGAATTCTGCATACACAAAGGCTCAAACTCGATGATGAAAATATAATTGATACAAGAAGTTCAAAAGAAAAAAAAAGATTAAAGGAAAAAAATTAAAATGTTAAGAAAAACTTAAAAATTTTAAAAATTTCAAGATATAAATAAAATGTTAAGCAAAAATATTATTTTCTGGCTTCGACTTTTCCAAAAAAAAAATAAAAAGTTCAAGATATAAATAAAAAAAAATTTCCGTGAATAAGATATAAGTATAATTGATCCAATGGTAAAATTCATATAAATTTACTAAAAATAGATTTTTTTTAATCTAATGGTACTAGATACTAAAATTTTTTAACTTGGTACTACTTAACAAATTACAACCTTCAAAATGGTACTAATAAATAATTTCCCTTTTTTTTACTTTAATTATGATTAGGCCATATATAAAAGTATTATAAAGAGACGAAGATGACATCGGTATGATATTGAGACAATTGAAAAAGAATGTTATAAGACTACCATTATCCATGACCACCCCAACCACCCAACCATCCAACCATCTCATTATTTTATTAATTTCTCTCTCATCCAACTCATCAATATTCATCCCAACCCAACCACTCAAATTTTACATACTCTATCAATAACCACCCAACTATCCAACCACAACACTATATATAATTATTTTAAAATTTAAAATAGGTTAAATATATTAAAATTGATATATTATGTATTTAATAAAAATATAGCAAGAGTGGTCTCTATTTGTAGAGAATAAAAAGTTATAAAATTTGGGATATTTTAAAATTATATTTATTTATTTATATAAAAGATATAATCATTTTTATTATATAAATTTACAAAAAATTACTAGACCAATGGAATGGAGACCAGTGTCTCCATCCCATTAGCCCAAAGAAGGAGACCAAGTGGTCTCAATTGAGGGGGTGGTCGACCACCCCAAGCCAACCACTAGATTTTCTTTCCTTTTTTTTTTTTTTTGGGGAAAATGCTGATTGGGAAGGGACCTGGTCTCTTGAGGATCACCGTTATACATAGTCTAAGTGTATAACGATGGTCGGACAGAGACAAAGCAACAGAACCATCACGGGCTCTCCATGCCCACATTTGCCAATTAACCCCTTTCAAAGTTTTGGTGTATACCTACATCAGATTATATTGGACCCAAAACTAATTTAACCCCTTTCAAAGTTATTTATTTATTTATTTTAATACATGTTTTTGTCACAATAAACTTACAGAATTAATTACTTGTACTATTCAAACATTAATTACTTAATTAGAATATTGCATAATTTTACTTACTTTTAGTTTTATACTATTAAAACTCATATTCTACACCCTACTACTAATAATATGTAGTGATTCCCAAGTACCCTTTGTCATACTGTTATTAGGGGTAAGGAATTGAAAAGAGTTGACTTCCAAAATGTGAGAACACAAATTAAATAATTATTATATATTTTTCTTTGTCATCATATGTATTTCTAATTCTGTATAAATCAGTATCAGTATCGAGTATAAAACAGATAATAAATGAATGACGAAGAGCGAGATGCCGTTGATCTTAGGGTAGATGTACGATTTTATTTTTCTCCGGTAATAAATTATAATCTTTTAAAAATATAATAATATTAGTAAGTATATTTTATCATTTATCTTACTTTTTATAATGTACTCCCTCCGTCCCATGATATTTGTCATGTTTGACTTTTTGTTAGTGTTCATTGTTTAACTTTCACTCAATTTTATTGCAAGTATATATTAGAAAAAAATAATCGAGTTAGGTCTTGTTAGAATCGTATAATTATGTAGTTTTAGAATATATATTTTCCATGGTTTTTTTATGTACATATTTGGAGATATTAACGGTTGAAATAGTGCATTAGAATTGTAGCATCCCGATTAATTAACGCATAATTAATTTAATTAATTGTGGTTAATTAACAAAGGATTTACTATATGGATATTCTATAGGTATGATTTTAATGAAGTGAAAGAATAAGTGAGTTCAAACCCACAAAAGAATAAGAACTCAAGTACTCAAGTGTGTGTAATATGGCTCAAGACAAGGGGTGCAACCCGTTAACCCATCTTCCGACCCGACCCATGATCCAACCCGGGTTGACCCATACCCATTTAAAACTCCCAATTCAGCCCCCATAACTTCATTTTGGCCTCTCAACACTCAAAATTAGGGCTCATCCCGTTTTTGAGAGCAAAGGTGGAGAAAAGTGGTTTTGTGGAGAGATTTTGGTGTCCTTGAGCTCAAATCAAGTAGGGGAACTTGATATATTACTTGAGATCGGCTTGAATCGAAGCTTGGAAACCTCAAGAATCAAAGGCAAGGGATTATATTGCTTAAATTACGTGTTTGGGGGGTATTTGGGGTCGGATTCCGGCGAAATCGCCGGAAAAACCGATTGGAAAATCGGAGAAGACGATGAACAGTAACTGCTACAGTAACTGCTACAGTACTGCTACAGTACTGCTACAGTAACTGTACAGTAGTTACCGCGGTAACTCGCGTAGTTACCGCAGTAATTCGCCACAGTATTTACCACGGTAATTTGAACAGTAATTACCACGGTAATTTGAACAGTAACTACTGCAGTAACTGTACAGTAGTTACCGCGGTAACTCGCGTAGTTACCGCAGTAATTCGCCACAGTATTTACCACGGTAATTTGAACAGTAATTACCACGGTAATTTGAACAGTAACTACCACAGTAACTTGTACAGTAGTTACCGCAGTAACTCACTACAGTAGTTACCGCAGTAACTCGCTACAGTAGTTACCGCAGTAACTTGCTACAGTAATTGCTACAGTAATCGCTACAGTACTGGGGTGCGTATGTCACGCGTTTTACGCGCGCGAGCGCGCAGGAAGGCCCTGTTTGGCCCATTTTTGTGCAATTTTGATTCTATATTAATGTTTTCTTTGCTCCAATTATTGTTATGGCTTCCCTAAATGTTATTGGTAAACCGTGGGTTAATCAATTGGCCCGTGGGGGTTGTTGAATTGCTTAGGGAAACTGTTGAATTATTATATAATTAATGCTTAGCCTAGGGGGCTATGTATTGAATTCCCTATATGTTGAGAAGCATGCGAACCTAGTGTCTAGGTGCTTGAATATCACTGTATTGTCATATGCATGTTATTGCATTGGAATTGACGGTTATTAACCCGATGGGTTGTTATGATATTTATGTCTGATCGGGCAGCCTTTACCGGTGTTGTTGAGTCCCGATGACCCTGCGGGGTGGATTATTGTTGTTATTCATGTTGGCCCTTTTGGGCTGGTTATTATAATGCATGGTATTGCATTATGAATGGATGGACATATTGGAAATGTCTGATCGGGCAGCCTTTACCGGTGTTGTTGAGTCCCGATGACCCTGCGGGGTGGATTATTGTTGTTATTCATGTTGGCCCTTTTGGGCTGGTTATTATAATGCATGGTATTGCATTATGGATGGATGGACATATTGGAAATGTCTGATCGGGCAGCCTTTACCGGTGTTGTTGAGTCCCGATGGCCCTGCGGGGTGATTATTAGGCTGTGATGCCTGTGATTTGGCTGTGATGCCTGTGATTTGGCTGTTATGCCTGTGATTGGGCTGTGATGCCTGTGGTCCCTGCGGGGATGGTGTATGTTACCCTGTAACGGGTTGGAGTTGATGATATCCTCACCCGTGGGTTCATACCGCCCGGGTTTAGGTTGCCGGCTAGGCATATTCATTTGCATTTGCATATAGGGTAGATAGGTGTATGTTAGGCCATGCATCACGTGCATAAATTGTATGTCTGTGGTTGAAGCACCGGTATGGGACGGTGTGATGATTTATTTATGTCAATTGTATGATCGTGGTTGAAGCACCGGTATGGGACGGTGTGGTGTTTAACTGCTTTATTTATATTCTGCTGTTATTAATATGTTTATTTATTACCTATATTTACTATCTTGAGATGTGGTTTTGTTTTCCCTTACTCCCCGGCACGTAGCCTTGCTCAGTACGTTGTACTGACCCCCTTTGCTTTTATCTGTTTTATAGATCCTGCTGGAGGCGCTGGAGCATGATTTGGGTTTGGGGTATTGAGAGATCACATAGATAGGAGTATATAGGACGCGTTCATTATGCTAATGTGATATTATGTGACTATCTGTGGTTGGTATTTGGACTACTGCTGGTTGAGGCCTGTGAGCCTGGGATTTACATACTGTCGGCCGGTGGCCTTATGTGATTTACAGCTTTGGGCTGGTAGCCCTGTTTGAGATATTGGTATGCTGTTGGGAGGCTTGTAGCCTGGATGGGTCGCTGGAACCGTTATTTGATTATTATTGGGTGATATTTTTATGTGCCTATATGTTTTTAATTTATTTATAGCTTCTGCATTAAACTGGATTAATCAGATGATCACTTTAGGTTTACCCAGTGTTGTATTAGCTGTTTTAAATTAGCTGGCCACTAGTTTAGAATAGTTACTACAGCGGTAATGCTTGCGAAAATCAGGTTTGAATTTTCGGGGCGTTACAAGAATTATGTGCAGAAATGAAACAAGACAAGTTAAATGGGAATGAGGGAGTATGATTTTATTGAAATACGGAGTTATCAAGTGGTCAATCATATTGGATATTTGATTCTCTATCCGGCCCGATTTTATTATACTTATACTCTAACGGGGCGTTTGGTTCGGGATCTGTGATTCTCACTGGGAATCTCGGGTATGGAGTGACACATGCCCATGTTTGGTTCGGGGCATGTTTCATATGAGAATCTCACATTCCCACCGAGGTGAGAATATTAGATGTTTTAGGTGGGAATTTGATTTCCACCTGGAGGGCAGGTAATCTTAGATTACCACCTCAATTTTACCTACTTTTATACTTATTTTTTCTATATCTGATTATTTCTGCGCACACCAGGTTAATTCACAGTTGGGGAACTGTGAGGGAACCATGGTACTCCAGTCAGGATCCTTGTTATCTCACAGTCATTGAGGACTATGAATGACTTTTGATCGGTTATTTAATTTTGTCGTTTATATATACTGCTTTGTATATGATTGGTGATTTCTGCTAACACTGTTTGTTGATGTTGTAATCTAAGTTGGATGAGTAGTTTGGAAATGCCTCATGGAAGCCTGGGCTATTCGAATAGCGATCCAAGCTGGATCAATGTGCTGAATGGTGTTCAGATGGGTTTGACGTACCCTCGAGAGTGAAATAGGGTACTGAGAAAATCTCCCTACTGCGATAACCCACTGGGGTGATATAGATATTTGCAGTCCGCCTGCATCCGAAGGATGGTGGAAACCATTTCGAGGCTATGCCAGTGAGGGTATAGTCGGATTTGGTTAGAAAGAATAATAGTGTGAAGTGGCATTGAATTGACACTGGCGTTGAATGCTAGTCAAGTAAGACGAGGCAAGGTGACTGTTCTGCATGGAAAGATCGGTAACGTGAAGGGGGCCGATATCACTAGGGCGAGTCCGAACTAGGGGACTTCCTAGTATGTTGTCTTTATGTGATGGAAAAGTTACGTTGATTGGATAACGTTTTGGCATGTGTGTCATTCATGTATCATATGTGTTTCTTCTTGACTCTCTGGTTGAGAGATAAACCCGTTTCCCTGATATGGGAATTATTTATGTCGCATTTTGTGTTGCTGTTATTGTGTTTGATTCTGGAGTCTTATGTTCATTTGAGACTCTAAATTTCATTCGTAAGCATGGAGTAAATGCTACTACTGCTGCGAATCCTTCTGCCTTAGTACTGTGCAATTCAGAAGCCTCGTGTTCTTTAGTGGCTTTGCGATTTGTGCGAGAGCATGGAGTAGGACCGTTGGCGCCCTACCAGATGCTTGTTTCTTTACCTTCGGGTGATAATATTCGAAGTGATCATTTGATGCAAGATGCTGTGTTGAGCATCGAGAGTCGTGAATTCAGGGCTGACCTGGTGGTCTTTAGCCCGGCTGGTTTTGACGTACTATTGGGCATGGATTGGCTATTTGCCATCGTGCTGTGACTGATTGTGGTGTTCCACGAATATCCTTTTTGGATTCTTTGGGTAACTGTGTTTCTTATCGACATCCGTTGATTCCACCTGTTATTGGTGTGGTTTCTGTTGCTTTGTTGTGTGACCTGATGCGCAGGGGTTGTTCTCTTTCCCTGTGGCAGAGGAGGGATCTTCGAGCAGAATTTTCTGCTTCTTCGAATGTCCCTGTTGCATCTGAGTTCGGGGATGTCTATCCCGGTGAAATTTCTGGTCTCCCACCTGTTCGGGAGATTGATTTTACTATTGAGCTGATGTCTGATGCAGCTCCTATTTCTTGGGCTTCTTATCGTATGGCTTCTTCTGAATTGAAGGAGTTGAGGGATCAGTGATTGAGCTTACTAATAAGGGGTATATCTAGCCGAATAGCTCGCATTGGGGAACTCCTGTTTTGTTTATTAATAAGAAGAGGGATCGATGAGGATGCTCATCGATTCCAGAGGTTTGAACCGAATCACGGGAAAAACAAGTATCCTTTACCTTGGATTGAGAATCTGTTTGATTAGTTGAGAGGGGCCAGTGTATTCAGTAAGATTGATTTGAGATTGGGCTACCACCAGATAAGGGTGGCGGAGGCTGATAGGCCTAAGATAGCGTTCAGGACTTGTTGAGGACATTTGAATTCCCGGTCATGTCTTTTGGTTTGACTAACGCACTAGCGATCTTCATGGATCTCATGTATAGTGCATTACATCCCCTGTTGGCCGTGTGCGTGGTTGTGTTCATAGATGATATTATGGTTTATTCGCCGACGCGTGAGGCACACGCGGGTCACTTGAGAACAGTTTTGAATACATTGTGAGAGCATAAGCTGTATGCTAAACTCTCCAAATGTGAATTTTTGTTGGAGAGTGTGTCTTTTCCGGGGCACATTATTTCCGGTAATGGTATGTCTGTTGATCCTGCTAAGGTAAAAGCTGTATTTAAATGGCAAGTCCCGAAAATTTGGGGAAGATCCGAAGTTTCTTGGATCTTGTTGGTTACTACAGTAGGTTTATTGAGGGATTTTCTAGCATTGCTAGACCTCGGATGAGATTGTTCTGTAACGATGATAAATTCCAGTGTGATGATGATTTTAACCAGGCGTTCGAACATTTGAAGAATGTAATGGCAAAGGCATTTTTATTGACTCTACCTCATGAGTCAGGTGAGTACGAAGTTTTGACCAACACCTCACTTAAAGGTTTGGGTGGTGTGTTGATGCAGAATGAGAAGGTGATCAATAGAACTACTCGACGCATGATTTGGAGACGGAAGCGGTAGTTCATGTTTTGAAAATCTAGTGGCTCCCTCCGAGGCATTGTATGGGAGAAAGTGTAGGAGTCCATTATGTTGGAATGATCCAACAGATAAGGTGAATGTGGGTCTTGAGATGATTGAGCAGACAATCGAGTTGGTGAAGATCATCAGGGATCGAATGAAAGAGGTTCAGGACAGACAGTGGAGCTATGCTGATTTAGCTCGTCGAGATGTGGAGTTTGAGGTTGGTGATAGCGTATTTTTGCGGGTATCGCCTCTGAAAGGGGTACGCCGATTTGGTAAGAAGCCAAGCTGATTCCGAGATATATTGGATCCTATGAGATTGTTGAGAGGGTTGGGAAGGTGACGTATATGTTGGCTTTGCCAGCAGAAGTGGGTCGAGCCCATGATGTATTCCATACCATACTTCCCAACTTAGGAAGTTTATGTCTGATCCAGATAAGATCATTCAGCTTGATAAAGTTGAATTGGATGCTAATCTTAAGTTCGAAGAGTTCCAGATCGGGTGATTGATACAAATGATGAGGTTCCGATGAATAAAACCATGTTGATGGTTAGGGTGTTGTGGTCTAGACACGGAGCTGAATATGCTACTTGGAGAAACTGAGGAGCATATGAAACTGAAGTAGCCAGACTTTAATTTTTACTTCTCATAATGAAGTAACATTTTTCCCATTGATTATTCACGTGACCGATTATGCATTTCGGGGACGAAATGATCCTAAGGGGGAGAGATTGTAGCATCCCGATTAATTAACGCATAATTAATTTAATTAATTGTGGTTAATTAACAAAGGATTTACTATATGGATATTCTATAGGTATGATTTTAATGAAGTGAAAGAATAAGTGAGTTCAAACCCACAAAAGAATAAGAACTCAAGTACTCAAGTGTGTGTAATATGGCTCAAGACAAGGGGTGCAACCCGTTAACCCATCTTCCGACCCGACCCATGATCCAACCCGGGTTGACCCATACCCATTTAAAACTCCCAATTCAGCCCCCATAACTTCATTTTGGCCTCTCAACACTCAAAATTAGGGCTCATCCCGTTTTTGAGAGCAAAGGTGGAGAAAAGTGGTTTTGTGGAGAGATTTTGGTGTCCTTGAGCTCAAATCAAGTAGGGGAACTTGATATATTACTTGAGATCGGCTTGAATCGAAGCTTGGAAACCTCAAGAATCAAAGGCAAGGGATTATATTGCTTAAATTACGTGTTTGGGGGGTATTTGGGGTCGGATTCCGGCGAAATCGCCGGAAAAACCGATTGGAAAATCGGAGAAGACGATGAACAGTAACTGCTACAGTAACTGCTACAGTACTGCTACAGTACTGCTACAGTAACTGTACAGTAGTTACCGCGGTAACTCGCGTAGTTACCGCAGTAATTCGCCACAGTATTTACCACGGTAATTTGAACAGTAATTACCACGGTAATTTGAACAGTAACTACTGCAGTAACTGTACAGTAGTTACCGCGGTAACTCGCGTAGTTACCGCAGTAATTCGCCACAGTATTTACCACGGTAATTTGAACAGTAATTACCACGGTAATTTGAACAGTAACTACCACAGTAACTTGTACAGTAGTTACCGCAGTAACTCACTACAGTAGTTACCGCAGTAACTCGCTACAGTAGTTACCGCAGTAACTTGCTACAGTAATTGCTACAGTAATCGCTACAGTACTGGGCTGCGTATGTCACGCGTTTTACGCGCGCGAGCGCGCAGGAAGGCCCTGTTTGGCCCATTTTTGTGCAATTTTGATTCTATATTAATGTTTTCTTTGCTCCAATTATTGTTATGGCTTCCCTAAATGTTATTGGTAAACCGTGGGTTAATCAATTGGCCCGTGGGGGTTGTTGAATTGCTTAGGGAAACTGTTGAATTATTATATAATTAATGCTTAGCCTAGGGGGCTATGTATTGAATTCCCTATATGTTGAGAAGCATGCGAACCTAGTGTCTAGGTGCTTGAATATCACTGTATTGTCATATGCATGTTATTGCATTGGAATTGACGGTTATTAACCCGATGGGTTGTTATGATATTTATGTCTGATCGGGCAGCCTTTACCGGTGTTGTTGAGTCCCGATGACCCTGCGGGGTGGATTATTGTTGTTATTCATGTTGGCCCTTTTGGGCTGGTTATTATAATGCATGGTATTGCATTATGAATGGATGGACATATTGGAAATGTCTGATCGGGCAGCCTTTACCGGTGTTGTTGAGTCCCGATGACCCTGCGGGGTGGATTATTGTTGTTATTCATGTTGGCCCTTTTGGGCTGGTTATTATAATGCATGGTATTGCATTATGGATGGATGGACATATTGGAAATGTCTGATCGGGCAGCCTTTACCGGTGTTGTTGAGTCCCGATGGCCCTGCGGGGTGATTATTAGGCTGTGATGCCTGTGATTTGGCTGTGATGCCTGTGATTTGGCTGTTATGCCTGTGATTGGGCTGTGATGCCTGTGGTCCCTGCGGGGATGGTGTATGTTACCCTGTAACGGGTTGGAGTTGATGATATCCTCACCCGTGGGTTCATACCGCCCGGGTTTAGGTTGCCGGCTAGGCATATTCATTTGCATTTGCATATAGGGTAGATAGGTGTATGTTAGGCCATGCATCACGTGCATAAATTGTATGTCTGTGGTTGAAGCACCGGTATGGGACGGTGTGATGATTTATTTATGTCAATTGTATGATCGTGGTTGAAGCACCGGTATGGGACGGTGTGGTGTTTAACTGCTTTATTTATATTCTGCTGTTATTAATATGTTTATTTATTACCTATATTTACTATCTTGAGATGTGGTTTTGTTTTCCCTTACTCCCCGGCACGTAGCCTTGCTCAGTACGTTGTACTGACCCCCTTTGCTTTTGTCTGTTTTATAGATCCTGCTGGAGGCGCTGGAGCATGATTTGGGTTTGGGGTATTGAGAGATCACATAGATAGGAGTATATAGGACGCGTTCATTATGCTAATGTGATATTATGTGACTATCTGTGGTTGGTATTTGGACTACTGCTGGTTGAGGCCTGTGAGCCTGGGATTTACATACTGTCGGCCGGTGGCCTTATGTGATTTACAGCTTTGGGCTGGTAGCCCTGTTTGAGATATTGGTATGCTGTTGGGAGGCTTGTAGCCTGGATGGGTCGCTGGAACCGTTATTTGATTATTATTGGGTGATATTTTTATGTGCCTATATGTTTTTAATTTATTTATAGCTTCTGCATTAAACTGGATTAATCAGATGATCACTTTAGGTTTACCCAGTGTTGTATTAGCTGTTTTAAATTAGCTGGCCACTAGTTTAGAATAGTTACTACAGCGGTAATGCTTGCGAAAATCAGGTTTGAATTTTCGGGGCGTTACAAGAATTATGTGCAGAAATGAAACAAGACAAGTTAAATGGGAATGAGGGAGTATGATTTTATTGAAATACGGAGTTATCAAGTGGTCAATCATATTGGATATTTGATTCTCTATCCGGCCCGATTTTATTATACTTATACTCTAACGGGGCGTTTGGTTCGGGATCTGTGATTCTCACTGGGAATCTCGGGTATGGAGTGACACATGCCCATGTTTGGTTCGGGGCATGTTTCATATGAGAATCTCACATTCCCACCGAGGTGAGAATATTAGATGTTTTAGGTGGGAATTTGATTTCCACCTGGAGGGCAGGTAATCTTAGATTACCACCTCAATTTTACCTACTTTTATACTAATTTTACTTTTATACCCTCACCTTTTATACTTATTTTAATTTATAAATTTAGATATTTGTATTTTAAAAAATTATCAATATATGGAATTTAATTTTAAAAAATTAATTGAAAAATTTAAAATTATTTGAACATATTTTTAATATATACTTCATTATCCTATTTTAATATATATTTTCATATTTTCTTAAAATTTATTTTTCTTCTATATATAAAATAAAAAAGTAAGGATTTAGAGACATTAAATAAGTAATTATCATACAATAAATTACATATAAAGAATTTTCAGTATTTTAAAAAATAAATAAGCTTAAATATTTCTATTGTGTAGAAAAATGACATATTTATAACATTCGTTCAATTAAAATTCAATGATATTATGGTAAATTAATTAGAACAGAAAATATGAGATTCCCAATCTAACCAAACACAAATAATCTTAAAACATCAAAAAATAAAATTCCCAGTAATCTTACATTCCCAGCAATCACATTCCCACTTGTAATCTAAGATCCCTCCAACCAAACGCACCCTAAGGGATCAGCGCACCCTAAGCGGTTGCTGACTCGCTTGCTAAAAGGGGAGCCAACGGTGAGGAGTTCTTCACCACCTGGGCTTTCCCTCTTGATGATGTGCGGTCTTTGCTCTCGGCAAACATGGCGAGAGTTTGTTTTGTTAGGGACATATAAGATTTGGATTTGATACTTACTCTCCCCTCCCCCACCTCCATTCTTTTTCAATTTTTCTTGCTTTGCGAGGCTTTGGCGTCACTATGTATTAAAAAAAAAAATATCAGTTTAATATAGTAGTATTTGATTAGGATTATAAATGGTATTTAATTATTTTTCCAATATACAGATTGCATATAATTATGATGGGATTTGATCATCCTAATTCCTAGCTAAATCTAATTGCATCATCATGTATATACAATTAGTAGTAGAAACTTTTTTTTTTCTATTTAAACAATAGAGATTTATATATATTTCGATCCAATTTATATAAACAAATAAAGAATACTAATTGAATGCTCCACCAAGTACTATAATTCAATAATAATAAAATCACAACATACCAAAACTATATAATGCGTGCGTAAGTGAAAGATGGTTAGTAAGTCATCATTATTTATCATAATTATAAATAAATAAAAAAGTGGTTGAAGTATATTGAATAATAATGACCACAATGAATTCAATGCATAATATATACTGTATATACTATATGTGTGTATGTGTTTTCTATAATTAAAAATGTTTTTAATAATAATTTTAAATCTATTCCAACACATGAATATGTAAGTGTACTACTACACTGTAACATTTAAATTTTTAACACTGTATTACTTTTAAAAACAGTAGATGCACTATAAACTATAGAATTGAAAACTTATTTGACTGCTGTATACTTCAATGGTATAGGAGTATCTTATTTGAATATACTTAAAATTAATATTACAAAAATTTCTTTTATTAAACCCAAAAAAAAAGAAAAAAAAGGAACAACTTGACAAATTCAGCTTATACCAACTTGCATCAAGAAAATGCATAAATAAGTACATATACCTTTCAATTCCAAAGTAGGGGATCGGACGACGTGGCCATATATCATAGTAGTGAAGTAGTCATTTAATTTACAAGGGACGGATGATGACAATTGATGATATTACAATACATATGAATGTGGATACAATCCCGTTTACTTTTAATATTATATGTATTAGTATTTTGTATGACTGAATTATACTACCTATGGAGTAGTTACCAAACGTATAAATAAATGTATTAGTAATTGATTAATAAAGTAACGTAGCTGAAAGGGATTGTTGTGTTTGATCGAGACAGAAAATATAGGAATGAGGATGGTTTGGTGGTTGTATTAGTATTGCTCATTCCTGGGGTGGGGTGGACCGTGGCTTGCATCTGCATCAAAATAAAACTAGTGTACAAGTTAGCTTAATTGAATGAATCAAAGATGTGAATATGAATTCCATATAATTATTATTTCTTCACAAAGGAGTAGTTATAGAAGATGGTACCACACACACAACTTTTATTTATTTATTTATTTATTTATACTCTAAAGAGTCCATTTAAAATATTATTATATTAATGAATTTCTTTTTAACCATTGGGCGTTTGTAGTCCAACGGTTAGGATAATTGCCTTCCAAGCAATAGACCCGGGTTCGACTCCCGGCAAACGCATCTATCAATTTTTTCTAAAAAAACAGGAAAAGTTTATTTTGCGGGGTGGGCAACCCGTCAACTGAAGCTGAGGTTTCGTTATCAGCTGCACTTGTTGTGTTCGAAGGCGAAGAAGATGGCAGCGACAGGCACACTTCCGTAGGCCGGCATTCCGGCACCGTCATCAGTGTCTCCTCCGGGTCCAGAAATATTTGAACCACTTTCCTCATTCTAGGCCTGACCGTCGGATCAGGATGCACACATGCTAATCCCACCATCAAGCTTCTCTTCACTTGTTCCTCCTCAAATTCCCCTCTCAACTTCTGATCCACACAGGATAATAGCGTGCCCTTTTGGTACAAATCCCACACGCTGTCCACCAGGCTGAATTCTTCCATCACCCCCTTTGATCTTCTCCCGCACACGACTTCCAGCACCACCATTCCGAAGCTGTACACATCAGACTCCGGAGTGGCCCTTCCAGTGAAGCTAACTTCCGGTGCCAAATATCCTATAGTTCCTGCCACCATGGTGGTCACGAATGCATTGTTCTGGCGTAATATTCTCGCCAGCCCAAAATCACCTAGATGAGCGTTGAAGTCCGAGTCGAGCATCACGTTGTTTGGCTTGACATCACGGTGCACCACAGGAGTGTCACATTCTTCGTGCAGATAAAGTAGCCCGGATGCCAACCCTGATAGGATGTTGTGCCTGGTTTTCCAATCAAGCCAGTTACGACCAATGTATTGGTCGAGGCTCCCATTAGGCATGTACTCGTAGACGAGCAGTAGTTGCTCCCTGTCATGGCACCAGCCCTGTAGTTGCACCAGGTTCTTGTGTCTCAGGCGCCCAATTGTGCATATTTCTGCCAAATACTCCTTTTCACCTGAAAAAGTTTGTCCTATCATCATTACTTGCAAACTAACAAATGAAAACAGTAACACCACATTATACATTTGAAGAGAGCTGCAAGAAATCAACTGGGATTTTAGGAAAGAAGGAAAATACCTTGTGTCGATGTTGCATTGATCTTTTTGACAGCTATTATTGAAGGGAAATTGCAAGCAGGGATCTCTCCTTTATAAACACTACCAAATCCGCCGGCTCCAAGCAGATTCTCTTTATTGAAATCGCGGGTGGCCCTTGCAAGCTGCTTGTAAGTGAAAATCTTGGGAGCATTGGCTGCGTTCTGTGTCAGAATTTCAAAGTCTTCTCTCCTCTCAATCCTCACCCTTCTTCTCCTTCGAGCTCTAACCAAGAGAACCGCTACTACTGATAAAACCACAATAGTTGGAACAACAATCTGCAACATTTTTTTATACTTGTGGGGAACCCCATGGTTTAGTGTGTCATTTGGCAATTCATACAAGGTGAAATTCCAATCCAGAACCTGATGGACTTCCCAGAAATTACCAGTTGAGCCAGTGAATCCCACATAGGCTTGCTGAGTCACTGTATCTTGCATTATAATTTTATGGTTCAAGATGTTCACCATGGGGTAGCCAGCATATGCAATAAAAATATGTAGAATTTTTCCCAATCCATCATATTCAATTTTGACACTGATCTTTCTCCCGCTCTTGAGGTCAATCCCAATATCGCTTAGGCTTCTTACTGCAACAGGATAGTCCAAAGTCGCTGTATCAATTGCAATATGGTTTGCATCCATGTCATAGCGATTCTTGTAGGTGTCTAGCTCCACTGCTAGTTGTCGAAGAACACCTGTGTCGCACGTTAGTTGCAAGAGATCAAGCGAGTGAATAGGTGAAAAACAGTAGTAAAATCTGAAAAAAAAAAAAAAAAAAAAAAAAAAGCAAAGAAACGAGTTCCCTATTCTAAGAAGGAAAAGTGATGGGTTAAGACTTCAGAAATCAAAACTTTGGAAAACCACCTTCTGTAGATGGATCCATGATACCAAGGAAGGAACCATAACTTTCTGGTGGTGAGGGCCCACTGTCCTGAGCAATAATGAATGACATACCATCTCCAGAAACAGAGGAATTGGAGACAATTCTGATGGTGAAAGTGGTGGAAAAAGAAGCTGGCCATACACGGATGGGATACTGATACAAGACCCTTCCCACCTCACCTGTCCCTTGGGGTATGTCAGGGGTGATGTTCAGGCTTCCATTGCCTACATTTACTGATCCCAAGCAGATTAAATTGCTTCCACTTTCACATCCTGAGAAATCAAATGATGAGAAGGAGAAATTCAGAGAGTCAACCGAGTCGAGACAAGTATGATGGAGCACGAAAAAGAGCAGCAGAATTAACATTGTGGAACAGGGGTCTGGGAAAATCCAATTCCAAAAACCCAGCTGTGGTATGAATACAACTTGTGGTATTACTTATAAGCTGATAATATCATCAGTGCGGAGGTGCAAAAGTCATAAAATTATCGGAATCCAGAATGCAACAAGACCAGTTTGTAAACTAGATCCTACCATTTGTTCTCTGGCATTTGGAATCAATCAAGAATCCGTGCAGACGAGAATTTTGTTTGTCTTCTTTTTTGTCTTCTCCACTCAACCTCATACAAATATAGACTGCAAGAGAATATTTTGTCAATGTTCTGTCGTTCAACGGAAACAAAACCAAGCAATTCACAATAATTCCCTTTCCATGTTGTAGTTCATTTACTAGCACGCAGCTTTCAAAATGACCATCATCACAACAAATAAAGCATTCAGCATTGCCATTACAACATCTTGCCGATAGAAAGCATTCAGCTTTACAATTAAACAATCTTGCCGATAGAAAGCTTTGTGCCAAAATTTAGTGTTACAATGGTCTACAAAAGTCAAGCATGGAAGAGACATGGCAATACCACCAGATAAAACAAAACATTCTTCAACAGAAATCAAGGTGCAAGATAATGTTCTAGGTCATCATTCAGATGGTACACAATCGGCATAAGAGCCATTGTAGGGTCACTCTAAATATGATGCATGGTACAAAACAATGACATCGTCTGCCAGATCTCGAGTGCGTGACAAAAACTAAAGAAACTAGAGCATCTATGCAGCAAGAAAACATGCCCCCCTTTCCCATGATAGAGCTCTGGGTCTTCAGATGATCCTAAGATGGCACTGCATAAGAGCAAAGCAACCATGGTTTCATGAGTAAAGCAGTTTAAAAATTACACCCAATAAAACATCAAGTAGGATTCTAAGTAAAGCAAGGAAAATTGTATTTTCCGAAAATTGTATTTTCCAGTTAAAAAAAATAAAAAAATCAGACAGCAGAACAGTCCCACAGAACAACATACTACTTATATAACACCTAATATAACCCAGGAGTCAGTGGTCAACCACCTATTTAAATCAGCATCAACAAATTGAAAAGGGAGTACCCTCCTTCACCAAAAATAAATAAATAAATGAATAAATGTAAAACATCAAATTTGTACACATGGAACATGGATTACCAGGTGCAATAGGACTAGAATGTAGGTGATCAAGTCAATTAGCGAGAGTATAGCTAAAGATCAAACTCAGAGATGCTCAAGTCAAGCATGGATCACCAGATTTAAATTTTATTTCAGTCAAGTAGTTGAATACATATTACAAAAAAGAAAATATATATATATATATTACGTTAGACTGCCTCCCTACCTCCCATTCAGAGTACAAGTCCTTTTGGAACGGTTAATTATTCTCTTTCAGAAATAATTTTCCTAATTGCCCTTCTGGCATCAAAGTGCGTGAGCATATAAACGCCTTCATAAATACCAAAATTATGCAATGGATATAATATAGGCAATTCAAAATTATCTTAATCGCATTCTATCCTAAAGGAATTATCTTCTAAGTGGTAACAAATATATTAGTATAATATTAAATAACTAATTATTTATACATAATTAAACTAATATTTTTTTATGTCAAGAGTTTGTATCCTACAAGTCCTAAGAAGTAATGCTCGAGCACGATAATTTATAGGTCAAGCCCAAGATTAAATGCTCATATCTAACCAAATCACTTCTCATTAGGATTCAAGTTGGTGCTTGAGCTCGAGACTTGAACTCAACCCTATAACAGACCACAAAAACACCTGTGCACTCTAACAAAACCTTACTGTATGTGGATGTGTCAATCTGCTCAGGGAGCTCTTTGATGTCAACTTCAAACCTCTCCTGAACCTGCAAGACAATAAAAAAATATAGGCATAAATAATTACATATTCTAGCAAGAAGCAACAAAGCACTGGAAGTGACAAACCGAAAACGCAATTTCAATATAAATATTACAGAACCTGATTAAGTACATCTGAATCTGTTGCAGAAGAAACAAATGTGATTGCAAGTCCTTTTGTACCAAACCTTCCTGCTCTACCAACCTAAATCATCAAAGATCAAAAGGGGTAAACTCAAACACCTTGTTGGATGATTACACAGACTGACATCAAATCACATCAATGTAACAGTGGAAATTACCCTGTGAAGATACGTGTCTGCAGAATCTGGCATATCATAATTAATCACAATGTTAACTCGTTCAATGTCAATTCCTCTTCCAACCAAATCTGTTGCTACTAGAATTCTCTTATGCCCCTCCTTGAATCCCTTGTACCGAGTTAACCTACAGACCAAGATACAAGTTAGACGCTCCTCATTTGGAATAAAATGTACACAGAATTTATCAAATGGCATTGCATAATCCCATTGCCAAACATGATTAATCTGCCCATTGTTGAACAATAACAAAAATAACAATACCAATAACATATTATTGACACAATTGTGCTTTCCTATGCAAATGCATCTAGTCCAATTTCAATTCTAAATACAATTAGGTAGTATACATTAAAGACACCAACAGATCATATGCACAAACCTTTCTTCTTGGGACATGCCAGAGTGAATGCAAATGGATGGAAAATTACACTCCACAAGCAATTTATTTAGCTCAGCAGCTCTACTGACACTTTTTACAAAGATAACCACTTGATTGAAATCCAATGCATCAAGTAGATCATTCAGCTTCCGATTTTTCTCCATTTCGCTTAATTTGATGTAGTGCTGTCATAATATTATATAGTAAGGAAAATATATAATTAAAGGGAATAAACATGGGAACCTGAGTGGCAAAAGCAGACCTGTACAAGTCCGTGAAGGGTCAATTTAGCCTCATCATCTACATAAATTTCCATTGGCTGTAAAGGAAGACAATATCACAGTAAAGTATGTTAGGAGGCCACCTGAAGCTAATGTTTATCCAGTAGGGAATGATTGACAAGCCACAGCCGCCAATTTGGGAATCTGAACCAACTGGATTATCTCATGAAACACTTAACGATCCAACATACCCTTACAGCTGCAGTTAATAAATATAAAGTTGAAAGTGATGACTTAGAAGAGCTGAATTTTCCCTCCCATCCCCCACACCCTTGGACCTCTTCAATAATAGCACAAAAACGAAAGGAGATAAAACAATGGAAGAAACACATCAGATCTAACAAGAACCAATAGAAGCGCGCCAAGATCTAGAGCATTCTATGCTTGCCTATAAAAAATTTCAAATGAACCATCATGTTATGCAGAACTGGTGAATGCAAGGGCGAGCATACAAAGCATCGATCACTGCAACAGTGTTGCTTGCAGAATTCGGAAATGGAAACATGGTAGACTTCAAAAAATTCAAGAGCTGGCCATAGAACATTACGTCTTGCATGAATTTCTTGCAAATTGGTCGAATCTCCTTGCTAAGTGTAGCTGAGAACATCATAACTTGCTTGTCATGAGGGGTCATCTTGAAAATCTCTTGCACATCCCTCCGCATATCTGACCATAGAAAATTAGTGAACAATCTCGAATGTAGAATTTTGATTCTCAGTAGAATGGGAAAACAGAATTCAAATAAAGGGTGCATTTCCCATGGCTTACCAAGAGCCTCAAGCATCTTGTCGCACTCATCCAGAATGAAATGCCTCACATTTCTCAGAGAGAGGTCCTTCTCCTTAGCCAAAGCAAGTACTCTCCCAGGTGTCCCAACAACAATGTGTGGACACTCATTCTTTAGTAGCTCCCTGTGTATTCTGATGTTGACACCACCATAGAAAACAGCAATTTTGATATCAGGTAAATATGTGCTGAACCTTTCGAATTCATGACAAATCTGCAATGGGAAATTATTCAAGACACAGTTAAGCAAATATTGTTTAAATCAAACAGTACAACGTACGATAGTGACCATATAGAAGTTGTTCATAGAATATTATCAGTATAAATACACTGGTAGAGAACATTAAACAAGTCGAAAATCCCAAAAGAAAACCTATGTAGTTGTAATTTGTAATACATGCCTGGTAAGCTAATTCCCTTGTATGACACAGAACTAATGCAGCAACTTGACCCGCAATGGGTTCAATCTGCTGTAGTGTCGAAAGAACAAATACAGCAGTTTTGCCCATGCCAGATTTTGCTTGGCAGATAACATCCATTCCCAGAATAGCTTGTGGAATGCACTCATGTTGAACTGATGAAGAACCAAAGAAATTTGATCCAAGAAAGCCTCAATTTAGATTAAAAAAGGTTTTACCAGTGAACTCTCCAGGGTACATTGGTCATAGTGATTTACCTGAGAAAAGTAAGAACCTTAGCAACTGTGAGTCACTATTCAATACTGTATCATGATGCATGAAATGTCAACAGGATCAAACGGATGATGCCCAAGAAAATGAAGATAAAGGACTAGGAATAGACCGCTAGATTAAGGACTACCAAGATTACCAGGCCTACTATTTTAATTAAGCAAAAATAACCACACGCACGCATGACCAAGAAGCAGAAGGTGCCATCACAGACTATTAGAATAAATTTCCCTCTAAACAATAGCCAATTAGCCATTAACTTTCAAGCATTCAGCAAGGTCAAGATTCACAAACGAAGAGAACAGCACGTGACAGAGTTATAGCATCTAATAATCAACCATTTACTTTGCCATGAAATATCTGTCACGTTATTAGAGCCATTCGGCATAAATAATAGAGGATGAAACACGTTTAACCAGTAAACAATACACTGAAAGAAGTCTGCATGTTACAAAATATCAAGTGGACAAACTGATGGAAACGGCTTGCCTTCGGATGGGTGTTCAAACCCAGAATCCACAATCGCACGCAAAAGCTCTGGCTTCAAAAGGAAGTCTCTGAATCCTGAACTGTGAATTCCAACATAACCCCTGGAACCAAAATAACAATATTTATTCAATTATTGCCCACAATAAATCACATGGGTATTGAAAAGACAAAAAAGTCAGTTAAATAACAATTTTATTTTTTTTTTTAAAAAAAAGGCTTACTTCTTGACGGCGTCGCCATTAACTTTGGCGGCGAGAGAATCGGTGGCTTTGTCGTCTTCTTCTTCTTCGTAGTCCAGAAGCTCCTCTTCATAGGCGTCATTGTCCTTGGTTTCAGCCATACCTTGTTAAGTGGTGGAAGACGAGATGGAGGAAGGCGAATGAAGGTTGCGTAACTCTGAATGCTGAATATGTACAAATTAAGAAACGTAGAGGAGGAGGAGGAGGAGGAGAATTAAGAGAAGAAATTAAGACAAGGAATAGGAAGCAGAAGAATCGAATGAAGCACCTGATGCAAGGGAGAATTTGTAGGGAGTGTGGTGCAGGAATTAGGGTTTGTGCGTTTGGTAAACAGAAATTGAGGAGAAACGGAGTAGATGATATATGGGGGACCAGATGCTCATTACTCAGGTCTGCCGTCTGGGTCAAACTGGGTAGACCCGTAGTGGTTTAAGGGCCGTTTGAATTGGCTTTTAAAAAAAGCAGAAGCCAAAAGCAGAAGTAGAAGTGAAAGCCAAAAGCAGAAGCAGCTAACTTTTGTGTTTGGATGGAATGTCTAAAAAGCAGTTTTTTTTCAATAGTGTGTTTGGATGTATAAAAGTGAAAAGTGCTTTTGAAATGTGTAAATTACCAAAAAGAATATGCTATTTATATATGATAGTATATATTTATAGTGTAATTTAAATAAATTAATAGGGGCATTTATGACTCTGCACACATTATTAGGTGCTTTTGGCTTCTGCTTTTCGGAGAAGCACCACCTAGGCTGCTTCTCCCAGAAGCACTTTTGCAGCTTTTCGAGGTGCTTTTGCTTTTTCTAAAAAGTCAAAACAAACACTCTTTTTCCTTCAAAAGTACTTTTGGCAGAAGCAAAAGCCAAAAGCACTTGGAAAAAAGTCAATCCAAACAGGCTCAGATTTTGCCATTTTATGGATAGGGTTCTGACTACTCGCTCAATTCTCATGCAAAATTGTGCAACTCCCATACCGTCGTCATTACGGCACAGGGATATTACCCTTGAGTTTCGACTCCATTCCCCAATTTTACAACTCTCAACTCATCTCTCCATTTTACAATTTTTTAGCTTCTTTCTTTGCTTTCTCCTTTGTCTTCTACTAATATACTACTCCCTCCGTTTTCTTATTATTGCAACACTTGAAATTTTGACACTATTCACACATGCACTTTTTAACTTAAAGTTTTATCATTGTTATATAAGTTAAAATATAACCAAGTGGGATCTTGTTAGATTCTTCTCGTCGAGTAGTTTTTAAACTTTTTGACACTATTCACACATACACTTTTTAACCTAATTGCCCTTTCCCCATCAACTTAAAACTGAACTAAACAAAACATCCAAAATAATATACGTGACGGAAACCAGTAACAAAAATAACCACACCATGAACCAGGAATCAATTAATATATCTACAGTGCAGGAAACAGATAACAGCCTTCACTTTTTCTCACAGTTCATTCTCCTCTTCTGATACATCCTTACAAGTTTTCCAAAACTATCAAGAGATTACGCCCCTATAACTCAGAAGCAATGCTGGCCATTTATCATGACAACAAATAACCAGATGACAGCATGACATGAAATTCTACCATTCAATGTTGACAATTACACGTACCTGTCATCTGATCGATGAGCCAACAGACGTAAAACTGTCTAGCACTTCCCACTAAAATTAAGCATGTATTTTTGTGAGGTCAAAACCAAACAAACCCCAAGAGAAATGTAGGTGCAAGAGAGTATAATCTGTCATCATACAATGGTACACATCTAGCAAGATGCCATTAAATGTTACAAAATAACGAGATGCATGAAACAAGTAATGACATATGAGCAACTTTGCATCCTGAAATATCTTCTCCCCATTTTCACTCGCTGAGCTCCGGGTTTTTCAACTGACCTAAGATGGCACTGCAGGGAAGAAGTATTACAATAGTTATAAACACATTTAAAAATAGCAAGCACACAATTTCTTATGAATACCACGATTCAGGGATACAACACTATACCAAAACAAAAACAATTCACCAGTCAAAAAATCAATGAATGTCATCATCTGTTCCAAAGCAGAACAAATACACAATTATTAAAATCAATGGAAAAGAAAAACACTCTTTCCAAGCACATTATAGAGGAAGGAAATGGGGAAAAAGAAAGAACATCTTGACCCATCACCCAGAAAAAGGAAAGAGGAAGAAATAAGCTTAAAAGAAGCCCAGCATTTGGCAATTTGGCAAACTCTAAATCATCATCCAGTATTTGTGAGGGAAGAAAAATCAGCTCAAATTACACATTAAATCTATACAAGCAGAACATAACAACCAAATGCAGTTAGACAAAAACTCAGAGCCAACTATTATAACTTCAATATCAATACGTGACAGGATAGACCACCTCATAAAGTTGCAACAATTTCAATGTTCACAAATATAATGTACATTCACCATAACACAAACTTAAACTTACTGTATGTGGATGTATCAATCTGCTCAGGAAGCTCTTTAATGTCAACTTCAAACCTCTCCTGAACCTGCAAAACAATGTAGGCATAGCTTAGCACCAGAACCTCCAAAAGGTAAACATTTACAATCTACGGTTACATATATGTTATTTTACAAAACCTGATTAAGTACATCAGAATCTGATGCAGAAGAAACAAACGTGATTGCAAGTCCTTTTGTGCCAAACCTTCCGGCTCTGCCAACCTAAAAACATTGGGAAAAAAAATTGTAATAAATTCAATGAATGATCTTATAATGACCAGGTTTATATAGAACAAAAATGAAACAGCAAGATTACCCTGTGAAGATAAGTGTCCGCAGAATCTGGCATATCGTAATTAATCACAATGTTAACTCTTTCAATGTCAATTCCCCTACCAACCAAATCTGTTGCCACTAGAATCCTCTTATGCCCCTCCTTGAATCCCTTGTACCTAGTTAACCTGCAGTCAGTATCAATATGTTAGAAGCATGAAACAATAATTCATTTCCTGTGTGGGAATACATAAGATATTTTTCGTTGTACTAATCCATCAAATAGGATTTATTATTTTCCCATTCACCATATCTATAAACATCAGATGCAGAATATCATTATCGGATACTCTTAGACGAGGCCAAGAGGGAAGGCATGATAAATGTGCAAAAGAATCAATATCCATCAATTATTAATAACACAACCAAATATATATTGACAGATTTTTGAACAAACCTTTCTTCTTGGGACATGCCAGAGTGAATGCAAATGGATGGAAAATTACACTCCACGAGCAACTTATTCAACTCAGCAGCTCTGTTGACACTTTTGACAAAGATGACCACTTGATTGAAATCCAACGCATCAAGTAGATCATTCAACTTCCTATTCTTCTCCAGCTCACTTAATTTGATGTAGTGCTGTCATGATATAATGTCATGTAAGCAAACTGAGAGATCAAAAGATTAAGCCAATAAATCTGAGTGCTATAAGCAAACCTGTACTAGTCCATGAAGGGTCAACTTGGCCTCATCATCAACATAAATTTCCATAGGCTGAAAGGAAGAAATATGACAGTAAAGTATATTAGGACGCCGTCCGAAGCTAATGTTTATCCATTATGAAATGAATGACAGGCCGCAAGGGCAGATGTGGGGTTTGGGCCCAGCTGAATCATCACATTGAAGCACCTAAGTCCTAACCAACCCAACAAACTCTTGCAGCTGGAATTAAAACTAATATTACAAATCTAACTTAGTCAAACCAATTTGAGTTTCCCTCCCACCCCCTTGTCCCCAGAATCCCTCCATTAAATAGCCAAAAACAATGGGGAAAAAAAGGAAAAGAAAATAAAATAAAAAAAGGCATGTTTAACAAGAAGCAATAGAAGCACTGCCCACAACACCCAAGCTGCATTATATGCTTGCCCACAGAATCTTTCAAATGAATCACCACGCCGTGTCAGCTTGACTGGTAAATACAGGGAAAGTATGCAGAAGATCAACCACTGCAATGGTGCTTGCTTGAAGAATTCCAGAATAATGGAAACATGGAAGACTCCAAAAAATTCAATAACTGGCCACAGAACATTACGTCTTGCATGAATTTCTTGCAAATAGGTCGAATCTCCTTGCTGAGTGTAGCAGAAAACATCATAACTTGTTTGTCATGAGGTGTCATCTTGAAAATCTCTTGCACATCTTTCCGCATATCTGCTCTCACAGAAAAGTTTTGAATTTCACAATCTGATAGGAAATGTTTGGATCTGAAGAGATGGGCTATACAAGGTTCAAATGAAAAATCCAGAGAATTTACCAAGAGCCTCAAGCATCTTGTCACACTCATCCAGAATAAAATGTCTCACATTTCTCAAAGAGAGGTCCTTCTCCTTAGCCAGAGCAAGTACTCTGCCAGGTGTCCCAACAACAATGTGTGGACACTCATTCTTTAGTAGCTCCCTGTGGATTTTGATGTTGACACCACCATAGAAAACAGCAACTTTGATATCAGGTAAATATGTGCTGAACCTTTCGAATTCATGACAAATCTGCAATAGTGAAATCATTCAAGGCAATTAAGTAACCCTGAACCTTTCAACCACTACAAATATGATAATTTATTGTGATATATATGCGTGACCAGATAAAAGTCGCTCATAGAATATTTTCACATAAATACACTGCCATAGAACTAAGATCCAAAAGAATGAGCTGGTACTTGTAATACATGCCTGGTAAGCTAATTCCCTTGTATGACACAGAACTAATGCAGCAACTTGACCCGCAATGGGTTCAATCTGCTGTAGTGTCGAAAGAACAAATACAGCAGTTTTTCCCATGCCAGATTTTGCCTGGCAGATAACATCCATTCCCAGAATAGCTTGTGGAATGCACTCATGTTGAACTGATGAAGAACCAAAGAAATTTGATCCAAGAAAGCCTCAATTTAGATTAAAAAAGGTTTACCATTGAACTCTCCAGGGTAGAGTGGTCATAGTGATTTACCTGAAAAAAGTTACGAACCTAGCAATTGTGAGCCACTCTTCAAGAGTTTGTCATAAATGTGAAGGTGGTAAAAAGGATAATGCCAACTTTAAGGACAACAGGAAAAAAGTAAAGCAGTTAAGTTACACTATAACATAGAACAAATAGAAAAGCTTAAAAAAAACAGGGGAAAGAACATAAAAAATAAAGAGATCAAGGATGGGTCACCCAAGTACCCAGCATAACACAGCCAACTCCTCAAAAAAAAAGCAACTGACAATAAATAGAACAATAGGATTTCTTCATGCATACTACTATTGGAGGAGTTAAAAACAAACATAGCTCAACCATAAAGGAGAACAGGGTGCTTAATTTATTAAGCAGAACGTAACAAAATGCTCTTTTTTCGAGAGAGAGAAAGTGGCCCTAAACACTTCTGATTGCAATGATAAGCAGCAATGGACTAAAGCGTGGAACTCCTTTTTTTAAAATAAATAGTCCCCCTGTCCCATTAATTCTGTCTTAAAATTTTTGGACACATCATCCAATGCATTTATGCATTTATTTAACCGATAATATCTTAAAATGTATAAAATTAAAAAATTCTATAAATTATACTCCCTCCGTTTTTTTTTAAGTTCACCATTAGCATAGTAGATACTATTCACTGAGTAACTTTAATTCAATTTTTTCATATAGTTATATAAGATAAAACGTGAGATCTTGTTAGATTCGTCTAATCACGTAGTTTTGCAATATCAAATTTTTATAATTTTTACTTATATATAATATGAGATATTGATGATTGAAAATGTGCATTGGATTGCGTGCAGTGCAGGATGGGTGAAGTTAAAAAAATGGAGGGAGTATATTCTAAAACTATGCGAAGAAACGAATACAACAAGATCCCAATCGACTATATTTCTTTTCTTATATAATTACAACAAAAAATTAGGTCAAACCTATACCATGAACAGTGTAAAAACTAAAAAGTCCAAATAGAACACAATAAGAGGGACGGAGGCCAGAGGGAGTAATATATATGAAAGTGTGTGCCCTCAAAATGCAACGCACATATTACTAATCTAATTACCAACAGTAGAAAGAAAACAACTGAAATTAATAATGTCATTAAAGTGATCTCCTCATGTATACTGTATTGCCTGTTCTAAATGGTCCTACTCATAGGAGTAGCAAGCTGGCACCAAAGCTAATTTTAAATAGTTGCAAGACAGTTCATTATCAGTGCATTTATTTGAGAGGAAAAAGAAAAACCAAACTCTTTTAGTTCCAAAAAAATGCGCCTGAGACCATCAGACCTGTCGGGAGCTAGAGATGTATGCCCTGGGCCAAACATGTGCTGATTAAATTCCATGTGAAGAAACGGAGGGCCAGACTGGGACCCTCTGAGTATCATGAAAATTGAATTTATCAATCAATAAACAGAGGTGTGGTGGTATTAACTTTGAGGCAAGAGTCCAAGACAAAAAGAAAAAGCACATGTGCCTTACTGAAGCCTAGTGCCTGATCCATGAAAAAGGAGCTGAGATTTACGTGGTCAACCCATGGTGCTTTAAGGAAATAGGCAAAAACAACAGTGCTCTAGATGGTTGCCATTTTCCTTTGGAAAGTAAAGGATTCTTGATTGGGGAATAATAAGTATGTAGCATCTATTAATCATTTACTTCACAATCTAATCTCTCATTTGATCCCTGCTTACCAGCACTGATGACATAAAGAAACCATTGCCAACCAGTGGACAAAAACAAAGAATGAATTAGATGGAGCTCAACAAATAGATTATATGGCTTGCCTTCAGATGGATGTTCAAACCCTGAGTCCACAATAGCACGAAGTAGCTCTGGCTTCAACAGGAAGTCTCTGAACCCTGAACTGTGGATCCCTACATAACCCCTGGAACCAAAAAGAACAGTATCCACTTTAGTTCTTGCCTAAAAAGAATCAATTTGAATGAAAAAGTATCTCCATTTAAACCCATCTCTATTTCCTGAGTTAAAAACATCATATACAAGCATAATTCATAATTGAACAAATGAATGAGGCAGAATAACCGAAAAAAGCATGGTGATTAATGTTCTCGTTGACAGACAACTTCCGTGGAAACATTTTATATTTGGATCTAATAATCAGAAACATACAAGGAATATAAAAAAGAATGGCAAGCAAATATTAATAAGGGAGAAGAAAACGAGTATATAGAGTAAAACATGAAAGGTCTTTTTTTTTCTTTTTTTTGGGTGGGGGGGGGAGGATGTGGAGGCTCACTTCTTGACGGCATCGCCGTTAGCTTTCGCGGCGAGAGCATCAGGGGCCTTTTCTTCCTCTTCTTCGTAGTCCAGAAGCTCCTCTTCATAGGCATCGTTCTCCTTGATATCCGCCATCTTCAACTGCTCGAAACAACAGATCGACGAACAAGACTCAACCCTCGGTGTTTGTCAACAGTGGTTAAGAATAATTGCTTCCGCAATCACCATATAATACAGAGAATGAATACAAGTAGAAGAAAGAAGTTGCAAAGTTGTATGTATGCACCTGGTGAATCCGATAAAGGTGCGGATTTGGGGGAAGATTTAATAATTAGGGTTCCGGGATTCTGCAGAGAAAGCGTTAGGGAAAAGGCGAAAGAACGACGATATTTGTAATGTTCGAAGGGAGGCGACTGGGCTCGGGCCTCGGAGGATTGGGTTCCAAATCATCGGAGGAGCCCGCCTCAATATAAACCTTTTTTTTTTTCACATGAATAGTTTGAACTGCGGTCCACTTGAGAAATTTTTTGGTCGTGTGTACGAGTATTCTCATTAAATATTTGACCCAAATTAATTGGATCCCCCCAAATTAATTCTCGCGAATTTGGTGACATTAAATATTTGAAAATTTGAAAGTTGAATTATCAACTATTAATTCAGATCATTAAAGCTTTAAATTGAATATAATTGATAATTTTTTAAATTATTAAAAAATATTTTAATAGCTTTTCTTACAAGCCGAAGCCGGGATAATAATTTTTAATAAATTATTAATACATGAAAGATATTGTTTAATTTTATATTTTAATGTATTCATGCATTCAAAATTATTATATATTTAAAATGAGCAAAAATAATATATAGATATGCTATATATATTTCCTCCGTCATTGCTTATATATTCTATTTGTATAATTATCACTGATTATTAAGTAATTAGATCAAATTTTTTAGCACATTTATATATGAAAAATATAATCAGATTATGTATTCTTGAATCATTTAATTACGTATTTTTACAATACCAAAATTTATAATTTTTATTTATATATATAATTTGAATTATTAATAACTAAAAATATTTTTAAACTGCAAAAAAAAATGAAATTGAGTAGTTATTTGAAAAACAGAGGTAATATGAAGTATTTGAAGACTTGAAGTAGCTAGAATAATGAATGTTCACTTGTCCGTGTTGGTTAGTATATTATTGTAATGTACTTCCTCCGTTTGGAAATATTTGCACCAAACCAAATTATGTTACTATTTATTGAGTTTGTTTGATTTTAATTTTTATCATAGTTATACATGTTAAAATATTATAGAGTGAGATATTGTTAGATTCGGCTTGTCATGCAGTTTTTAAATATCGAACTTTTAGAATTTTTACTTGTACCGAACATAAATTATTAATGATTTAAAATATGCATTGGACTGCTAGGTGGGTCCGTAGCAAATAAACAAAAATGGAGGAAGTATGATGTATGATATTTGCATCAATTTTTAGATAATAGTGTAGTAAAATATAATTTTGATAATATATATGTATAAATAATATATACATTCGATTAATTAAATATGTAGATTTTATTAGAAACAGTGATTTGGTGAAGTAGTAGATTGTATTAAAAAAAGAGAGAGGGAGGAAAAACTCGTAATGAAAAATAAAATACAAGAGTAGCTTATCATCACTTTTGGCCATTAAAATAATTGAAATTTTCATCTTTCTCCTCAATTGTAGTACTTAAATAAATTTAATTTTTTGTAATTATTTTCACATTAAATTATTATAACTATATGTATTACAATAAAGACACGTTTATAGTTTTTTTTTTTATTTTTAATATAGTTTTTTAAGCAATGGAGCTTTCTTCATAGTTTAATCCAACCAAGCATGTTTACATATGAGTTCAAGTTTTACGGGATGTCAGGGACACATACATTGATGAATCTTGTGAGATGTAGAATTCTGAAGTGTAACTTCTTTCTTTTGGAGGTCATGTTTGAAGGATAATATGGACTGAACAAAGCAATATTTTCAATATGGTATTGGATAAGTTAATTCCATTTTATAGTTCTCCAAGCGGGCTGGGTTAGAACATCCTGCTATGGTTGTCCAATGCATGAGAGTGGGTAGTGCAGACCTGGAAATTAAGGATGTATGAAGTATGCATCTTCTTCTAGTCAGGATTAATGTATCATACCATTTCCTACATTATAAAATTTCATATGTAATAGGTAACAAATCATCATCCATTGGAGCAGGGTAATACTGAATTTAGGTTTTTTCTAGTGCTGAATAAAATATGTTTCAACTTAGTTGGACATATGCTTTAAGTTAACAACTACTACCTCCGTCTTGTTATCTTTTTGACGTTTGTTAATGTGCTACTATTAATATACAGGTTTTTACTTAAAGTTTTATCATAGTTATACATCTTAAAATATAGCCAAGTAGGATCTTGTTAGATTCGTCTCATCGCATAATTTTAAATATCAAACTTTTAGAATTTTTATTTGTACCGAATTTGAGTTATGATTTAAAATGTGCATTGGAATACCGAGAAGTATATTTCTACCAATAGATGGCATTGGAGTGCTAAGAGAATATCGAAGACTAGCGGCACTATTTATTTGGTTGCTAATTTCGGAAGGATTGGTTGCTAATTTCGGAAGGAATTGGCGGTGCCTTTGGCACCACCAATGGATAGAGATTTATGAATTCAGAGTCTCGCTTGAGAATTGCTACAAGTTTAATGTAGCTACATTATTTCAAGTTTTCAACTGTCCTCATTGTCTAAAAACTCTCCAACAAAATTTATAGTTTGATAAACACATTAAAAATTTGTTTATAACATGATTAATGTGTGTATATATATATTTTCGTATATGGGTATCCCGATTAGGGGTGATATCGAGTCGAGTCGAGCTCGAGTATCATGGTACTTGAGCTTGAGCTTGACAACATATATTCGAGTTCGAGCTCGAGCTCGAGTATCATCAAGTCGAGTTCGAGCGTAAGTATCATCGAGTTCGAGTATAAGTTCGAGTAGTTGGCGTGTTCTTTTTTTGCTACGCTCGAGCTTGAATTTGTAGCTTAAGTATAAATTTATTTTATTTTTCTTAACATTTCATTTTGAATTTTTAACCATAGCCTAAAAGACACAATTTAATTTGATATTTGAATATTGTGTTGATTATCGTACAACTAAAGATAGAACTAAAATTCTTTAAAAATATTTTTAAATTTTTTAGAATGACTATTTTTCTTTGTTTAGATATTTTAAATAAGTGATATATTTTTTCTAATAGAAAATAGAGTGAAGTGTGAGGGAAAGTATGAAACGAAGATTAATTAAAATATGTGTTAATGGTATTATCGAGTTGAGTCGAGCTCAA
The DNA here is from genome assembly GCA_030278955.1 of Hygrophila difformis. Taxonomy (NCBI): domain Eukaryota; kingdom Viridiplantae; phylum Streptophyta; class Magnoliopsida; order Lamiales; family Acanthaceae; genus Hygrophila; species Hygrophila difformis. Next base: position 5,606,605 of record JAOANR010000006.1, read on the forward strand.
ATACTCGAGTCGAGCTTGACTTGATGCGAACTCGAGTTCGAGCAGGAGTCGAGTAGCGATAGTCGAGTACGAGTCGAGTTTTTTTCGAGCCGAGTCCCGAGTCGAGTACGAGTAGCACTACTCCTTAATCACCCCTAATCCCGATGACACATACTAATCCCATTGCTTCTCCCAAAAAACAGTAAACTTTTTTTCTGCTTACAAAAAAACAGTAAAGTTAGAGTCGTAAGTACTGTTTTAATAAAATTAAATTAAATTAAAGTGAAAATATGAAGTACTTCTACTTCTATAAAATTATAGTTACACCCTAAACCCCTGAAGTATGACAAATTTACGCATCCTACTCCACTAACCACATACACAGTTCGATACACACACTGTATAGAGTATAGACTGTAGTGGGGGCTCGGGGCGGGATTGTGGAAGGGTCAAGGGTGGAAGTCTTTTCGCGTGACACTTTTGCCTCAACTTCCCATCCCGGGACCGCAAAACCCCCTTCATCGGCACGCCGCAAGCACCCATCAACACTCTTTCGGCCCGCTGTTCCAGTCAGTCTTCTTGAGGGCGAAAATGTAAGTGGGGTTTCCGTGGATTCTTCATTTGTTGTTTTGCTCAATCTCGGCGGCTTCCGACCAAACGAGAATTTGTTTCATTATCTGTGTTTCTGCAATTAAAGCTGATGACTTTTTGGTTTGCCACAGACTTCAAATTCTTTCTGGTTGTGAGTCATATGAATTTGAGTTTTTATATCGAGCGCTGTACTTTTCAGTTTCAATGCAAATCATATATTTCTTAGAAAAAAATTATCGAAGTATGTTCCTAGGATATGAGAACAATCTTGACTGTTCTTGAGTGATTGTACAGATGGTTCAATACGGAAAGTTTGCATTATAGTATCTATTCTGAAATTTATTGATGTAATGTTACTCGTTGGGTTCCGTAATACTTTTGAATGTTCTTGTGTTCTCAAAATTGTGGCCTATTTGGACTCGATTTATGCATTTATTTATGCTCTTCACAAATCGATATGTATTTCTCTATACTATCTTGATGTTTTCTTTATTTAAAATCCTCCTAAAGAGGGCAATTTTCATGCAGATTTAAAGCCGAACACCTTGCCGATCTTCAAAGGTTATATTGGAATTCGATATGGGGGAAAATGAATTGGTTGTTACTCAAATTAGTGTTGGTGGGATAGAAAATTCTGTCACAGCCAAGATGCTTTTGGATTTTTTTGAAGATAATATTGGACAGGTTTGGAGGTGTCGCTTGAAAACTTCATCAACGCCTTCAGATTCATATCCAGATTATAAGATTGATGCAGAGAGTGTGAATAGAAAGAATGACTACGTAAAGGTTGAACCCCATGCGTTTGTGCATTTTGCAGTTGCACAGTCGGCAAAACTGGCGCTAGATGCTGCGGGTCGTGGTGAGCTTATTCTGGGAAGAAATCCTTTAAAGGTTAGTCTGGGTCCTCAAAACCCCCACAGGATGAATGAGATGAGGAGAACTACAACACCCTATAAGTTATCAAATGTTGTTGTGGAGATTGGTGTTTTGAGGAGCCAGGAGGAGTTTGTTGTCGGTTGGAGGGGGCCAAATGATGGGGTTGATTTTGTTGTTGATCCATTTAATGGTACCTGCAAACTACATTTTACGAAGGATACTGCTTTCTCGCTTAATGATGGAATGAAACTCGCTGTAATAAAATGTGATTTCAAGTTGGAGTTCTTGCCAAGAGAAATAATTGAAATAAAACATTACAAAACTCATTCTTCTTTAATAGTAATATTGCAGTTGGCATCTTCACCCTTGATTTATTATAGAACTGCAGATGATGACATTGAAGTTCCTGTGCCTTTTGATTTGTTGGATGATGATGATCCATGGATACGCACAACTGATATCACACCCAGTGGGGCTATTGGTCAGTGCAATACTTACCGAATTTCAATTCGACCTCGGTATAATCAACATCTCTTGAGAGCCTTGGAATATCTTCGAAATCGTAGGGTGCCAATTATCAGTGAAAGTCGCGGATTGCCACTCCAGGTGCAGGATGAGCCTGATTTTGGGTTCCCCATGTCTGATCCGTTTTTCTGTATTCATTATGAAGAAGGCATATCTTTCAAGATTCTGTTTCTGATCAATGCGGTCGTGCACAAGGGGATAATCAATCAGCATCAAATTTCTGATGAGTTTTTTGATTTGTTGAGGAGTCAGACAGAGGAGTTCAATACGGTTGCGCTTAAGCACATTTGTTCCTACAAACGTCCAGTGAATGATGCTTTCAAGGCTTTAAAACTCGTGCAGGGATGGCTTTTAAAAAATCCTAAACTTCTTGAAAGATCTGGGGAGGTGGATGATATTGTTGAAGTTCGAAGATTGATCATTACTCCATCAAAAGCTTACTGTCTTCCACCTGAGGTGGAACTGTCCAACAGAGTAATAAGAAATTACAGACACATAGCTGATCGGTTTATAAGAGTAACTTTTATGGATGAAGCTATGCAGACACTAAATAAAAATGTCCTCATGTATTATCCTTGTCCTATTGTGAAGGAAATTACCTCAAATTCGAACCAACAAAAAACTACCATGTTCAAGCGGGTGAAGGACCTTTTAAATGATGGGTTTTATTTGTGTGGAAGGAAGTATTCCTTTTTGGCATTTTCAGCAAACCAATTACGGGACCGTTCCGCTTGGTTTTTTGCTGAAGATAATAAGACTAAGGTTGTCAGCATTAAGAATTGGATGGGCAAATTTTCCATTCGAAATGTTGCTAAGTGCGCAGCCAGGATTGGTCAGTGCTTTTCTTCTACTTATGCTACTGTTGAAGTCCCAGAGGAACAAATCGAACATATTCCTGATGTTGAGAGAAATGGCTATGTTTTCTCTGATGGTATTGGTATGATATCGGATGATCTTGCAGCTGAAGTGGCTGAAAAACTGCAGTTGAACATCAGACCGCCATGTGCTTACCAGATCCGGTATGCTGGCTACAAAGGTGTTGTTGCTTGTTGGCCTTCGAAAGATGACGGTGTTCGCTTATGTCTGAGGCGAAGCATGAAGAAGTTTGATTCTGATCACACAATGCTTGAGATATGTTCATGGACTAGGTTTCAACCTGGTTTTCTAAATAGACAGATAATAACTCTTCTCTCTGCATTGAAAGTTCAAGATGATGTGTTCTCAAGAATGCAAGAAACAATGGTCAAAAGACTTGATCAGATGCTCGAAGACACAGATATGGCCTTTGACGTTGTTACATCTTCCTGTGCTGATCAAGCAGACACGACAGCAATAATGTTGAGTGCTGGATTCAGGCCTCAGTCTGAGCCTCATTTACGGGGGATGCTCACAAGCATCAGAGCTGCCCAGCTTGGGGACCTTAGGGAAAGAGCTAGAATTTTTGTTCCTTTAGGAAGGTGGCTGATGGGATGCTTTGATGAGCTTGGCCTACTCGAACAGGGACAATGCTTCATCCAAGTTTCAAACCCGTGTTTAGAAGACTGTTTTGTAAAGCATGGATCACAGTTTTCAGAAACGAGGAAAAACCTTCAAGTTATCAAAGGCCTTGTAGCAATTGCAAAGAACCCCTGTCTTCACCCTGGAGATGTGCGGATTCTTCAGGCTATTGATGTCCCTGAGCTGCATCATCTCTATGACTGCCTCATCTTTCCTCAGAATGGAGATAGACCCCATACGGATGAAGCTTCTGGGAGTGATCTTGATGGGGATCTCTATTTTGTTACTTGGGATGACAATCTCATTCCACCAAGCAAGACAAGCTGGAACCCCATGCAATATTCACCTGCGGAAGCCAGACAGCTACCACGTGATGTGAATCATTCAGTAAGAACTCGTGTTCTATATTTGGAAACTTCTGTTATGTTTTCTCCTCTGTTACTGAAGTAGTCCGTAGTTAGTTAGTAATCTTTTTAATGCGTCTATTAGTGTGTTTAGGAGCATGTGGTCAGTTTTCCACTCTGCATATTGATGCTTTTGAGTTTTGAGTAGTATACCTGCTCAATATTCAGATTTACATTGGAATAGATATGAGATTATTCATTAGTTTATATGATAGGCTCATTACATTCACAGTACAGATCTGATTTAATTCACAGTATAGTATTAGTCCTAATAAATTGTCAACCTGTTCACTTCAGGTCCTGTTGTTTTTCACATTGAATAAAAAAACCTTAAATGGACTTCACGGTTATGCAGGACATAATTGAATTTTTCACAAAGAACATGGTCAATGAAAGTCTAGGTTCTATATGCAACGCGCATGTGGTTCATGCTGACCTTAGCGACGATGGGGCATTGGATGAGAAATGCATCAAACTGGCAGAACTTGCAGCAACTGCTGTTGATTTCCCCAAAACAGGAAAGATTGTAATGATGCCTAATGATCTTAAACCCAAAAAATATCCTGACTTTATGGAGAAAGCTGAGTATCAAACATACAAGTCCAACAAAATTCTGGGTAAGCTGTATCGGATAGTTAGAGATGCTTATGACGCAGATTCTGAAGCAATTTCTGAAAATACACCTGTTTCGGATGTCATTATGTATGACAAGGACTTGGAGATTGATGGATCAGAAAGCTTTCTCAGTGATGCATGGGATTGCAAAATTTCTTATGATGGACAGTTGGTGGGCCTTTTAGGACAATATAAAGTTTACGCTGAAGGAGAACTTGTGACGGGACACATTTGGTCCATGCCAAAATTCAGTGGCAAGAAACGTGGTGAATTGAAGGAGAGGCTGAAACATGCCTACAGGACTCTCAGAAAAGATTTCAGAAAAGTGTTTGAGAGCATGAGCCCTGAATTTGATGACCTTTGTGATGAGGAAAAAAATAATATTTATGAAAGAAAGGCGTCCGCCTGGTATCAAGTAAGTTATCATGAAAGTTGGGTGAAGAAGTCAAATGAGTTAATGAAGCTGGAGGATGGTGGGAGGACAGGTATGTTGAGCTTTCCTTGGATTGCTGCGGATTACCTGGCCAGGATCAAAATTAGGCGCAGGAAGATGGAAAATGGTATATCCTGCAAGCCCATTGATAAGCTGGGTAGGTACCTGGCGGATAGGATTTGATGGGGACTCTGGTTTGGTTGTCAATCATCTGCATCACAGCCACAGGATCATCCCGACTCCCTTGTTCGAATGTACGGCTGTAAGGCCGGGGGGGTGGAACTCCTCGTCCATTATATTATGTTGCTTATTTTGAATGGTCTTTATTAATCCTCAGAACTTGGTTGATATGTACTATATGAATAATGAATGTTGGTCATGAGTTCTGGAATTGTTTGTGTTTGTAAGTATGCATAATTATACATGCAGTTCATATGTATAACTCCAATGGGTTGTTAGTATGCCTGCTTCAGCATGATATATGAATGTTTTTTTCTGATTGAATGAAGCCAGGCTACTGAACGATCTGAGTTACTCAGAGGCCCAGCAATGTACACGTACTTAAAATGACATGCCTGTTAGTTATTATCATATCCTTTCTACTATCTTGTTGCACTTGAGAATTGAGAGATATAGAGCTTAATTGAGAACATCGATGAAGGGGTAGCGCATGAGCATCCCTTTTGTCTGTATTCTCCACTTAAATGATGTTTGTTTGTACTTTGTGTTGTTTACTGGGTATGTGCAAGCTGCTGTCTGTCTGCTGAAGGCTGAAGCCAAGCCCGTCGTTGCTAGTTACATACTACGAGCCTGTTTGGATTGGCTTTTTTCCAAGTGCTTTTGGCTTTTGCTTCTGCCAAAAGCACTTTTGAAGGAAAAATGGTGTTTGTTTTGGCTTTTTAGAAAAAGCAAAAGCACCTCGAAAAGCTGCAAAAGTGCTTCTGGGAGAAGCAGCCCAGGTGGTGCTTCTCCGAAAAGCAGAAGCCAAAAGCACCTAGTAATGTGTGCAGAGTCATAAATGCCCCTATTAACTTATTTATATTACACTATAAATATATACTATCATATATAAATAGCATATCCTTTTTGGTAATTTACACATTTCAAAAGCACTTTTCACTTTTATACATCCAAACACACTATTGAAAAAAAGCTGTTTTTTAAACATTTCATCCAAACACAAAAGTTAGCTGCTTCTGCTTTTGGCTTTCACTTCTGCTTCTGCTTTTGGCTTCTGCTTTTTTTAAAAGCCAATCCAAACGGGCCCTACCTCGGTATTCATGTGTTTTTTATGGCAATTCACACAACATACTACCTCGGTATTCTTGTGTTTTTTTTATGGCAATTACTTTCAATTAAAATTTTATAAGTTAAATATAGTCAAGTGAGATATGTTAGATTCGTCTTGTCGTGTAGTTAAAAGTGTGCATTAGTTTACGTAAAAAGTGTGTATGTAATAGACATATAGTATTAATTATGGTAATGCTTGGTGGTATAAAGGATGGATCATGGATGAACCCTGAACAAATGAATGTGTAACTCTAAGCACAACCACTGATGACCTCACCATCACGCCGGCAGAGTTCAGCCCCAGCTCTTAACAGGAAACATGCTGCATTGAGTGCCAGATGGTCATTGAAGGATTTAACAACAATCAGCATACTGTTTGATTTTGGGAGTTGGAAGATGGTAACTTTTTACAAATGGGGCATGATTGATTGGTTATTCTTAGCAAATAGCAAACCAAGGCCGTAAGGCGACGGCGTGAGCCAAAGCGAAGTGGGCAAGTGGCTGAGTGACCCCACCCTCTGTCTCTCTCTACTCGCTACTTTCTACTCTCTTCTCCTCTAACCAGTGACCCAGTTACCCCTGCTGCGCTCATTACATCTACTACGTATCTCTCTAGGACGACCAAAACCGCACTTACCTCAGTCTCAATTGATCTCGCTCAGTCATCCCTGTTCCCACCCAAATTCCGAACCCTAATTAAATCTTCACCCAGTCATTCATCTGCTGCTCCTTTTCCTCGGCTTTTCCAGGTTCAAATCTGCGCCTCCGGCGAGATTTTTTTAGTGGGTTTTGTCTGGAGGGGAGGACTATCATTAAGTATTGGTGTCGCTCACTTCCCTCTTGGATTCTCGCTATTGCATGAATGGGGTCAGTTTTCTCTCGGTCTCTCTGCCTTGGTGGCGTGTGAGTTGTTATGCTGGGGCGTGATTAATTGACTTGATCATTTTGTTCTGCTATAAGGCGGCACAAGGTGCAATTTTCTAAATTTCGATAATTGATCTATTTTAAACCATTTGTAAAGTTCCTTCCGGGGAATATCCGAGTGCACCGGAGCGGAGGAGACAAGATACAATGAATCTTGTTTCTGATGTTTGGTAGCCAGTATTTTAGCACCCTCCAAAGAAGGTGGTTAGAAGACTCTAGCTTTAGTGTTCCATCTTTTTTTTCTCTAGGAATAAAAGGATAACCTTTACCGGTAACCTTTATTGGGTTATAAATTCCTTTTGCTCTTCTTGTATCTTGGAATCTTGATTATACTTCTATGTTAAGCAAGTAAAACAATAGTGTATTAGGACGAGAATAGATACAGTTTCCTCTTCCATTTACTCCATACCTTACTCGGTGCTGTACAACATTTGATTATCTGGTAATCTCATTCTTCACACAGCCATACCATCTAGGAATATAGGGCGTGCCACTTGCAAAACATAAATGTAGTAAAACCATAAAATGTAGCAGGGATGCATGATAATTGATGTTGTCTATGTATATAGATGGAAGTTCCTGCTCAAAAGGAGCTTAATTTCTTTCATAGGGTGTGTGTAAAGGTATTTCCAAGCCACGATTGTGTTACTTATGAAAGGGTTGTAGGGTAAATGCCGGTATATGTATTTTTCATGTAAGAGGGCTTGACATGCCTTTAGCTCTTCCTTTACCTTTAATTTGATTGTTTTGTTTCTTGTGTTTTTGTTTGTGTGAGTCTGTATACATATAGTAGACCTTCGCTTTTAATCTTATGATATTGTGACATGAACATTGTAGTAGTCTGTATACTACCACTAATACTACTACTTTGTGTTCAAATTTTGGTTGCTCAAATTTTATTATTTACTGTTAGGGGTGGGCGTCGGGTCGGGTTGTCGGGTTCGGGTACCCGAAAGTCGGGTACCCGACACTATCGGGTATCTAAAATAGATACCCGAACCCGACCCGCACAGAAGCGGGTACCCGATATTCGGGTACCCGACTTTATCGGGTCGGGTTTGTCGGGTACCCGATACCCGAAAAATATTATTTTTAAAAAAATATATATTCAATTTATTTAGTTTTAATTTTAAAAAATACAATTATTAACCCAAGATACACAACTCTTTAAAAAAAACTAAGATTATTACTAACATTCAACCATATATATGTATATTCATTTATATTGTTATAAAAAAATTTAAAAAGAAAATTTTTATTTTAATTTAAAATGATAATATCTATCAATTTAAAATAATAATAACTATGGTGGTGGCACTAGTAGTTTTATTTTAAAGTTTTCTTGATTTAAAATTATAATGTATCAATTTTCTTATTTAAAAAAATCTTATTTAAAAAATATAAAATTTCAGTTTTACTTATTATTATTTAACATAAATTAGTATTATTTAATTAAATTTAGTGCTCTACGGTGATACTATTAATTAAAATAAAAAACTATAACTCATCGTGTTATCTTCGATTCTTGAAATCCACTGTTATGTTCAAGATTAATTATATTATCCATCACTAATGCCAAAAAAAATTAAATATCGTAGACTTTACAAATTTTTTAAGCTTGTACTTAATTTTTCACCATATTGAATAAAAAATAAGTACCAATTATCAAATATATGAATATTGTAGAGCAAAATATATAAATAAATATTAGGGAAAAAACATTAAAATTTATTTATTTATTATTTTGTCGGGTACCCGATACCCGATCGGGTATCCGACTATAAACCCGACACCCGACCCGATAGATGATTGTCGGGTCGGGTACCCGAAATGTCGGGTTTTTAAAATTAAAACCCGTCAAAACCCGAACCCGACATGTCGGGTTCGGGTCGGGTACCCGATACCCGACAAAAAATGCCCACCCCTATTTACTGTCGTTCGATGTGGAAATCTACTTCTCTTGTATACATATCAGATACACATGTTTCTCTGAATTATGACCTCACTTGCAAATTTCTTCACATGATAATCACTTTGGCCTAATGCTGCTCAAAGTCCAGATATTTTGACGGTTAAACTCATCCAGCTATTGGTGTTCTTAATTCATTTCTGCTTTTGATGTCTTAGTACTTTGCCTTCCTATTTTAGAAATCTTAACTAATTGCTGCTTCTCTGTGTTATGTGGATCTTGGCGTCAAGTTTTGAAATGTTTTGCACAAGTGGGCTTGAACATGAATCTTTTTGTACATACTAAACATGATGCAGTATCCAATTATTATGTTACAGTTTAGTTCTTCCTTCGTTCTCATGATACTGCATGCATTTTTTATTGTTGGACATTGTGAAGAATTTAGATGGTTCAATCCATGATTAATCATTATGTTGGTTTTACTTGGCAAAATATGTGTGGTAGAACTATGAGTCTTGGTATTGAGGGGGAAACTGAAGTTTCAGGGATGCTGAATTCTTATTCCCATTCCTCTATGTATCTATGTTAAATATGTGTATTTTGCAAAACATCTTTTCAGTGATTTACAATATCTATGGTTTCTTTTCCGATACACTAATCATTTGTATGGTGATCAACCTAATTTGTAACAGAGCAGAGGTTGTTTTGGTTGCTGTAACAAGTCACCACTTGTAATTTCTTTGGATGAGCCACCCAAAGGGCTGAATATTCAAGACCGACATGTAAAACAGCAGAGCTTAACAGAGTACTTTTGGAGTGCCAGTCCTAGTGAAATTGATAACAGTGCTTTTCCATCCCATAGAAGTATCTCATCAATCAGCACTGCAAACCAAAATCTAGATACTTGCAGCAGTTCTGGTGTTAACCAGGCTGAATTTTTGAATCATGGCAAGTAGTTACTAGTTTGTATTGTCTTGTTATTCATAAGTCTGCATTATGGTTAAACTTGAGGTTCTATAACGATATTGTCCTTTTGAAGCATTGCATTCTCAGAGCAAAATAATACTATGTTTTTGTATTTGAACTCTGGCCTTTTGATTCATTCCATTCTCAAACCAAAACACACACACACATGCACTGTTTTCTTTTTCTGTAGCCCTATTGTCATTAAAACAAATTATGACATTACTGTTTTGTCACTGGTTCAACATGATAAATTCTTCCTGTGATGGTCATGTGTTCTGGTAGAACTAAACAAAAGCCTGTTTGATCATTTTGATCCATTTCTGTATTATTTTTTATTTTTATTTTTTCCGATGTATTGAAATCATTAAGCTTGAAAAGATGATATTTATTTGTCTCATAATTTTGGCCCATCTGTTCCTTTTTACAGGGCTGCTTCTTTGGAATCAAATAAGGCAACAGTGGGTTGGGAACACAGGATCTGTAAAACAAACACGTCGAGAAGGACCCAAATTGAGGTACGCCTCTGATTTTCTTAAGCCAAAACTAGAATAGGTAAAGAGTCTGATGAATTGCATATGCTTTAGCTTTAAATACTGAGTGGCCTGGCATATGTATTGTGTTCCACTCTTGGATTGCACTGTGGTAGTATCAAACTATATCAATGAATGTTGCTTTGAAAATTCTGGTTAAATTAGATTAATCTTGATCCTGGCTGTTGCAGTTCACATGCAACTTATGAGAGCTTACTCAGCTCCAACAAACCTCTCCCTGAGCCCATTCCTTTGCCAGTAAGTCTCCTGCAGCAAGAACTTAATTCTTGTTTCTCTTTGTTATGTTTATAACTTAGGCTCTACAAAACAACAGGAAATGGTGGATTTCTTGATTGATGTGTGGGAACAGGAAGGACTTTATGATTGACTGTGAATTCGGGTTCAAGTGAGCAATTACTCCAATGAAAAGGTTCATATAAACATAAACAAGGACATTGTTTATTCTTTGTTCTTGCGTTATTTCAAGTTTCAACTTAATTGCTGCTGCTCGTAAGTTGTAAGTTGTAACCAACTTCTACCATTTAGCAAAACTCTGAGAAGTGTGGATATCAGACATTAAGTGGAGCAACTAAATGAATACTTTTACACGGCCAACTTTAATTTTGCACTACTCTTTCTTTACTTCTTTAGTTGGAAATTATGATCTTGCAAATCTCATTACAGTCATAACTTGTCTGAACACTCTCTCATAGACTCATGCCAAATTGCCTGATGTCCAGCCCATTAGACGCTACTCCCTCCGTGCATGTCAAGTAATATGATGAGACAGAGGGGGTCTTGTTAGGTGTAGCCATTTATTTTATGTTGATTTTATTATCTATTCATTGAAGGCTGGTTTGATCCAGCCTTGTGGGGGGTTGCATGTGGAAATCTTGGGTAATACTGATACTGATTTGGTGCAGTATTTTTTTTAATTAAACTATTTGTGGTGGAGATTCTTGAATATATGCTAGTCAGCTAAACTATACGATATGTATATGGGGATGTTGGCTTGTAATTACTGTTTTATAGATAGATTAATTATTATAGGTTGGCTACGAATGTGCAAGTCGTGGAGTTTTGTCAATTGCATACAATTGACGGGGGACAAAATGTTGTACACTAGTACCCAGCTTTTGCGTTTTTGAGGCAAGATTTGCAAGATTTTGTGGGTAGTGTTGGTCTCCGCCAATAATTCGGCCGAAGTCTCCTTTATGGAAACCTTTCTTGGTTGCACACTAATCATTAAATTATTATTATAATTACTATATTAAATTTTTATTAACAAAAAAAATAGAAAGAACAAGAAAAGAGATTGATGCTTGAAGAGGAGAAATTTGGGAGATTTTTAGTATTCAATAATAGCATGATGTGGGCCGGCTTTAAATTCATAAAATGTGGTTATGAATAAGTGGAAATTAAAGAAAAATGACATTAATTAATTGAATGGGTGATGGTGATGGCTATTGAAGTCGTAGGGTGCCAATTATTAGTGAAAGTCGAGTATTGCCACTCCAGTTGCAGGATGAGCCTGATTTTGGGTTCCCCGTGTCTGATCCGTTTTTCTGTATTCATTATGAAGAAGGCATATCTTTCAAGATTATGTTTCTGATCAATGCGGTCGAAAAGATGATGTATTCTCAAAAATGCAAGAAACTATGGTCAAAAGACTCGATCAGATGCTCGAAGACAAAGATATGGCCTTTGACGTTGTTACAGCTTCCTGTGCTGATCAAGCAGACACGACAGCTATAATGTTGAGTGCTGGATTCAGGCCTCAGTCCGAGCCTCATTTACGGGGGATGCTCACAAGCATCAGAGCTGCCCAGCTTCGGGACCTTAGGGAAAGAGCTAGAATTTTTGTTCCTCTAGGAAGGTGGCTGATGGGATGCTTTGATGAGCTTGTCTACTCGAACAGGGACAATGCTTCATCCAAGTTTCAAACCCGTGTTTAGAAGATTGTTTTGTAAAGCATGGATCACAGTTTTCAGAAACGAGGAAAAACCTTCAAGTTATCAAAGGCCTTGTAGCAATTGCAAAGAACCCCTGTCTTCACCCTGGAGATGTGCGGATTCTTCAGGCTATTGATGTCCCTGAGCTGCATCATCTCTATGACTGCCTCATCTTTCCTCAGAATGGAGATAGACCCCATACGGATGAAGCTTCTGGGAGTGATCTTGATGGGGATCTCTATTTTGTTACTTGGGATGAGAATCTCATTCCACCAAGACAAGCTGGACCCCCATGCAATATTCACCTGCAGAAGCCAAACAGCTACCACGTGATGTGAATTATTCAGTAAGAACTCATGTTCTATATTTGAAAATTGGATGAGAAATGCATCAAACTGGCAGAACTTGCAGCAACTGCTGTTGATTTCCCCAAGACAGGAAAGATTGTAATGATGCCTAATGATCTTAAACCCAAAAAATATCCCGACTTTTTGGAGAAAGCTGATTATCAAACATACAAGTCCAACAAAATTCTGGGCAAGCTGTATCGGATAATTAGAGATGCTTATGACGCAGATTCTGAAGCAATTTCTGAAAATACACCTGTTTCGGATGTCATTATGTATGACGAGGACTTGTAGATTGATGGATCAGAAAGCTTTCTCAGTAGTGATGCATGGGATTGCGAAATTTCTTATGATGGACAGTTGGCGGGCCTTTTAGGACAATATAAAGTGTATGCTGAAGGAGAACTTGTGACGGGACACATTTGGTCCATGCCAAAATTCAGTGGCAAGAAACGAGGGGAACTGAAGGAGAGGCTGAAAGATGCCTATAGGACCCTCAGAAAAGATTTCAGAAAAGTGTTTGAGAGCATGAGCCCTGACTTTGATGACCTTTGTGAGGAAAAAAATACTAATATCTATGAAAGAAAGGCTTCTGCGTGGTATAACGTAAGTTATCATGAAAGTTGGGTGAAGAAGTCAAATGAGTTAATGAAGCTGGAGGATGGTGGTAAGACAGGTATGTTGAGCTTTCCTTGGATTGCTGCGGATTACCTGGCCAGGATCAAAATTAGGCACAGGAAGATGGAAAATGGTATATCTTGCAAGCCCATTCATAAGCTTGGTAGGTATTTGGCTGATAGAATTTGATGGGGACTCTGGTTTGGCTGTCGATCATCTGCATCAAAGCCACAGGATCATCCTGACTCCCATGTTCGTATGTACGGCTGTAAGGCCAGTCTTCCGTGGTTGAAATTAATCACCATCATCATCTCGTCTGGTGTAATCTACATAAAACTCTGGGTTTATGTGGGCTTGGGGGGGGGGGGGGGGGGGGGGGGGGGGGTGGTGGAAGTGGAACTCCTCCTCCATTATATTATGTTGCTTATTTCGAAGGATCTTTATTAATCCTCAGGACTTGGTTGATGTGTACTATATGAATAATGAATGTTGGTCATGAGTTCTGGAATTGTTGATGGTTGTGTTTGTAAGAATGCATAATTAATAATTTATACATGCAGTTAATATGTATAACTCCAATGGGTTGTTGGCAGGCTACTGAATGATCTGAGTTACTCAGAGCCCGAGCAATGTATGTACACGCACTTAGCATGACATGACATGCCTGTTGGTTATTATCATATCCTTACTACTGTCTTGTTGCACTTGAGAATTGAGAGATATAGAGCTTAATTGAGAACATTGATGAAGGGGCGGCGCATGAACAATTGATGATTGTTTGTACTCTGTAGTTAATTGGGTATGTGCAAGCTGCTGTCTGCTGAAGACTGAAGCCAAGCCCGTCGTTGTTAGTTGTTACATAGTAGTACTTATGAATTATGGTAACGCTTGGTGGTATAAAGCATACTGTTTGACTTTGGGAGTTGGAGGATAGTAAAATTACTAGTAGTAGTAGTACTTTTTTAACAAAATGGGACGGACATGATTGGTTATTCTTAGCAAAATAGCGGCAAACCAAGGCCGTAAGGCGTGAGCCGAAGCGAATTGGCTTATTAGTGACCCACTGACTCTCTCTACTCTCTACTTTCTACTCTCTTCTCTCTTCTTCTCTAACCAGTTACTCAGTTGCTGCGCTCATTACATCTCTCATTCTCTCTAGGACAACCAAAACCACAGTTACCCCAGTCTCAATTGATCGCTCAAATTCCAAACCCTAATTAAATCTTCACCCCGTCATTCATCTGCTGCTCCTTTTCATCGGCTTTTCCAGGTTCCAATCTGCGCCCCCGGCGAGATTTTTTTAGTGGGTTTTCTCTGGAGGGGAGGACTACTATCATCACTTTATCATCAAGTATTGGTGTCGCTCACTTCCCTCTTGGATTCTCGCTATTGCCTGAATGGGGTCAGTTTTATTATTTTCTCTCGGTCTCTCTGCCTTGGTGGCGTGTGAGTTGTTATGCTGGGGCGTCATTAATTGACTTGATCACTTTGTTCTGCTATAAGGCGGCACAAGGTGCAATTTTCTAAATTTCTATAATTGATCTATTTTAAACCATTTGTAAAGTTCCTTCCGGGGAATATCCGAATGCACCGGAGCGGAGGAGACAAGATACAATGAGTCTTGTTTGTGATTTTTGGTAGCCAGTATTTTAGCACCCTCCGAAAAAAGGTGGTTAGAAGACTCTAGCTTTAGTGTTCCATCTTTTTTTTTTCCCCCTCTAGGAATAAAAGGATAACCTTTAATGGAGCGCACACCTGCATAGAGAATAAAAGTAGTTGTTAGTATAACTTTACTGGTAACCTTTATTGGGTTATAAATTCCGTTTGCTCTTCTTGTATCTTGGAATCTTGATTTTACTTCTATGTTGAGCAAGTAAAACAATAATGTATTAGGACGAGAATAGATACAGTTTCCCCTTCCATTTACTCCATACCTTACTTGGTGCTGTACAACATTTGATTATCTCATAATCTCATTCACAGCCATACCGTCTAGGAATATCGGGCGTGCCACTTATAAAACATAAATCTAGTAAAACTATAAAATGTAGCAGGGATGCATGATTAATTGATGTTGTCTACATATATAGATGGAAGTTCCTGCTCAAAGGAGCTTAATTTCTTTCCTAGGGTGTGTGAAAAGGTATTTCCAAGCCACGATTGTGTTACTTATGAAAAGGTTGAAGGGTAAATGCAGGTATATTTTTCATGTAAGAGGGCTTGACATGCCTTTAGCTCTTCCTTTACCTTTAATTTGATTATTTTGTTTCTTGTGTTTTTGTTTGTGTGAGTTTATGATATTGTGACATGAACATTGTATTAGTCTGTTCAAATTTTGGTTGCTCAAATTTTATTATTTACTGTCGTTCGATGGAGTTTATTTTTAATAGCTCCTGAATGTGGAAATCTACTTCTCTTGTATACATATCAGATACAAATGTCTCTCTGAATTATGACCTCACTTGCAAATTTCTTCATATAATCACTTTGGCCTAATTCTGCTCAAAGTCCAGATATTTGACGGTTAAACTCATCTAGCTATTGGCATTGTTCTTAATTCATTTCTGCTTTTGATGTCTTAGTACTTTGCCTTCCTATTTTAGAAATCTTATCTAATTGCTGCATCTCTGTGTTATGTGGATCTTGGCTTCAAGTTTTGAAATGTTTTGCACAAGTGGGCTTGAACCTGAATCTTTTTGTACATACTAAACATGATGTAGTATCCAATTATTATGTTAAAGTTTAGTTCTTCCCCCGTTCTCATGATACTGCATGCATTTTATTGTTGGACATCGTTAAGAATTCAGATGGTTCAATCCATGATTATTCATTACGTTGGTTTTACTTGGCAAAATAAGTGTGTAGAACTATGAGTCTTGGTAATTGAGGGGGAAACTGAAATTTCAGGGATGCTGAATTCCGATTCCCCTAAGTATCTATGTTAATTATGTGTATTTTGTGAAACATCTTTTCAGTGATTTACAATATCTATGGTTTCTTTTCTGATACACTAATCATTTGTATGGTGATCAACCTAATTTGTAACAGAGCAGAGGTTGTTTTGGTTGCTGTAACAAGTCACCACTTGTAATTTCTTTGGATGAGCCACCCAAAGGGCTGAATATTCAAGACCGACATGTAAAACAGCAGAGCTTAACAGAGTACTTTTGGAGTGCCAGTCCTAGTGATATGGATAACAGTGCTTTTCCATCCCATAGAAGTATCTCATCAATCAGCACTGCAAACCAAAATCTAGATACTTGCAGCAGTTCTGGTGCTAACCAGGCTGAATTTGTGAATCATGGCAAGTAGTTACTAGTTTGTATTGTCTTGTTATTAATAAGTGTGCATTATGGTTAAACTTGAGGTTCTATAACGATATTGTCCTTTTGAAGCATTGCATTCTCAGATCACAATAATACTATGTTTTTGTATTTGAATTCTGGCCTTTTGATTCATTCCATTCTCAAACCAAAACACACGCACACACGCACTTTTGTTTTTGTTTTTTTTTTTTTTTCCCCTGATGTATTGAAATCATTAAGCCTGAAAAGATGATAATTTGTCTCATAATTTTTGGCCCATCCGTCCCTTTTTACAGGGTTTCTTCTTTGGAATCAAATAAGGCAACAGTGGGTTGGGAATAAAGGAGCTGTAAAACAAACACGTGGAGAAGGACCCAAATTGAGGTACGCCTCTGATTTTCTTAAGCCAAAACTAGAATAGCTAAAGAGTCTGATGAATTGCATATGCTTTAGCTGTAAATACTGAGTGGCCTGGCATATGTATTGTGTTCCACTCTTGGATTGCACTGTGGTAGTATCAAACTATATCCATGAATCTTGCTTTGGAAGTTCTGGTTAAATTAGATTAATCTTGATCCTGGCTGTTGCAGTTCACATGCAACTTATGAGAGCTTACTCAGCTCCAACAAACCTTTCCCTGAGCCCATTCCTTTGCCAGTAAGTCTCCTACAGCAAGAACTTAATTCTTGTGTCTCTTTGTTATGTTTATAACTTAGGCTCTAAAAAACAACAGGAAATGGTGGATTTCTTGATTGACGTGTGGGAACAGGAAGGACTTTATGATTGACTTGAATTCGGGTTCAAGTGAGCAATTCCTCCAATGAAAAGGTTCATATAAACATAAACAAGGACATTGTTTATTCTCTATTCTTGCGTCATTTCAAAGTTTCAACTTAATTGCTGCTGCTTGTAAGTTGTAAGTTGTAAGTTGTAACCGACTTCTATCATTTAGCAGAACTCTGAGAAGTGTGGATATCAGATATTAAGTGGAGCAACTAAATGAATACTTTTACACGGCCAACTTTAATTTTGCACTACTCTTTCTTTACATCTTTAGTTGGAAATTATGATCTTGCAAATCTCATTACAGTCATAACTTGTCTGAACACTCTCTCATAGTCGTCTCATGCCAAATTGCCTGATTGCCAGCCCATTAGACGCTACTCCCTCCGCGCATGTCAAGTAATATGATGACACAGAGGGGCGTAGTGTGTAAACATATTCATTGTCATTAAGCAATTTGAATGGATGAATAACGGGACATCCGTTCCATAGTGGGAACCCGGTTCTTGTTAGGTGTAGCCATTTATTTTATGTTGATTTTATTATCTATTCATTGAAGGCTGGTTTGATCCAGCCTTGTGGGGGGTTGCATGTGGAAATCTTGGGTAATACTGATACTGATTTGGTGCAGTATTTTTTTAAATTAAACTATTTGTGGTGGAGATTCTTGAATATCTGCTGACTGCTACTCACCTAAACTATACGATATGTATATTGGGATGTTGGCTTGTTTATAATTACTACTGTTTTATAGATTGATTAATTATTATAGGTTGGCTATGAATGTGCAAGTCGTGGAGTTTTGTGTTTCCACTGTTAGAATTAATTGCATACAATTGACAGGGGACAAAATATTGTACACTAGTACCCAGCTTTTGCGTTTTTGAGGCAAGATTTGCAAGATTTTGTGGGTAGTGTTGGTCTCCGCCAATAATGCGGCCGAAGTCTCCTTTATGGAAACCTTTCTTGGTTTCACACTAATGATTAAATTATTATTATAATTATTACTGTATTATTTTTTCTTTAAAAAAAATGGGAAGAAAAAGAAAAGAGATTGATGCCTTGAAGAGGAGAAATTTGGGAGATTTTAGTATTCAATAATAGTGTGATGATGAATTAGCCCAAGTGGTTAAGTCCATTCGATTCTCCATCGGTCTTCCTATCCCTCCCTTTTATTCCCTTTGTAATTTGTGTGGAGCTCCCACCACCCATTTCTTAGCCTGTATATACAGTTCAGCAAAAAATAATAATAGCATGATGTAGGCCGGCTTTAAATTCATAAAACGTGGTTATCAATAAGTGGAAATTAAAGAAAATGACATTAATTAATTGAAAGGGTGATGGTGATGGCCATTGAAGGAGTAATATATAACAACAGTAGTAATTGAATAATATAGCCAAAATTAAAGTAAAAAGAATTAAGTTAAGGTGATGGCCGGCATAGAAACACAAATGGTGGTCAACACTCAATTAGAAAAATAATGAGATGGCTATGGCTATGGCTATTGGCTGCTGCTTAATTACGCACAACTGCCTGTTGAGAATTTTATACTCCCTCCGTTCCAAAATAGTAGTCTTTTTAGAGATGAAAAAGTGTTCCACAATAGTTGTCATTTTGGGTATTTCTATGAAAGTTTTCCAATATTACCCCTTTATTCCCCCAATGGTATTTATTCTCTCTTCACCCCAAGTATATTTCTTGGAAAGTGAGAGGGGTAGAAATGGAAGATTGTGTGGTAATAATTGTGTTTCTTGGTTTGTGTAATATTTGCTAGAAAGACAACTAAAAAAGAACGGAGGGAGTAATAGAAAAATACTAAAGGAAAAAAAACGCATTATTTTTACTTAAAAAAAATTGCTACTACCATTCAAAGACGGAAAAAAGGCCAAATAGGTTCTTTTTCTTTTCCAAAAATTCAAATCAATCATTTTTCTATTTTATTATCAAAATAGTCCGCTATAAATGCTAATTATGTCCAAATCAGTCACTTGTTCACTAATTATACTCTAATTGCTGACGTGACAAGGGTTTAAATTTAAACCGGACACGTGTGCATAATATTAGGCATTTTTATTTTATCTTTTACCAATTCAGTCATAAACTTTTGTTTTGTTCTATTTAGTCATCTACCCAAATCAGTCATTTTTATATTAATTGGTCTCCAACCTTTCAAATTATTTCATTTCACGCACAAAACCTTAAAATTTTATTACTACTAATCCATTTATCAAATAAATGCCAACATACTTCCGTAAATAAAATTAAACACCAAATCTCATACATTAGGTTTGACTGCCTTGTTACCGGGTTTTCCAAGATTCGAGATTTTACGTACTCTCTCTAACCATCCGACTGTAACCGATGGTTCATTGGTTCTGGTTTCCTTCTGTAACAATTAACACAATCATACTTTGTTTCATACCTTAAAACGTAGTAAATGATTTAATTTTAATTTTTGTGTAAATGATTTAATTTTACTTTTTATAAGGTTATGGATGTAGGAAGCATGGACAATAAAATCCAATGATGAGGTTTGGTATTTAATTTTATTTACGGAAGTATGTTGGACATTTATTTGATAAATGGATTAGTAATAATAAAAAAATTAAGGTTTTTGCCTGAAATAAAATAATTTGAAAGGATGGAGGCCAATTAATATAAAAATGATTGATTTGGGTAGAGGACTAAATGGAACAAAATAAAAATTTAGGACTGAATTGGCAAAAGATAAAAGAAAATGGACTAATATTATGTCCACGTGTCAGTTTAAATTTAAACCCTTGCCACATCGGTAATTAGAGCATTATTAGTGAATAACGGACTGATTTGGACATAATTATCATTTGTAGCGGACTGTTTTGGTAATAAAAAAAGGACTGATTTAAATTTTTGGAAAAGAAAAATGACCTATTTGTCTTTTTTTTTTTCATTCAAAGACTCACCACAATATGATTCATCACGCGTGTGAAATTTATTTCATCATCAAACATTCAAGCTTAGCTAGAGAACAACGAACAGGCTCCTGTAAGAAATTTTGATTCCCATTATAAGCAAATCAAAAGTAGATTGTGGAAAATAGTATCAACATCATGAATTGATGATGATATGCTTTAATTTGACAATGGCCAATGCATATATATCATCCTCAATTATTAACCCCTGCATTCTCTCTGCCCACCAAAGCATTCAACATCGGAATCTCAGAACACTAAAAACTTTCTTAGCCTCCTTTTGATAAAATTGCAATATGATGTTGATCAATAAAAACATTATTTGTATTTCCCAGCAGGTCTATCTGCTCACCTTAGCTTAGCCTCTTCAAATAGTCCAACCACCTATCTAATTACTGATACAGAAAAAAGGCCATACTTTGGCATCGGTTGACAACAAGCTCAATCCTCCCATCAATCCAGATCGATAGAGAATTGGGTATTTGAAAAACAAATTAAACAAACAAAGGATAAAGCCGCCTATGTACTGATGAGAGCTTATAATTGGATCTCTTTTTTGCATCTATCACCGGTAAGGAACATCATCGAAGTGTAATAACTAATGAAAGATGGAAAATTTGAGCAAAGGGATGATGGCATAAGATTATACTATTAAATTGATTGGTTATGAATAGTAGTGAATAAAATCGGAAGGTTTTTATGGAGATTGATGTGTATACGTGTATGGACTTATGACATGTAGCATTTGTTGACTGTATCTAAAATCTATATATGTGGTGTTTAATTTGTTGTTCCGAAAGTGAAAGGAAGTGTGCCTCAATTATTCAACACACAGCACACACAAATATTATAGTAATATGGATGATAGATAGGTGATCACTTTTGTCATTTAATTTATTATTGTTGAATAAAGTATACCATATAAATATACAAGTGGGTGATGGGGACCTATAGGTTTATTGGTGGGGTAGATCAGACCGTGAAAGTAATTACTCCCTCCGTCCCACTTAACTTGTCTTGTTTCACTTTTGCACACAATCCAATGCATTTTTTCAACCGTTAATATCTCAAAATATGTACAACAAAAAATTATGTAAAATATATATTCCAAAACTACATGATTATACAATTTTAACAAGACCCAACTCGACTATTTTTTCCAAATATATACATGCAATAGAATCGAGTCAAAGTAGAACAATGAACAGTATCAAAAAATCAAACATGACACGTTAGCTGAGACGGAGGGAGTACTAATTAAGAGGGTTGTTTGTGTTTGTGGTACATTACTATATAGTACTTATATTGGCACCATCACCACCACTTGGACTTGCTGTCCATCAATTTCAATTCTGATAGTGTATATGGATGCATGCATCTATGATCTATCTATATCAACATTCAACAATACAATACTACTCCACATATATATATATATATATATATATATACGGTCAGGTTTATGTGCTGCAGATATATAAATCCGCGCCGCCTTAAATTACATTTATTTTGCTTGTCTCCAGATTTCACTCCTGCATTTTGAATACATGCATTGTCTATAGCATTTATGTAATACTTCACTTCCTACTAAAGTTCTAATATACAACGCCAGGCAGTTCCCCTAAGTACTCCTACTACTACTACAACAATATGATGAGCCGGGTTGAGATTGAAGGCAGCAGCTGCTGGTTATGATCAATTAATGTATGGCCAACTTGCAATATGATTTACATAGTATAAAATAATACTAACAAATTAAATAATAATACTATAAGATGGAACAAGTTGATCGATGCATGAGTTGGAAACCCATGTGCATACATACAATTATACAAATATATATATATATATATACTACTTCTATATCCTTAACCCACTATATAGGGAGTATAATCTTATTTAATCCTTAACCCACTCATTTTATTCCAACTAACAATTAATGTGGATGGATCCAAAAAGCTGAACCCACATGCACTATTATTCAGTAATAATTAAGGAATAGCTAGGAATTATCTATCAATGCGCGCAATGGAGTAGTATATATATATACCAGTAATTGTGATTAAATAGAATTTTTTAAATAGATCGAGAGACATGTCGTAATGTAACAAGTACGAGAGTGCATTTTTTTTTAGCCTGCAGGTAATAATTAGCTTGTGTATGAATATGTGTATTTTGAAAAGTGTTCTAAAATACTTGTCATTTTGTAGTTATATTGAATTTTTATTATATAGCCCTTTACTTTTCATAAATGCTATTTCTTGGCATTTATTACAAATGAGTTTAGTTGAAGGATAAAAATAAAAATTTACTATGAGTTAATTAATGCAAATTTTGGTTATTGAAATTGAGCTAAAAAAGACAACTATTTAGGAACAGAACGAGTAGTAATGATGAGCCGCCCGCCCTTACCAACTTGGATTCTGCAATCCCAGCTGTGATATCGCTAATTTTCTATTTTCTGTTTTTATTAAAAGAATAAATTTATTTATTTCATTATTGGTGACTCTGCTATATGTTTAAATTGTTTTAATAATAATTGTAGAAAGAATAAGAGTAATATAGTAATATATGGTAGATTCAGAGCATCTGATCGATCGATGATGGATCCACTTGCGTGCAATTACAAACCAATACGTGTAATATACTACCTCCGTTTCCAAAATGTGAAACGTTTGGTGTTTTGACACTATTCATTATTCGATTTTGATTCATATTTATACAATAGTTATGAAAGGAAAAACATAGTCAAGTGAGATCTTATTATAATCGTTACATCATGTATTTTTATAATATCAAATTCTTATAATTTTTTACTTATATACAACATGAGTTATTAACATTTAAAAATCTGCATCGAACTGCGTGCGCAGGGAGAATATTGCACATTCATAAAAACAGATGAAGTATAATTCTATGTAGGTCTCAGATTGATTGATATAGAGGTTGTTTGGAACACAGCATATGGAGTAGCAGATTAATATTTAGCAGTTTGACCAATATAATATGCTACTCTTGGGTGTTTGGTGAGGAGCAGATTTTGGGAGCAGAATTGGATAAATCTGCTCAAATCTCATATGCTATGTTTTGAAGCAGAATCCTTCTTAGCAGATTTCCCTTGGAATACTATATGGTCAAATCTGCTCCTCAAATCTGCTGCTCAATTCTACTGGTCAAATCTGCTATCTGCTATCCGCTATCTGGTGACTCCCAAACAGACCCATAATGGGCATGTTTAGGAGTCAGCAGATCCGCTAGCAGATAGCAGATTCGGAGAGAGAATTGTGAAAGAATATACTCTTCTAATACGCTATATGCTACCAAATATGCTTGCTCCCAAACATACTCATATACTGAATCATCTGCGTCATGCATCTCATCTTCATCATATAGTATATTTTGTTAACCTGCAGTATGTATGTATAGCTGTTATTCAATACTACTGTCAAAAGCATGCATATATTATTGGTTGTGAAAGTAATTAATTATTACTGTATTTTCTCTCAAGTGAAAAGTAACAAATGGAAAGGGATTAAATAATTATGGAGGTAAAAGACACATATGCATGCATATGCTAAAGAGTTAAGAGTAGTCATCTCATCATTCTAAGCTATCTAAATAATACAGCTGGATCACTTCTAGATTCAATCAACACTTCCTATTTCCTCTTATTTTAATAATACATAAATAATGAGGGGCAAAGCAATTTGTTAATAAAATAAATGACCATTTTGTACAATTTAGAAATGTATTCCTATAAACTATTATGATCCTCAGTATTATACATGAATCCATTTAATAAAAAAGAGACATGGTAGATTCACACAAACAACCTAATAAGTAATACCCATAATAATAAATTTTTCACCCAAATAAAAGTGTGCATGGTTGTCATTACAAAATCCCAACGACAAGTAACTACAAAATAAATAGGTTCCTACAACAACTATAGTTCATTTCTTGTAAGTAATAGAATAATATGTGTATGTATTTGCTAGAACAAAGAAATAGACATGATGGGAACACAAGAAGGTCAATTAGATCCCGTTTGTTTTGGCTTATTTTTTTTTTCTGCTTTTGACTTTTGTTTCACCCAAAAGTCATTTTGAATTTTTTTAACTGTTTGTTTTGATTTTTTTAAAAGGAAAAGGAGAAGCAAAAGTTAAAATTCAACTTTTTTCCCAAAGTAGTTAGGGTTACTATTTTTAAAAGGAGAAGTCATTTTGAAGTCATTTTGGAATGAAAAATATAAAAATATTCTCATTTAAAAACGAAATAAAATATATTGTAAATATCATTACAATATTTATGTTCATTTTAGTAATTTTAATATAGTATAAGTCCTTCTACATACCATTCATCCAAACATGTTTCCGTTGAAAAACAACTTTAATAATATCAATCCAAACAATTATTTGAGCTGCTTTTGCTTTTGAATTCCCTTTCTTTCTCATTCTCCTTTTACTACTGACTTCTCATTTTTTTTTTCAAAAGCGGAAACAAATATGCTTTATTATTGTTGATGATGAGAAGGAAAATTTGGAAGGAAATAGTCAAGGGTGTGTAGGCATATGATAAATCATGAATAGTAGTAGTGATTAATGAGAGTAGTAAAAAACAGGTAACAAATTGACAACTAGGCTGATTAGGCAAGGCAGGCAATGGGATTAATATCTAGTTTTTATTTTAATTTTCTTGGGATTTGGCGTTTTGGGATTGAAGAATACTAGTACTTACAATTATGTTAGAAATGAATAATTTGAATGTAGTAGTAGTAGTAGATTAGTACGTACTATAGAAGGAATGAATATTGAATAGTATAAAAGGAAGGAAAAGGGCACTACTATTATTTAGTATTTATTTGACAAAGGCATTAAAACATTGAACAGGTTGCAATTTGAAGTGGGTTCAGGTTCAATGTATAGTACAACCAACGTTGAGGTCATAATACCATAAGAAAATACAACCTAATAAACAAATAAATATATAAATAAAAATTATATAAATATTTTTTCCTAAAAATAATTTTAATATTTTTTACTTTAGATATGTTCTTTTTACTATATATTATTAAATTAAAATTAAATAATACTCCCTCCGTCCTTTTGGGCACGGGAAATTAGGTTGTGTTGTTTAGTAGTTAAAGTAGTGTGAGTAAATTTGATTAATCCATCCATTTAATTTATAATGGTTACATTTGACTTTTAACCATATTTATTATTTAACTTTGACTCAATATTATTGTAATGATGTAGAAAGAGAAAAATAGTCAAGTGTGGTGTTGTAAGAATCGTCTAATCGTATAGTTTTAGAATATACTATATTTTATATAATTTTTATTTATACCCATTTTGATATATTAATGTTTAAAAAAATATAGAGACTTTGTGCAGAAAGCATAATTATCATTATTACGAGGTTTTTAATCATGCTTATGATAATCTAATTTGTTAAAAGGCCTAAAGAAGAATCGTGACCAAAATTATTGGGATGGATGGAATACTAAATATTATTATAAATTCAAATTAATAATAAGTATCGGCAAGAAAATGAGTAGTATTTCCTCCATTTTTTAGTTGTCCCATTTGAGTTTTGGCTATTATTCACATACATATTTTAACTTCAAGTTTTACCGTAGTTATAGTTAAAATATAATCAAACAAGATCTTATTAAATTTGTCTCATCGTATAATTTTTAAATATTGAATTTTTAAAATTTTTATCTATACTGAATTTAAATTATTAATAATTTAAAACATTGGATTACATTTAGGAGGAATTCGATGTTTGGATGTTAGTAGATTGGCTAGCGGATAGCGGATTGAAAGAACATATTGTTTCACAGTTCTCTCTCATAATCTGCTATGTGATGACTACCAAACATTATCAAACAACTTTCAAGAGTAACGAGATGAGATAAATGGGGCCCACACTCCATTGACAACAATAGATATGCACAGCACAGCAGACCACACACTTTCTCTCACCCTTGTTTTTTCTTTTCCTTTTTTATTTAAAGAAAACTATTTAATTAAGTAATTTATTTATTTTTTGTGCTTTGGGGTTTGGACATAGAAATGTGAATCTCAAGTTTCTTCGGTACAAATACGGTATTTCCTTCATTATTATACCTTAGGCTTACATAGTTGTTTCATTCGCAATCTCCCGTCCACCCTCTTTGTTCTTCCCTTCTCCTTTTTGCCCTATTCGTTAGGGTTTCTTCTCCATTTCTTCCCTTTTGATTTTTTTTTTCCCTTCTCATGCTTTCTGTTTTTCCTCAATCCCTGTTCTTGATATCTCTCCTTCTTATTGATCTGCTCGTTTTTGCTTTCACCCGAGGGTTTTTTAGGCTTACACGGCTTCGATTTAACTTCCTACGGTTTCTTGCGCTGTTCCCATGGCTAAACTTCTTGATTTCAGTGGTACGCTTTTTCATCTTGTTTTTGAGTTTACAGTTTTTTTTTTGGTTCTATTTATTTATTTATTTTTACTTGCGGTGCTCTCTTCTTCAAGCTTTTGTTGATATGAAGTAGATTCCTTTTTTCAAGTTTTTCCTCCTTTTGACCGGATCTTGTTATTTCTTTAAGATAGTGGTTAATTCTAGGTAGTTTCATTAATCTTTCTGAAAATTTTGATTTTGAATGTGTATATCATGTACTCTATGTCATGCAATGATTTATGTCTAGATCTGTGCTTTGGAACATAAGATTGCGCTGCCATCTCAATTGCTTGATGGCTTCTCGGTCAATTTGTTTTTTTGTATCTTCTGGCCTGTTTCTTTCTTTTTCTTAGCATGTGTGATGGTTTTTAGGATATGGGAATATAGTGTTTATGTGTGTATGTGAGGTTTGTGATGGGTAGTTAGTGTGGGAAGTGATGTTTGTGTATTAAAGGAAAGTTTGGAAGGAGGTTGGAAATAGAACTTTTGGAAAGGAACTTGTATTGCTTGAATGGTTTGGTGGTGATCTCGTTGTTGTTGTTGTTACAAGATGTTACTACTCAATGGAGCTTCATAGAAAATTATAGGTCATTCAATCTCTAGATCATTCTCTAATCTTCTATTTAATCACATGCCTATCTAGAATTTTCTCTAACTATGTTTATCTAGAATAATCTACTAAATTATCCAAATACTTAGTTCAAGATATTCTAGAAATATGCAACACCATTTCAATAATGTGTTTGAATCTTGTTTGATTTTATGTATACTGCAATTGCAAACCCATATTGCTTACGACCTATTGGAATCAGTTTGTTTCTTCTTCAAATTGAATGTTGCTGATGTTTCATGTATGGATCTTTGCTTTCAGTTGATGATGCTTTTTTCCCCAAGGAGTCAAGTCTGTTTCTATCTCCTGGTGCTCAAGTGGGTGTGTATTTTCCTTCTCGCAAGAGGTCTCGCGTCACTGCTCCATTTGTTGTTAGTGGAAAGAAGCCCTTGCAGCCGACAATCGAAATTCTTCCGGATGAGTGCCTCTTCGAGATTTTCAGACGTCTTCCTGGAGGCCAAGAGAGGAGTGCTGCTGCCTGTGTATCAAAGCGCTGGCTTATGCTTCTGAGCACCATCTGCAAGGATGAAATGTGCACGCCTCCAGTTACTCAACATGTCGAGCCTAAGATCCAAGTTGATTCTCAGGAGGACAAGTCTGCTAAAACTAAAGAAAAGGATGAAGTTGGTGATTTGAATGTGGTCGGCTCTGAAGATGAGAAATTCCAGGAGACTGATTCATGTGGTTATCTTTCGAGATCTTTGGAAGGGAAAAAAGCTACCGATATTAGACTGGTTGCCATTTCTGTAGGAACTTCTAGCCGAGGGGGTTTGGGCAAACTTTCTATCAGAGGAAATGCATCTACTAAATTAACAAATGTTGGTCTCAGGGCAATAGCCCGTGGCTGCCCTTCTCTGCGAGTTCTTTCTATGTGGAATGTATCCACTGTTAATGATGAAGGTCTTTCTGAAATTGCAACCGGTTGTCATTCTATTGAGAAACTTGACCTTTGCCATTGCCCAGCCATCACAGACAAAGGCGTAACTGCTATTGCTGTGAACTGTCCCAATTTGATGTCCGTCACGATAGAGTCTTGCACAAACATTGGTAATGAGAGCTTGCAAGCATTGGGCCGCAACTGCCCCAAACTGAAACACATAAAAATCAGAAACTGTCCCCTGGTTGGTGATCAGGGTGTTGCTGGTCTGTTCTCTTCAGCTGGGCACATCATAACAAAAGCAAACTTTCAATCACTCAATGTAAGTGATGTGTCTCTTGCTGTAATTGGTCACTATGGGAGTGCAATGACTGATCTTACGCTTGGTGGGCTTCACAATGTGAATGAGAGAGGCTTCTGGGTCATGGGTAAGGGCCAAGGCTTGCAAAAGCTTAAGTCTTTGACCATAACTTCCTGCCGAGGAGTGTCTGATCTAGGGCTTGAGGCTATAGGACAAGGCTGTCCTGATCTTAAGCTATTTCGCCTCCAAAAATGTGCACTTGTATCTGACAATGGAGTGCTGTCATTTTCCAAAGCTGCTGGGTCGCTTGAAAGTTTTCATCTGGAAGAGTGCCACAATATTACAATTTGTGGCCTTTTTGGCATACTTGAAAATTGTGGTGGGAAACTGAAGGCTATGACTCTGGCTAAGTGCCTGGGAATCCGAGATGGAGCATTTCAATATCCATTGACTTCAAGTTTCTGTTCTCTCCGGTCATTGACCATCCGTAATTGCCCTGGAGTTGGAGATGCTTGTTTGGGCATCCTCAGTGGAATTTGCCCCAACGTGACCCATATAAATCTGAGTGGACTTCAGGGAATAACTGATTCTGGCGTCATGCCTCTTGTGCAGAGGTCTGAGGCTGGTTTGACTAAGGTAGATCTGAGTGGTTGTGTTAACTTGACGGACAAGGTGGTTGCTGAAATCACGATGCTTCATGGTGAAACTTTGGATGTTCTGAATCTGGATGGTTGTAGGCATATCACTGATATGAGTTTGGTCGCGGTTGCTAGAAATTGCTCAATCATTTCTGAGCTGAATATTTCCAAGAGCAGAATAACAGCTTCTGGTATTGCTGCTTTGGCTGGGGCTGGTCAGCTCAGCTTGCAAATACTCTCCCTTGCAGATTGCGCATGGTTGTCTGATAAGAGCTTGCCATTCCTGGGAGTCCTAGGCAAGTCTTTGGTAGGATTGAATATCCAGAAATGCAGTGGAATCAGTTACAATGCCATTAATCTGCTTGTGGAGAAACTTTGGAGGTGCGACATACTTTGCTGAAATGAAGATTGAGGCTCCCCCTGACAGGATTTGATTGGAGCTCATTGATGGGGGTGGCTATGATGACGATGAATGGGTTCTGTTTCGGTAAAAAGCATGTGTCTAGTTTGTTTTTGGGTCCATCACCGTGGGTCTTCAATTGGTTCAGTGCCGAGCGTTCCTTGGTGTTTTTTTTTTTCCAGCAGGTGGCCGGGAGAAACTCTTTTTTGCAGTTTCCTAATTCTGGGAGGCTGTTGTTTTGAGGATTTGTTTCATCTGATGATTGGAACAATGTCCTCGTTTTTTTCTTGGCCATGCTTAGCTGGTTGCCCTGTCCGTGGGTGCTGGATCTTTGGTTTTTTATTTTATTTTAGGTGGTCCTATTATATATGCATATATAATATCAAATTCAGCTTCTGCCAGAGTGGAGGTCCTTCTGGTGGAAGGTTGTTTCAGTGTCGAAGTCCATGCTACTTTAGTTTTATGTCATCCTGCTGTGATTTCTGTGATAATCTGTAGTAGTGTGTTGTGAAGTGAACAGTGTCTTTGTTTGTCGGTGGTTGCTTTTGGCGGTTTCATGTTTGTTGCCTTGCTTTCGTGCGCTTTGGCCATGGTAGTAGTATTGTCTACTTCCATGACAACCCCTCTCCCCCTTGAGTAGGAAAGGGGTTGTTTTTTAGTTTTTCCAAAGCTCTAGTTTTGCAGGTTTCTTCTGTAGTGAAACTGTTCCATGCAACCAGCCTTGTTATGTAATGCACTATGCAATATGCAGTATGCTGCTAATAAGGGAAAAAAAACCACTTTAATGT
This sequence comes from Hygrophila difformis, assembly GCA_030278955.1. Classification (NCBI taxonomy): domain Eukaryota; kingdom Viridiplantae; phylum Streptophyta; class Magnoliopsida; order Lamiales; family Acanthaceae; genus Hygrophila; species Hygrophila difformis. Next base: position 5,637,154 of record JAOANR010000006.1, read on the forward strand.
ATCTTTTATGTGTGCCTACTTTTTTGTGTCAACAAGAAATTTCGTTCATCTTGAATTCTTGTGCAGCAGGCATTAGGTACTTGCATCTTCCACTGTTACGTGTGGAGAAATTTTTTGTTGCTAGAAAATAGAAATAGACATAAAAGTGGGAATTAAATAAACATGTTATACATTTGGTTTGAGACTTTAGACGAATACAAAATGACAAGGTGAAAGAAAGATAACATCTACTACAATTCTACTAGTATATTCAACCAAACTCTGAAAGGAGTTACACCTCAAACGCAATAAAAGCTGTTTGGCAGACCGGAAAGAGAATAAGCAACGTTTTGTTTGATTACAGTCACTAGAATCAGAAAGCAGACAGCCAATAACTCATCCGATGATGTCAAAAGCATTTCGCAAGGATCCAGGCAGAGCGCCAACCAAAATTTTCACCACATTTATATTAAAGTGTATATATATATATAGTAGGAAGTACTAAAACAAAGTGAACATTGAGACTACAAATTCACCACTCAGCAAGCTTCAAAAGCATGATAATGCCAAACTTCAGTCAGTCACCGACTATGGATTTTGGATAAAATGACTCGCTAACCTGCTTAATACACATGCCTCCACTGTTGGATAATTTCTTGTTTACCAAAGAGATTGTACTCAACGCCCTTACCGGAAACAACATCTGTGCAACTGATTGATTGATTGATCAATTCATTCAATACTCACACTGCCACTGCCATGGCCGCCTTCTCTGAAGTGTTTCTTTCTTGAGCTTCCAGACCCGGTTCCTCGTTGATGTTTGATGGTTTCTCAACTGGCTCAGCAGAGTTCCCTATCTTTGCTTTTTCTGTATCAGATGTTTGACTAATTTCCTCAGTAAAGTGGTTCTCAGATTCACATGCTTCCTTTGGAGTGGTTATCGCACGAGGTGTAGCCTTCTTTTCAGTGGCCATTTTGGTGCTCTCAGATGGTAACTTGGGGAGAGACTTCCTTGCCGGTTTCCTAACATGAGCAACAGAGGGTGCTTTGGCAAGGTTACTTTGTGAGATTTTCTCATCCAAGCTTAACCTACTTGGGCGAGCCCTGGGTGCACCATTTTCCTTCGATTCTGCAGTAGGTGAAGTCTTTTTCCGACCAAGCTTGGGAGATTTGGCTCGGGTTGTAGGTATCTGAATCAAGAATGATGCTGACCATGAAAAGTCTAATATTGTAAAAGTAAAGTAATCATTGTTACAGACAATGATAATATGGTGTTAACAAATTTCTTTCCAGAGGTATCAAATATTTGTGCCATTGGCATAAAATCTATAATTCACATCACACTACCTTCTTTAGCTCCACTTTAGGAGGAGCAGGTTCTTGATAGAAGCTTGGCATTGGTGTAGCTTTGAATGCTAAACTCTTTCTCAACATCTTAATCTCTGCATCTTGTGTTTCCTGCTTAGAATAAACGTGACTCATTGCCATAGCCGGCTGCCTTAAATCATTAGAGCATGTAATATGATGAAAGGACCAACCTTTGTCTTAGCTTGCAAATCAGTCTTCTCAGCTTCCTTCGCTTGAATTTTTTCCTCGAGTTTAGTATAAAACTGTCCAACCAAATTGAAGTAAAAACCTTCATGAACATATCACACGAGGGAATTAGCCAAATGGTATTGCAGATGCGACAAAATACTGACCTCTCTTCTTTTTTCAGCTCTTTCGTCACATTTGAAGCTAAAACTGTAAGCTGGAAGTGTACCCAATCTGCGGGGTTTGGAATCTCCACCAGTTGGACTTCTACAAATATTTAAGGATAATAACAAGGCACAAAACCTTTATACATCAATAATGAAAATTCAGAATCTTCACCATCAGATAGTAAATGAAGAGTGAAGAGGGGGAGTATGTAATAAAACTTTGAAAGGATACAAAGATGATTCTGACGCATCTTCAGCTTTACTGGCAGGGCCTTTTCCAAGTGCCTTCACCTTTATTTTCTCCCTGCAAGATCCAATTTTACATACCTCAGTGTGACGAAAATTATGCAGAAAATGAAGCTCGACCAAAGCCCATACTCAAACTATAACAGATTTAACTTCAGATGAAAGTGGCCAGAAGATACCCTTATTTTCACAATCAAATCTCACAATTTTGCCAGTAAATAAGCATCATGAATATTCATCTATTAAATAAATTAACCACTACATGAAAAGAACATACATGTGGTGTTCTTCAGACTTTTCATCACTTGTGGAAAATGTCAAATCAGGAAGGCCCTGATGTTCCTAGAGTACAGATAAAAAAATATCAGAACACAAATGTATAGAGAAAATTGCAAAGTAGAATAACTGTATGCATGGCAAGTACACATAATTTCCACATTCTACCTTGGAGCTATTTTGGACAGCTGTGGACCTTGTGTTGTCAGCACTTTTCTTCTCATTTGAAGACTTGCTCTTCATTCTAAAACGTGATTCTGAAGCAACAGTGCCATTCACAGCAACAGAAGATCTATTTGCCACTTTTCCACCTTTGCTCTTGCTCAACCCTGGTGCTACATCTGCTCTAGGGCTCAACGATTTCCCATTCTTGGATCTTGCCACACCCTTTAATGGTTTCAAATCCTTAGAACCATCAGCCTCTTTAACCCGAAGATCCTAAAAGTGTATTTATAATTGAGCACTTTCTAAAAGAACTAGTTGATAAATGCAATGAAATCAAAAGTTTATTCCCCTACCACAGGCTTGTTGATTGTATGGTTTTCGGGAGGCAATGCAGGTTCTTCTGTGATGTCCTGGGCAGAATCTAACGTTTTGTGGTCATTCAACTGCATAGATTCCTCTACATTTACACTCAACACTTCAATTTCCATGCTACCATTGAAAGTCCCATTTTCTCTTGCAGGGATGGGAGATTGTTGGAGGAGACCATTTGCAAAATCAGCCCCATTTCCAGACACAGGAACCGTACAATCAGTATCCATTGCATTCATTTTATCTAACAAGAATTAATATTCACATCGTAAGTAAGTCTTATAGACATCACATAAAGTCCCAATCATACGTCTTAACAAACATCACAAAATGCTCTCTCTAAAATGGAAGAGCACGATCAGCAACATCTAAGAGATTCCAAACAAAAAGCAAATAATGGAGTGACATTAATAGGTAAACTGTTAAGCCCATTTCTTGAAATGAACTGAATATGGAAGAATAAAGAAATCGCGCAACACCCAAAATCCACTCACTAATGAGTTATTGCATACATCGCATCAACACATGGAAGTGCTATATCCATACAGAAACGTAATATTCAGGGAAAGAATCTAGCGATTAACACAGCATCATGCTGGGCTCGGAAAGAAGCCCCATCCCTAGAAAACGAAACAGAATCTCAACGAAAATCCCATCCTTTAGCAACAATAACTCATCAGTCTTTTCTACACTAGCGAATCTAAACAGAAAGGTTCGATATAATAGAATAATCACAATAAATCTTACCTGGCCAAAAAAAAAAAAAAGATACCTACAATACAATTACCAAGAAGGAAGAAGGGAATCTTGCACAAACATTTACACAAGAATGAACAAGAAACACTAGTAAGCAGTTGAGATACATAAAGCCCCAGTTACAAAGAACAATTAGCCGCAGCAAATCACGAGAAAATGAATGGAATTGACAAAATCAGTACCAGATCTCAAAAAGCTCTCACAAGATCTCGTTCGCACACATTCTAAGAATGAGGTTTGAAGTTTGAAAACCCATTTGAAGTGAGCAGAAGGGAAATGAGGAGCTATCACTTACAGATACGGTTACATCCATGGATGAAAGAGCACACATTCCACGCAATACAAGTTGATAGCAATGAGAATCGAGGGCAGATGCATCAAATCCAAATCTAAAACTATAAAAGGCTTACCTTGCAAAGCATTTGAAGGGGGGGAGAGAGAGAAGGAAGCAAGTCAGAGAGACAGTGTAAAATTTTTCGTTTTGGTTGTATTTTTATCGTCAGTAGATTGAGAAGATCTGAACTGTAAGCGATTCTTTTTAATGGGTCTCGTCTCGGCCTCACGCAGTCACGCTCTCGCGCTGTCCGGACTCCACTCTGCGGTGCGGTGCGCTCACTTTATACGAAGTAATAAACTTTTCAAAATAAATCATCATCCTCCTCAAAATTTGAAATTTATATTTCCTTCCGTGATTCCTCTTCAGTCAAATCTTACCACCTTTTTCTATTTATTTTTTTCAGGAAATAATTCAATACTCCACGAGACCACGACCCAATTTGCTGATTTGACTTGCCCGTTGGATTCAATATAGGATATACTGTACTACGTAATTTTCTTACTACAGTATTTATTAATGGATGCGTGAAAAAGGTGAGTAAAGTCAATTTTTAAATAAGCAGTTCATCCATTTTTTTTTAAATAAGCAAAGATAATTCTAAACCTTTTTTTTTTTTCGATAAAATATTTGAAATCCTTCGTAAAAATAAAGAAGGAAATCTTAGCTTCAACGTTCAAATATGTAGGATTACTAAACAAGTTTATTACTATATTCAATCTTTAGATTATGACAATTTTTTTTTTTAACTAAATAAAATTGCAATTTCAAATTCAATCTAATTAAAAAATTAGATTAGTCACTGTTGAATGGTTTAACTTTTTAAAATTTTGACGAAATATTGTTTCGGTAGTGAATGGTAACAAAAAATTTGTATTACCCTGATTCCTAATTTAATGGTTTTTTTTTTTTAAAGCTAAATAATGGTTAAAATTTTGAGTCCGAGACAAAAGAAAAAAAATAAAAAATGTATTTTTACCCAAACAAATGAAATACCAAAACATTTTCAAAGCAATAACCATCCAAAGTCCAAACCTAAGAAATTGGACTCATGTCAAGTTGAGCATCCGATATCCAACCCAAAAACCCAAAAAAGTAAGCCCTTATAAAATAAAATACAGTATTCTATGAAGTATGCATCAGTACCGAATATACTCTATAGTCCAAAGAAAAAAAGTGACGGAGGTTATCAAAATCTGGCAATCCCAAGTGTTTTTTTTTTTTTTTTTTTTTTTTTTTTTTTTTTCGAATTTCTGAAATCAAAGTTTACCACGACGATAGGTTTTAAATGGAAAATGGAAGAGGAGAGACGCAAATAAAGGGCTAGAGCCAGGGCACACTCAGCTCCAAAAAGGTCTGATACTGGATCTTTCTGCAGGTTCCAAATATGATGATAATTTGAACATATGCTTGGAAATGTGGAACGCATGTATGTATACATTATAAAGCCTTCAAACAGTAGGATTTAATAGCAGCAAACTGTGCCCTAGTCCAGCAACGCCCAACACACATACGTTAATATGCATATATGATCAGTATGACTGGGAGTGGGAAGGGACATCTCATGATAGAATCCTGATCATGATTCATGGATCATGGGCTGTTCCTGAGGTAAATTATATGATCACATTGATACTCCTGTCCAGTGTCTGTTGATAGCATATACTAATGTAATTGCCACTTCATGATCAATTGTAACTGGCATGATGAACAAAGTTCCAACACACATACGTACCACTGCATACGTTATACTTCGCCTTGATGCCTTGCTGTCTTCCAGCTTCCACAGCTCACACGGATCTCCATTTTGCACCACTATTCACCAGCTTCACATATGCATTTGCAAAGTCTCTGAAAAACTGATCCTTATCCTCTGCATACTTTGTGATCCACCTGTGCATGGATAACCCATTACGTTCCTTCTTATAATAAGTAAATAAACACAGGCTTCATTAATTAAGCCACCCTAATTGTATATGTTGCTGGTAAAGATACAAACGTTACGAAATATCGTACCTAAGACATTCCTTATCCTCAACAAGTGCACGGTCCGAAGGCAGGCCAATCATCGATGACATTCCATCTACATAGATACAGATATATGAGAAATTAATAACTTGCACACAATTGATTATCAATTTAAAAAGTAACCAGGATATTTGAAGAGCTTGAGCGGAAAAAATGCAGTCAATAAGAATTTTGCCCAGAGAATCGTGTCACAAAAGTGTTGAACTAACTTAGGAGACCTAAAAAATGACTAGAATAAGACTAGAAAGAAGTGTTTGCAGCTCTGATCACCTGCAGATGACCATGGCTTCTCTAAAAGTACTTTGTAGTAAGAATTATCAAAGACAGTTGGATTTCCGAAGCCTTTACTTCCTAAAGTGTGAGCTCCTGATAATGCAACGAGTTCTTGGACTCTGTTACATCATGTTAAAAGTTCGTCAGTGTTGGGTTAGTACTCTTGGCCTATCACAATCTACTTACAATTCATACACTGTTAAAGATAACCTGCACAATTGGAACTCGGCATACAGATAACATCAGAGAGAAAATAAAAGGAACAAAGTTTTAACATGAGAAGCATGCCACAAAAATCCTATGAATGGAACGGAAGTAAAGGTGGTGCACAGGTAAAATAAAAATTAAAAGAAGAGAAACAGAAAATCTGACATTAATACTCACGAGAAGCCTTTCTTTTGAAAAAGTTGCTTCATAGCAGAAGCATCAAGAGATTCTTCAGGAAGCTTCCCATCAGGATCAGGCTCCCTGAGAAGTTAAAGAAGGTGTCTATAAATAATAATTTTCATTTCCCATGCATCAATATAGATGCATTAAAAATTCATGTAATTAAAATGATATAACCATGGAATAAATAATGTGAAGATACTCATTTCCTGAGATTGCAAAAAGGTCAACCGACATGTAAGAGTTTGCAAGATTTGAACTTGAACTATTTACTTTGAATCTATTCTTCCTAGCCGAACAGGGATTTTTGGACCCCCACATATGAGAACAGCCTCTGCTCCAGCCACAGCTATCAAGTCTGCCCAGGACACTAGTAAACACCAACAAAACAATGAGTGGCATAATCTTGCCAGTGGAGCTGGAATACTCTCATGATTCCAATTGCAAAAAATACCTGGGTTCACATTATCCACTTGCACTTTTGCTTTCTCCAAAATCTAAAATAGCACATCTAATTAGGAGCTAGCTGGGAGTAATAGTCGAAGCTTCCAATTTTGATATCACATAGAACAGCTTGAAATTGAATTTTATTACAATGGGTGCGCATCACGGTATGCAAGAACAAAGCTAAAAGCATGAAGAACTTGGGTGGAGGAAATTTACCTTTATTGACTTATTAAGATCCATGTTTTCTGGCCTATCCAGTTCATAAATAATAGATCCATTCATGCCACCTGAAACATGAAATTGGTTTATCCAGGAAAATCAAATTGCCCATATAAGAGTAAACAGACGGATGAGAGAAATATGGATATCCAACCATTAAAATCATCATATTTCAATCAAGGGAAAAGAAAATGATTAATTCAGTTCTCATATGATGTACTCTATCTCAACATCCACAGTCCTTATTCACGTTAGCACTTCCAAATGAAGAATATATAAGGTGGCATTGCTACAGTTAGACCACAGGGTGCTCTAGTAGTCTACTGCAATATTCTTCAACTTAAGCAAATTGTTCAATAATTTCAGTAACTCCATTTTTTGATTTCTTCACATTCTGTGCAATCAACTGTACATGCATAGCTGAATAAGCTAATGTTTTTCCACTGCAAAATGTAGCATTAACTGATGGAAAATGACTAGTAGAACACCTCAACACTAATCCATGGTTCCAACTTCCAACTGCCAAAAGATTGATCGGGCTCACCAAGATACCTGTTTCGTCAGCCATATCAAAAGTTCCAGCATCATGAAATACTAAGCGAAGTAAACCAGCAGCCTTGAGCTTGGATAACACCTTCCTGATTTCCTCTTGCAACAAAGAATTTTCACTGGAACCAAAAACTTTGTGGTCAATAAGCAAGCCATTCAGAAATAAGGATAGTAATTAGTTTCAACGGCGAGGAACTCCAGCGGTGCAGTAGATTCAAGAAAGGCGGTTCCTTGAAAAAAAACAATACATAATTCAGCGGTTTAAAAGTAAATGAATGCTGTAGAGATAGAGGGGAAAGTGATACTGAAGTAATTTATCTAAAAAGCTGAGGTAAATCCAGATGTCATTGTATTAGTGAAAAAAAAGCGTTGATAAGTTGTTGAGCAGCAAAAAGGGAGCGAGCGAAAAATAATGGAGCAACAAAGACATTCCGACCTAACTAATTTCCTATATTGAAAAGTGGGAAGCGTGAGGGAGGCTTTTACTCGGTAGCAGAAGCCCAGGTTAAGGTGGGAGAAGGCAAGAGAAAAGACGCTGTGGATACGGATATTAGCGCTCGCCTTCCAAGTAAAGGAGAAGGAGAAGCAGAAGCAGCACAGGTGACAATTGAGAACTTCAACGGCCGCGGCGCCGGCAATTTTCGGAGTTGATAGTTGAGATGAGTTGAGGAGGTGAAGGCGGCGAGCAAGGCGGGGTCAACGGCGGCTGTGGCGCTCCTCATTTTCCCTTTGTGCAGTGCAAGTGCAACACTGGTTTCTGCTGCTATGCTGGTGGTTGCCATATAGTATCGATTACGGTACTTATCAATTACTCTAATTAATGCCTTGTGGAACAATTATCCACAATTAGGGCAGGAGAAAATTATCGAATATACCGCATACCGCACATATTGTATGATGTATCGAAAAAATATCGAGAATACCGAAAGTTTCGTTATACCTTAGTTTTCAGTACGGTATGGTATAAATCATACCGTACCGTAAGATTTCGGTACGGTAACAGTATAAATTTTTTGATACCGCAGTATACCATTATCGTACCAAACTTCGGTATATACCGCGGTATCGGTATATCGGTATATACCGCGATACCGATATATACCGCAATACCGATATGTTGGTATAATAATGTTCATTGTTCGCTATGTCGGTATATACGACAATATCGGTATATCGGTATGTCGAATATTCGGTATATCGGCATATACCGAACTTACCGAAATGTCGGTATGACAACGGTATGAAAATATTTCATATCGAAAATTTCGGTATACCGAAGATCGGTATACCGAAATGTTCGGTACGGCAATGGTATGAAAATTTTCATACCGTAAAGTTCGGTACGATATACGGTACGGCGAAATTTTTTCGGTATACCGTACCGACCGACCCATCTTAGGAACAATCTTTCACTTATCTAATTTTATAGTAGTACTACTAATTTTAAGTTGGTGGAGTATTTAATTTTAATAGTTTTAAATAATGATACTTAATAGATTACGAATTACTACGAATTAAGAGTTATGATTCTGATTCAGCCACTTGCCAGGCTTCCGCCCCAGCTGAGGCAGTCAGGCGTTACAACAAAGTACAAACAATGCAATGCAATTCACTTTGCCAAATAAATGGAATTGGGAAGGGAGGAGGACTGCAGAAGATACATTAATCATTGGTATGCTTCAGTTGTCAACTCAATGGCGTAATGCGTATTGCCTCATTGGTGCTTCTGTTATCCAAAACTACTGGACAACCACAACATCATTTTCCTTGCATAAACATTCAAACTCAAACTCGCAATCCTCATAAGTCACAACTCACAAATGACATTGATCTGCCTTCATTAATTAAAGGAGTACTACTATATTACAGTAAGTACATCTGTCTACAAAAACAAATCTACATGAAATTTTATTCATTAGAAAGCTGGTCAAATTGCATTCAAAAGCACAACCACCAATACCAAAATCCAATCGGACCAACAAGGTACAATTTCAAGTCCTGATTATATATGTATGCACGCACATGATTCCTGCTCACGAGCTTCTGCCCGAGAGGCTTCTCTTGCTATCTTGGACCAGAAAGACGCACCGCAGAAAGATATGCGTCGCTGTTACAATCCGACGGCCCTGATGAAGTTCCCCCCTCGCTCGACGACTTGAACAAACTTGTGTACAGCATACGGGAACCCAGATGGGAACTGCTCGGCGGCTGTGGGACTGGGCATAGCCCTTCAAGCATTTGCACTACTCTCGTCATCGGAGGCCTCAGTTGCATGTCATCTTGTATGCACCACAAAGCAACTTTGATCGCTATATCGATCCTTTCGTCGTCATCTTTTATCTTCACTTTGGCATCAACGATGTCCGCTGCTTTCCCTTCTTCCAGCATTTTGAATGCGTACGATGGCAGGTGGCACTTCTCTGAATTCTCTCTTGGATCGTAGTTCTTTCTTCCACCAATCAGCTCGAGCAGCACCATTCCGTAGCTATAGACATCGCTCTTCTCTGATATCGCGTAGTTTGTGATCCATTCGGGCGCAAGGTACCCTCTGGTGCCCCTCAGTGTGGTGAAAACATGGCTCTGTTCTCTGGTCATGAGCTTCGCCAGCCCAAAATCAGACACTTTGGCCATGAAGTGATCGTCGAGGAGCACATTTTCAGGTTTTACATCGCAGTGAACGATCTTTGCATCACAATCTTCATGGAGGTAAGCAAGACCTTTGGCTGTACCCACAGCAATGTTGTATCTTGTGTTCCAGTCCAGCATGAATTCTCCTTTCCCTTTCTTGAAAAGCCATTTATCTAGAGATCCATTCGCCATCAACTCATATGCAAGAAGCCTGTGGCTTCCTTCTGCACAGAAGCCCTTGAGCCTCACCAGGTGAAGATGATGGATGCTGCCTATGATGCTAACTTCAGCGCGAAATTCTTTCTTACCCTGGCCAATACCTTCCAATTTTTTCACAGCCAGTCGAGTGCCATCCGGAAGAGTTCCCTGATAAACTGAGCCAAAACCTCCCTGCCCTAGCTTCACAGAAAAGTTATTAGTTGCTGTCTCGAGATCTTTGTAGCTAAATCGGATTGGCATCCCAGACAAACCATCCAAGAAATTATCCTCTTCCGAACTCTCTTTTGCAGCCTGATCAGGAACGTCCTTGTTCTTCTTGTAGAGACTGAATGCAGCGAAACACAAACCGGTGATAACAACAAGTGTTACAACCACAATGATTACGACGACAACGGTGCCCTTTTTCCCACTGCTTCCATGGTTTCCCTCCTTGCCCTTACTAGTAATAGGGATTTTGATATAGGAAGTGTAGTTTGCACCGGGAAGTCCTTCCATGCTTTTCATGCTCCCTATCTCGTTAAACATGAAGCACTTCCCCGAACTGCTATCATAAAACAAAGCACTACACGAACAATTTGCACGGCAAAAGCTTTTGCATCCATCTAAAGTGGCGTTTAGAAAAGGCTCACCAAATTCCAGTGCTGAGTAGCTGAGGCCAACGCCGCCGCTTACAAGATCCACGTTTGGGTTCCCACACAGGATAGGAACGCCCGGCCCGCAAGTAATTCCATCTGGGCACACGCAACTGCTGCCAGACTCGGGATGACAGACACCGTAACGGTCACAAGCTGCCGGTGTGCTACACTTGTCTTTAGGTATATGTGCCCCGGGGGTGAGTGAAGCTCCTTGGAACATGCCGAATTGGATTGAACCATCACTACCCAAAGTTGCTGCCCAAGTTCCATTTTCGGTGGTAGCTTCTGATACAATGAAATCCCAAAGCAGCACTCCCTTTGGATCATAAAATTTCCAGGAATTGCCAGAGAGAATTGCATAAGAAGCATCGTTGCGTGCATCGTTGATAGTTCTTCCACTGTCACTTTCCATAGACCAATATGGCTGTGGTGACCTAAAGCTAGCAAAAAGCATCAAACTCCCAGGTTTGAACTCCAGGGAAAAGTTCAATCTGCCTTTGGAGGTGGGATCACTTGTAAGCTTCATTCCTTGTGAGAAATTTTGGTTTGACAAAAGGGTATCTGTTGGATTGCTAAAACTTTCCCAGATATGATTGCCATGATTCCCTACCAAAACCAGGTTTCCAGAGTTCAACAATCTCATTTCAGATACGCCTTTGTTAGGAGTACCGGTGGACCATATTCTGGATCCGCTGCTCTCTAAGTATGCGTCTCCGGTACCATCAAATGTGAAGTTATCCGAATCCCGAATAGGTACCTCTCTGTTGGCGGCCCAAACTACAGTTGCGCTCTTCTTGTGCATCACAACAAGGCGGAAGAACGTGACATCACCAACGGTTGGATTGAAGCCAAAAACAAAAGCTGAGTTGTTGGATATTAGAATCTTTCCGTCGTTATCTATCCACTGCATTTGGGATGCAGCGAAGCCTGGTTTCAAGTTCCATTGCTGTATGCTAGAGTAGGAATTTTCTGGCAGAGAGAGAACAATTAAGCAGACTATTGGGAAGTACAGGAACCTCCGCCCCTGATTTCCCATGATTGCACAAGGAATTCCTTCAGCTGGATTTGCGATGATGATGATTGGATATCCGAACAGGGAAGGGATCACAATGGTAAATTAATAAAAGCATGAACGAGAGAGGAATATGAACTCCCTTCCACTCATCATCTGTTCATTCATATGAAAGGGAAGGTTTGGCATCGATACAAAAAGGTTTAGGCAGCAGAAAAATTGGAAGATGACAGGAAGAATCAGCAGCATATACAGAAGGCAACACGAAGTACCTGAATGTGAATTCTACAAGCTCACGACTTTGACACCCCAACAATCAACATAAAGAGATAGAGAGCAAGGAAAGTGAGTACAAATGGGTAATGGAATTGGGAGGATGCTCAAGTGGTGTGAAGAAGAAAAGAACAGATATCCAGAGGAGTTGTCAAATGAAGAATGGAGAGTAGGGGGTAGGCGATAGGGCGGCCACCTCCTCATAATAGCAGCTGGGTTCCAACTTCCAACGGCCAAACGGGACTCGACTTCAAGTCGATAAAAGGCCAAATATGCTATAGAAATAAAAACAAAAGAAAGAAGTAGTATAGAGCTTTCGCCTAACCTTTAGGCTGAAAGTGACAGATCTCAAGGGTTAAGAAGGCATTAATGGGACACGTAAGAGAGGTAAAACCTGGGCGACCAACGGGAGAGGTAGCTATCAAGAATTCAATCCTTTTGAGCACAGGCAAGAAAACTGCAAATCAGGGTGGGTTTGAATTTGAAAATTAGACAAGAGAAGTGGACAGACAGAATTAAAACACAGGCAATGATGCTTAATGTTTATTAACTAGGATGGGAGAGACTTGGAAATCATCAAAACTGTGGATAATAATCACTGGGCGGAGGAGGTGCTGCTGTTGCATACCATGTGCAGTGCCCAACATGAGCATTAGATGTTCCTGCGGGGCATGATCTGGCCAAGTTGCATCTTGCACCCCGGATGGCCGATGAGTGATTGATTAACTTGAGTATTCAACACCTCCCTATTCTATTAAGTCAAGATTCAAGAAATGTACTTCACCCTCACATGGAGGGGTGAATTCAGGCATTACATTATATATATATTCAGGAAAAGGAGGAGCGAAACAGGGCCGGCCACAGAATGTTGGGGTGGGGTCGGCTGATTAAGAGATAGAGCCGTTGGTTGGGAAATAAATGCAAGCTGTAAGGTTAGGGACGAGAATTTATTACAGGACGTTGAACTGTTGAAGGACAGAGACGTAGGAGAAGGAGACCAGAAGGAAATAAGTATTGGTTGGCCAGCACACCCCTCACCATGCAATACCAAAGACCAAATCACCAATGGATAGACGAGTGGATGAATATGAATTAAATAAAGCATATATCAAATTCAACAACAACCCAACATCATCTTTATTACGTATATATACAAATACACAGTACATACCCTCAACTTCAGGGTATAATAATTTGTGGGTCATGTGACTCACCATCAGCAGCAGCCTATCACTGTTCATCAAGATAACAGGCACAGCCATTACTTTGTCAAAAAGTACTTACTATCACACCCTATATATGTGTAATAAGTATTTGTTCGTAAGCTTAAATTATTATTTCTCATATAGTATATTGTTCCCATTTATTTATCATGTCTTACAAAGAAAAGGTGAAAATGTATTTCAGATAGGCAAATTAACTACATGTTCTATAGAAAAATACACTGCACAAAATTAGGAAGGGGGGAGATACAGCATTATTTATTTGTGGTTTAGGCTTTAGTGTAGTAACTACCAACTACTATACGAAGATGACTAGCAAATTAAATCAAACCGCAAATTCAAAGTTGACCAATGTGTGATACATGTAGCACATGTGTGTGTGTGTCCAATTTCCAACCCAATATCAAAGTCAAAACTCACAAAATGGTAATGGTTGTCATCCAAAGTTTACAAAAACTTTGAATAGTAGAATAGCAGGTTACAGCAGTCACGGGGTGCTCTACGTGCTATACGTGCACATGAATGTCTAAAGTCCAAAATACTAGTAATATTCCAAGTCCTCTTAGTACTTGGAGCATAGCCATTTAAAACCATATCCATCTGCATTTCTTTCCCATGTCTGAAGTGTCTACAAGTCGCCTACAACACATGATGCATAATACTAACACTAGTGTCTAGCTTGGCTAGCAGGGCCGACGTGGTCTTTTTACCAAATAAGCTGGATGGAGGATGATTAATTTATAAGGAGGATACTGGAGGGATGATGATCATCTTCGTCCATCCATGGAGCGATCATCATCCCATTTTTTAGTTTTTATTTTTTTAAAAAACGATCTGCACTGTGCATTATATTGTGCCACTCATTTAATTTGCTCCATTTAAAAAATCTAACCTAAAAGAAAAAGGAATGCAGATGGCAATCCTCTCATCTCCGTATTGTATTTCGATAGTGTCTACTCTAGTGCTTAGAAACTCTAAGCAAATCTCAGTGTCTTACTAACCTTTATCCGTTGTGTACTTGTGTATGAGAAGAAGGTTATCAAAAGGTACTTTGGAAGGGTATCGAGGAAGGAGTGAATTCCATTTAGTACCACCCTTCCGGCCAGCGCCAATCGGTTGCTCCATTTCCATCGGAAACACTACAGTTGCCACTTGCCAGTACTACCATAATCCATGGATCGGCATGGGGTATGGGCTAGGTTGACTGTAGGCTCCCTGCTCTTGTGCATGCATGTTGTTTGTATTTAATGTAATGCAACCACCACCCACCCAAGTCCATTACTTGCAATTTATTGATCCGTTGACATGAAATAATAATAATAATAATAATAATAATAATAATAATAATAAAAAAGAAGAAGAAGAAAAGAAATTAAAAGCTGCTTGTTGCATGCACACGCTACAACACTTTGTCTCTCCAAGTATCAAATTTAAGTAGCACTACAAGATTACAAAGTCTCAGCAGTGTCAAGTTTATCACCAGCAAATATATCTACTTTTGAATTTTAATATTTAACATATACAAAATGTGATGTATTTTAAAGTTTTTGTGATGTTTTTGCAACTTATTTTATTTTTTGTGATGTTTTTTTTTATATGATACTTCACCATAGAATAAATTTTATACATCATGAATATGCAGATGTAGTACCCGCACCAATTTCTGAGGTTTAGCCAAGAGCCTTTAATTTAATAAATTAGCCATCTTCCTGAACCCATGATTTTCAAATATACAATCTCGATCTACCTTATTTTCGTTTTCACCCAAAAGTTCATTAGAATCTAAGAATATTCTCATGTATGAATGAACCAATTGCCTCAATACTAACAGGAGTATAACAATAAAACCAATATCCATTCCTAACTAGCACAATTTTCTTATAAAATGTAGTAGAAAAGTAAACCAAAAGTGAGGTAGGAGGCAACTAGTGTTTTTTGGGGTCCATGGAGTTAACTAGGGAGTCAATGAAAGTAACAAGTAGCAGAAATAATAATTGGAGCCTGCCTGGAGGGGACTACATTAACTAAAGATTCAAAAACTTAAAAGACTCTTTCAACCAGGGCATATTTAAGATTCTTGGATGGGTCTGAATTTAGGGTAAAGATAGAACAACACTCTGTAGTGTTAAAAGATTCATCATAACCAGACAAGTAATTGGATCAAGTGTAAAGACCAATCATCACAAAAATGTACTACAAAAATTTTAAGGAAAGACGCTATGTATCAGGTAGCAAAAAGAAGGCCAGAAGATTAACAGGTCATCATAAAATGTTTTCCTATACCATCACGAAAACAAATAGACAAAAACGAGACTGAATTAACTTCACAGATGGTTAAAACCTATAAGTTGGGATTACTGCACCAATCCCTCCAAACAAGGAGTTGGGAGAAATTCAAACACAAGATCCTACAAACTAATTGTTAACACCAACAAAAATACTAAGGTCCATATCTGTTAGTCCAATATTGGAGGCCCATCTATTTTTGTAGATTGCTCGGCCCCGGGCAAAAACATATCCGGAAGCGGGAGGACGCGTCTCCAACAGCCCATATCCGGAAGCGGGAGGACGCGTCTCCAACAGCCCATATCCGGAAGGGGGAGGACGCGTCTCCAACAGCCCATATCCGGAAGAGGGAGGACGCATTTTCAAAAGCCCATATCCGGAAGAGGGAGGACGCGTCTCCAAAAGCCCATATCCGGAAGCGGGAGGACGTATCTCCAAAAGCCCATATCCGGAAACGGGAGGACGCGTCTCCAACAGCCCATATCCGGAAGGGGAGGACGCGTCTCCAAAAGCCCATATCCGGAAGCGGGAGGACGCGTCTCCAAAAGCCCATATCCGGAAGGGGGAGGACGCATCTCCAACAGCCCATATCCGGAAGCGGGAGGACGCATCCGGAAGAGGGAGGACGCGTCTCCAAAAGCCCATATCCGGAAGCGGGAGGACGCATCCGGAAGAGGGAGGACGTATCTCCAAAAGCCCATATCCGGAAGCGGGAGGACGCGTTTCCAACAGCCCATATCCGGAAGGGGGAGGACGCGTCTCCAAAAGCCCATATCCGGAAGCGGGAGGACGCGTCTCCAAAAGCCCATATCCGGAAGCGGGAGGACGCGTCTCCAAAAGCCCATATCCGTAAGCGGGAGGACGCGTCTCTAAAAGCCCATATCCGGAAGAGGGAGGACGCGTCTCCAAGTTGATGAAAATATATCCGGAAGAGGAAGGCCGCGTAGACAACAGCCCGGACGATGGAGGCCAAAGAAATGGTGGAGGCCGTCCGTAAGAATGGAGGTCGTCTGTATGGGTGGAGGTCGTGGAGACCCAAAGAGATGGTGGAGGTCGTGTGTATAGGTGGAAGCCATGGAGGCCAAACAAGATGGAAACCAACCCTAAGATGGAGGCCAACACTATGATGGAGGCCAAGACGTAGGATGGAGGCCAACCCAAGAGATGGTGGAGGCCCCTAACCAACCTCTGCCACAAAAGTCGCCTCGCGTGCCGAATGCTGCCATACTATGTCACAGAAAGTCAGGCTGCCTAAACCCTAAACTCTGCATGTGTTTCAACAGGAGGCCACCTGTGTCTCAACAGGAAGCCGCACGGGGAGCTACAGGAGGAGGCCTCCTCCTATAAAAGGAGGAAGGGAGGCACTTGAGAGAGGACACCCCAACACACAACTCCTTGAGAGATTTCATTCTGCATTTTTTCATTCAGCATTTGTTTCATTCTGCAAGTTCAATTCCTGCTTTTACATTCCTGCAAAATTTTCCATTCCTTTACAGCTTTCTTATTTTCGTGTATTTTCTTTCTGCAATTCTTGTAATCCTTTTGATACTCATCAATCAAAAAAGAGGTTTCTCCCTCAAAGAAATTCTCGGTTAACAAATTGGCACGCCCAGTGGGACCCGAAGTGGAAACCATATCCGCTTGAAAGTGTATGCAACTCAGATCCGGACGAATAGTAAGGGATTTAACACAAAGATTTGGAGAAATGTCGCTACATGAAGAAACTCCAGTAAGAACACCATCTGAGAACGTCGATGATACAGCGACTACCTCTCAACCACCGCAGGGGATAATGCAAGTCCCAACTTTTTCGGAACAAATACGGCTATCGATGAATGAATCGATGGCTGAATTCATGCCTTTACTAACAAGGCACCTTATGGATGTATTGCGGCCTGCCATGGCCGACCAAACTGACAGGATATGTGGATCCCTGCGTACTCCACAAGAGGGATATATCCCTGGCCAGAATATGTCACCAAGCCTTACAGGACCGTATGGCGGTCTACAAAAGACTTGGGGGACTGGCCAACCATCACTATCTGAGTTTGGAGCACCACCTCCTATGATGTATGCTCCATCCGGATACTTAATGGCATCTGTTCCGCCATTTGGAGTGGCGGCTCCCATCCCAGCCGCCATGCATAATACTGGAGGAGGGCACATGCAACCTCAAGGCACCAACATACCTTTGGTTGCCCACATGCCTCAGGGCTCCCATCATCAGGCCTCCCCATTGCATCAGGCCTCCTATCAGGCGGCCTCCCCATTGCCTCAGGCCGCCCATCATCAGGCCTCCCCATTACCTCAGGCCACATATCATCAGGCCGCCTCCCTACAGGCCGCCCAGCAACAGGCCAGTTCACACTTGGCCACCCAGTATCAGGCGTCCAGTTCACATCAGGCCGCCTTGCAACCTCAGGCCGCCAACCCATACCCGGCCGCCAACATAAGTCGCCCGGCTACCAACATGAGTCATCCGGCCGCCAACCTGGCCTCGGCCGCCAACATGACTCAGGCCGCCATACCTCAGGCCGCCAGCATGCCTCATCCGGCCGCCAACTTGGTCTCGACCGCCACCATGGTCCAGGCCGCCATGCCTCAAGCCGCCATGGCTCATCCGGCCGCCGTATATCAACAAGCTACCATGCCTCCTGCACAGGCGCCGGTAGTATCTCCCGAATTGTTAGCGGATATGATGCAGCAACATTTCGGCATTCAATTGAGGCCGATGGAACGGCCCACCTATAGGAAACCATACCCTGATTGGGTAGACACCATGCAGCCTTACCCTAAAGGCTTCAAAATGCCCGAGTTCACCACGTTCTCGGGAGATGACGGCAAATCAACCGTAGAACACGTGGGCAGGTTTACTGCTCAGTGTGGGGAAGCAGCGGCCAACGACTGGCTGAAGTTAAGATTGTTCAGTTCCTCTTTGACTGGACCCGCATTTGTCTGGTTTGCATCCTTGCGGCCAAATTCAATTCAAAATTGGGCCGATCTCGAGCGGGCATTTCACGACAGATTTTATACACCTCTGTCGCAGGTCAGTTTTGCAGATCTCACTAACGCTAAACAATTTGCCGATGAAACGGCAAGTACTTTTATCAATAGATTACAACGGCTGAAAGGCCGGTGCACCATAGCAATCCCGGATAGAGAAATAGCCAATATAGCAGTGTCTAATATGTTGCCAAAACTAAAGGAACATTTAATTGTGCATGATGCGACTGATCTTGCCCAGCTGGCCGAGAAAGCGGCCCGCTTGGAAAAATTCTTCGAGGAACGAGACGAGAAGCATCTACCTATGCACGAGACTCGTTTTGGAGAATTGAAACACAATAAAGAGGAAGATGAACCTAGGGTGGTGGCCAAGGCAATAACCTTGGGTGATAAAAAACCTGGGTAGTGGCCCTGGAACCGAGTCGACAGCGGCCTTGGAAGCCGAGTAGTCGGTGACTGAGGACGACGCTCGGGGATGGCGGCCCTCCGGAAGAAAGAGGTAGCGGCCTCCGGCCAAGGTGGTGGCGGCCTCTCTCTGGATCTTAGTGGCGGCCTTCGATGCGCGGCGGCCCTCCGACGGAGGAAGGCGGCGGCCTCTTAAGGGAATGGCGGCCTTCGTGGAATGAGGATGGCGGCCTCTCGTGCTTGGGTGGTGGCCTCCGCAGAGCGATCTCCAACTGCGCAAGAACGGATGATGGTGGCGGCCAAGCCGAAGGTGATGGCGGTCTCGCAGCGGCGGCCTTCAGGACGGCGGTCACGACGAGTTGGATGGGCGGCGGCTTCTTGAGTGGCGGCCTCCTCGCATAAGGCTGGCGGCCTCCTCGCACAAGTGAAGTGGCGGCCTTGTGGAAGAGATGGCGGCCTTGTATGGAGGGGTGGCGGCCTTGAGCGCAAAAGGTGGCGGCCAAGGCGATGAACACGGCGGCCTCTCGGGTGTGATGGGCGGCCTCCTATGCGAGGGTGGTGGCGGCCTCAAGCTTATGGAAGAGACGGCGGCCTTCGCTGGAGAGGTGGCGGCCTTCGATGGAGGGAGTGGCGGCCACAACGCAGAGCAGCGGCGGTCCAACCCGGGAGGCAGTGGCGGCTTCCGGAGCAAGCTAGCAGCCTGGCTCAGTGTGGACAGCGGCACCCGGCGGCGGCGGCCGGAAATCCCCTGGTGATGGCCGGCAACCGGAGTAAAAAGAGGATGAGGCGTAATGGGCCTGGACCTCCAAATCCGAAATTAAGCGCGCAAATTTGTCTTAAGATGCTAATCAGACAAAATGCGCGAGGGGGGCATCTGTTAACACCAACAAAAATACTAAGGTCCATATCTGTTAGTCCAATATTGGAGGCCCATCTATTTTTGTAGATTGCTCGGCCCCGGGCAAAAACATATCCGGAAGCGGGAGGACGCGTCTCCAACAGCCCATATCCGGAAGCGGGAGGACGCGTCTCCAACAGCCCATATCCGGAAGGGGGAGGACGCGTCTCCAACAGCCCATATCCGGAAGAGGGAGGACGCATTTTCAAAAGCCCATATCCGGAAGAGGGAGGACGCGTCTCCAAAAGCCCATATCCGGAAGCGGGAGGACGTATCTCCAAAAGCCCATATCCGGAAACGGGAGGACGCGTCTCCAACAGCCCATATCCGGAAGGGGAGGACGCGTCTCCAAAAGCCCATATCCGGAAGCGGGAGGACGCGTCTCCAAAAGCCCATATCCGGAAGGGGGAGGACGCATCTCCAACAGCCCATATCCGGAAGCGGGAGGACGCATCCGGAAGAGGGAGGACGCGTCTCCAAAAGCCCATATCCGGAAGCGGGAGGACGCATCCGGAAGAGGGAGGACGTATCTCCAAAAGCCCATATCCGGAAGCGGGAGGACGCGTTTCCAACAGCCCATATCCGGAAGGGGGAGGACGCGTCTCCAAAAGCCCATATCCGGAAGCGGGAGGACGCGTCTCCAAAAGCCCATATCCGGAAGCGGGAGGACGCGTCTCCAAAAGCCCATATCCGTAAGCGGGAGGACGCGTCTCTAAAAGCCCATATCCGGAAGAGGGAGGACGCGTCTCCAAGTTGATGAAAATATATCCGGAAGAGGAAGGCCGCGTAGACAACAGCCCGGACGATGGAGGCCAAAGAAATGGTGGAGGCCGTCCGTAAGAATGGAGGTCGTCTGTATGGGTGGAGGTCGTGGAGACCCAAAGAGATGGTGGAGGTCGTGTGTATAGGTGGAAGCCATGGAGGCCAAACAAGATGGAAACCAACCCTAAGATGGAGGCCAACACTATGATGGAGGCCAAGACGTAGGATGGAGGCCAACCCAAGAGATGGTGGAGGCCCCTAACCAACCTCTGCCACAAAAGTCGCCTCGCGTGCCGAATGCTGCCATACTATGTCACAGAAAGTCAGGCTGCCTAAACCCTAAACTCTGCATGTGTTTCAACAGGAGGCCACCTGTGTCTCAACAGGAAGCCGCACGGGGAGCTACAGGAGGAGGCCTCCTCCTATAAAAGGAGGAAGGGAGGCACTTGAGAGAGGACACCCCAACACACAACTCCTTGAGAGATTTCATTCTGCATTTTTTCATTCAGCATTTGTTTCATTCTGCAAGTTCAATTCCTGCTTTTACATTCCTGCAAAATTTTCCATTCCTTTACAGCTTTCTTATTTTCGTGTATTTTCTTTCTGCAATTCTTGTAATCCTTTTGATACTCATCAATCAAAAAAGAGGTTTCTCCCTCAAAGAAATTCTCGGTTAACACTAATTAGCATTTAGCAATATAAGAACCAGGGCATAAGTTTCAAGGAAGTATCAACACCTAATCCAACCATGGTGGCGGGAAACACATGCAAGACAAATAAATCTTAGATGCGAGTTGGGATTTGGGACCCAAAGAAAAATGAAAAAGAAACCCCACAGACACAGAGGGAGAAACACGACTTTTATTAGCTTGCCTTTAAGCGAGAGGACAGCTCCAGCGTGAATTTTTCATGAGCTTGAAGGGAAGTGTAAAGTACATCCTAGGGAAACTTAGCTTCTATCTGATTTATTCCACCAAAGGCAACAACCAAACTGAAATACTGAATAAACAACAACTAAACAATAACACAAATCAAATTAAATGCAACGATTTACAATTACTACTATTTACAAATCAAAGCAGCACGTACTATTGTGCGATTTTCTTGCTTGATTACTAGTAATCCTTTTCAGTGGACCACGCCAGGCCAAATGAATGAACTAGGTACCTGGATAAACACAGGAGTAACTGACTCGTTACATACAGACATACTACTTGGCAGATGGAAAACAAGTGTGGGAATTAATTTTAAAAAGCAATATTAACCTCCGCAACTCGAGCATCTAGCCGAAGATTAGATGAATACTAGTCCATGCGGAATCCTCTGAAAGAAAATCGCCAAATTAGAGAGAGAGAGAGAGAGAGAGAGAGAGAGACGGGAGTTGAAACGCCACCAGGCACCAGCAGGCGCAAGCAGCAAGTTGCTTGATGGGCCTATGACGTTGTTGGAGTTGGTCCTCATATTTGGGCCCGGCCCATAAGATTATCACCCGTTAACAATGAGAAAACCACATACTGGCTGGTTAGCGTTTGTGGCTTTGTGCAACTCTATCCAAAAACTACAAATTGTATTTGTAAGTTGTAAATTAAACGTGAAGCTTTTCTGGAAATTAACTTCTACTAATTCCATAACACACACAATGGGAATATTTGGGAGTTAGCGGATACGCTAGCGGAAAGCAGATTCGGAGAGAGAACTGTGAGACAATCTGAGTGATATGGGTTCTGGTAGTTTAAACAAAGGTATCGAGTTCGAGTTTTTGTGGATATAGAATTCTGCTTTGGGAGATGCAACCTTTCAATGCCCACCAGATCATCGAGAGGTTAGTATTGGGTCAAAGGTGGCATAGGCACCCGCAAAAAAATAAAAAAATAACTCAACCCTAACACTCCCTCACAAAAATTATCGTTATCAAGATAAAAATTAATATTATGACTATTTTTTAAAAATATTTTTATTATAATAATTGCAGTGGTTTAAGGGTAAACATGAATTCTAAGATTAGTAGAGAGTGAAATAAAATTTTTAATAAGGGACTGAATACAGTGTAAGTGCCAGCACTTGCAGATGTAATGGCGGAGGTCATCTATGTAATGCTAGCGATCAAATATATGATGGTCATTCATGTAATGCGGAAGACCATTCATGTGATGGTATATTTTTGTGTAATGAATTGATAATCTATCAACACATAATAAGAGTTTCTCACTATACCTGCAAGCGCGCTGTACCTGTATGATGGCCTATACGCTATCTCTATTGTTACGGTGTAAATTAAATTTATTATGGATAAGAATGTAGTATTGGTAAATTAACATTATTGAGAATCTTTCCATAACAGCCCAAACATATTAAATATCCTGAGTCAGGATACATTCTAAACCCAACTCCTGCTATTCATGATTCATGAATCAATAGGGTATGGGTTGAAATGTTGCAAACCATGTACTTTTATGACTTATCAATGATTTTATATACTTCCTCCGTTTTTTTTTAGCTACGTTTGATAAATGTGTACTGTTCACTTATATACTTTGACTTAAAGTTTTATCATGGTTATACAAGTTAAAATATAGTCAAGTGTGATCTTGTTAGATTTGTCTCGTCTTGTAGATTTTAAATATCAAACTTTTAGAATTTTTACATTTACCGAACTTGAGTTATTAATGATTTAAAATTTGCATTGAATTGCGTGCTGGGTGGGTCCGTAGCTATCTTTAAAAAACGGAGGAAGTATATCTTAATTATTTTTAAAAGCGAGTCCATCAAATATAGCAATAAAATAGTAAAACACATAACGAATTTTACTTTATACTACATTCGTTCTTTAATATTTGCCACGAACCCACATTTCACGCAATCCAGTACATATTTTTAATCCGGAATAACTCAAATTGCATATAACTAAAAATTATGAAAATTTAATATTCTGAATCTATGCGATTAGACGAATCCAACAAGATCCCACTTGACTATATTTTATCTTATTTAAATATATTAAAAAATCGAATTAAAGTTATTCAATGAACAGTAACACACCCAATGTGTAATAATTTAGGAACGGAGGAAGTATATAAATAAAGATAAAGATGAGACCTCAGACCAAAACCAAAAAGCAAACTTCGAGCAAAAAGAAAAAACCAAAAAACAAACTCGTCCAAAATAAAGTAAAAGAAACGGATTGTCTTCTTAGGAAGGTTTCCCAAATACTACTACTATTAACGCGTATAAATATGTGGATCACGTGTTGAAATTCCTTCCCAAGCCCATGGACCGCGTCTATTCCAACTTCCAATCATCCTCCAACACGTCACTTCCTTTTTTCCTACGTGGCGCCACAAATATCAGAATCCAGAATCACAGCCCTCACGGCCTCACCCCTCTCTCTATATATCTGCCCTTCCAGCATCCGTTCTGCTGTTTCATTTTTTATCTTTCCTGCTCTCTTACCTCTAACGTCTCCCTAAAATTCTTTCTTCATCCACAATAAAATAGTAGTAGTAATCTTTCAAATTTCCAGTTGAGAATTATCACGGGATGGTTGTGAAGATCCGAAAATGGTCGCGCTCCTCTACGCGCAAGTTTCAGGTCGCCGTCAAGCTATTGCAAATCGAAGGCGGGTTTCCCCAATACTACGACGACGACGACGACAGCAATCACAGATTTGTCGCCATTAAGGTTAAATGGAAAGGAGAGCCCAAGCTTTTTCCCTTCCAATCCTCAAAAAAGGAGATATCGACCAATAAGATTTTGAGCAAAGAGCCCTCCCAAATTATTGAATGGGATCAGGATCACGATCCATGCTTCCAGTTCCAGAATACATGTTCTTTTTCCCTGGTTTCTAATCATCCTCATCCCCCAAAGTTTGGGCCCTGGGAAATCGCCTTCAGTGTTCTCTATGTAAGTTCATTCTTTCCCCTTTAAATTCGTCTTTTGGAATTTCATGTCTATGCGAGTATGCGATTATATCAATTCGTCTTTCTTATTTTATTTATAGACTATGGTTGACTATCATGGTTGAGGGTTGTTTCTGAATGAAATTTATTATCAATACATATATATATTTTATTGTTTTCTACTAATGAACCTGATGTTTTAATAAACCGTGAGAAAAGAGAGCAGATAATATTAATTAATTAATAAAATACACTATAAGGATAAGCAAATAAGCAGTATAATAATACACTACTTTAAGGTAAAGTATGAGAAAGGTATGTCCTTTTTTTTTTAGCATAGCATACATGCCTGAAGTAAATCACTCTGTACGAGTAGCTATTCATATAATAAACTATTTAGATCATAATTTTAAAATTGAGAAGTTAGATTTTGACTGATTCCATTTCTGCTTAGACATAAATTAGCATTACATTTTTGCAAAAAGAAAGAGTAGTAAATAAATTACCATACAATTTGTAACAAAAATTTGGTAACATACAAAATATTTCTATTTATCTTAATTACTATACAATCGAATACTCGTTTACAAATCATTTACTGAAAATCATGTGTTGCACAGAATTTTTTTTGATATTCTTACTAGTTATATACTGCAAATAATCTCCTTGTTAGAATGTTTGCTCGACTTTTAGTAGGGAATTGCTTATTATATGTATCGCTAAGTTCTGCTAAATAATTGGAGTAGGATTTCAACATTTTCCCCAAAAACTTAAAAACCTAAATTGATAAATTAGAATTCGTTTGAAAAACCCAAAAAGGCCACACACCAATATAATTGACTAGTTTTTGTCTATATAATATAATATATATAAATAATTGTAGAAATATTGAAAACAGGGGAAGAAGATGGATTCAAAGGCTAAGATGGCTGTGATTGGGAGAGCTTCCATTAACATATCAGAAATTGCTTCCACAATGGACAACCCTTGTGTCCAAAAGAAGCTTCCTCTGAGCTTGCAGGTTGACGGATTCAGCCGTGATGCTACCCTCACGGTAAATATTACAGCTATTTTGCTTTGATTTACTATTAACAACTTGACATTTCGTTTGCAATTGTAAATACTCTAAGTATTCTATTTGTGTTGAACCGGATTTAAAGGGACCATCACCTTTGTTAATATCCAAACTACATAAACTGCCTGGTCAAGATTGTCGACGTTCAGACCGTCTGATATTTTCTTTTCCTATCTTCTTATGACACAGGACGTGGCTGGATCACCTACTTATCTATTGATGATTTTTTGAATTGAATTGCGTACAATACATGGTGTTGATGAGTTTCAATTTATTGAATTTAATAGTAGCAATAGGCCTAACTATTTGTCCCGCATGTGCTATGTGGTGCCTACCACAAAAGTTGATTTGCTTTTTCATGGATGCATTTATAATTAGGATTCTCAACCAATTGTATTTTGATTAATTGTTGGGGGAGGGGGAAAAGGTTTTTTCAAAGCTAATCTGCTCTACATGCACATACTAATACAATCCACATTTAATCCTCCTAAGATATTGATTGAACTTCAGTTTTCATTCAGACGCTTTGAAAAGTCAGGGGCTTCATAATATCTAATTATTAAACTAATCCACCCTAGTTCCTTCTCCACCTAGTTAATTATATTTGCACGAGTAGTTAGGCTGTTAAATGTTGGTGGCTTTGTGGTCCATCAGGCCCCCACCCCAGCAGCATATTGATGACTATGTTGGAAAACTTTTGTGCATAGATTTGAATTAGATCAAGAAGATAAACCCAAAAACGTGTATGGCAGCTATCGCAAGATGCATCTAAATCTGATTGATATGAATTTTGTACGTGAATTGATCATACCAGATAGGGGAACATATTTCCCTTGCAGCATTCATGTTGCCTGCTGCTCATTTGTTCTGAGTTTTATTATTTATTTATTTATTAATGCATTGAGAAAAATGTAGAGTGCTTACAACTTGGACCAAATGGCTGCAGGTGCTATTTAACTTTGTAGAAATCAGAAGCGACCAAGGGTTGATGCCTGTTCCTCGATGTAGCTCAACAGCATGCATCCAAGTAAAAGGTTCATCTGATGGTGAGCATAAAAGGAATGCTAAAGCAAGACAAAGGTCATTAAGCCTTGAAGAGCAGAGTCTGGATGAGTTGGGCCAACTTGAGGCAAAAGATGCAGCATCGAGTAGTTTCTTAAGTAAGTCAATAAGATTGCCTGCAGTTTCAGGAGAAGTCCAGGAGTCAGGTAAGAAGGTGGGATGGTTCTCTTGGGGGAGGAGACACTTCAGTTTTAAGCGAGCAAAGAATAAAGAAGAGAATCTGGATGAGAAAGTAGAATGTTGTAGCAAGGAGGAGGAAATTGACGTGGATCCTCACAGAACTTCAATGGAATTATTCTGCGACCCTGCGCCACAGGTGCCCACTCTTTGCTCTTTACTCATCTTTCTTTATTGTGATGCTGATGTTAAGTGATAGCATTGAAATGGACCTTTCATATGTATGGATTTACCATGCTGGGTCAAAATAAATAAATAAAAATAAAATAAAATAAAAAAATCCGAGTGACTTGTTAAAGATTGAATAGTTTTACTAGCCGCAGCAATGCAAATATTTTAATCACTCTGACCTTGTCTTGATAATTTTACGTTCGGTGGGCTAGAATAGCCAAATAAAAACATAGAGTCATGCTTGACCTTTTCAATTCTAACCAAGGTTTAAAATATCGGTTTCGATATCTATATCGAACATATAAATTTAGGGAAATTTTGAAGATATTTGAAATTTGGGGGAAATTTCGGAGATATTTGTAATTTTTTTGAGAAAACTAATTCGAGTTTCTGAAATGATGAAAATGAAGATATTTCAAAATTCCTCATCTCTATTGCTATATAAATTAGTAATATGCTTACAATACTCATTTAATGATATAATATGCTAGTAATATTATTGATATCATTCACCATGTTGATTGATAAGAGACTTAAAATTGATAAACAACTTAATTGGATGACATCATCAATATGGGTTGAAACATAAATTTTAATTTTTAAATTTTTTAATAAAATATATTTTTAAAATTTAGAAAAAAAATATTTTTTTAAAAAAAATTTCGGAAAATTTAGGTCAAATTTCGGGAAATTTCGGATTTCGGGCAAAATTTCGATGGAAATTTGCAAAAAAATATTGCATGTGAAATTTTGCTTCGGGTGTCCCGAAACCCGAAATTTCGGGGATATTTAAGACAATGATTCTAACACAGCTGACCAAGACAATAGGTTTTAATTATTCCTGAATTAAGTTTGTTCACAAAATCAATGGGCATTGGGCAAACATCCTGTCTCGGGGGAATCTTGGTTGACTCCAGATCCTAAATTTATTTATTGGGAAAAAAATTGACAAGTTTCAACTGAATTTGGTCGAGAGTCGAGACCAGCTCTTACTACAAGAAATGTCACCCGAGTAAGTGTACTTGTAAAGAAAAAACAACTTGGAGTATGATGTATTGATTAGGTTTGTAGGTCTGTCACAATCCAATTTTCAAAAGTTGTCTTCCTTGATTAGTTGACAAATGGATAATTTAATCCAACAGCAGGCTGCTTCCTCTATTTTGCTTTCAGACAGATGATCCCACGGAACGTTCAGGATCAGACCATCAACAAGACACGGCAGGTGTTTGGGAAGAGAAGGAGTTGGTTAGCAGAGATGGGGAAGTAAAGCTCAAAGCTTCAGTCTTCTTAGCTTCATTCGATCAATGCAGCAATGAGGCTGCTGGAGAAAGTGCTTGTACAGCATTAGTAGCCGTGATATCCCACTGGCTCCTCTCAAACAGAGATGGTATGCCCAGTCAATCAGAGTTGGACAACCTCATAATGCAAGGTTCATCCGAATGGAGAAAATTATGTGAAGATGCTTCGTACGTGAATGAATTCCCCAACAAGCATTTTGATCTGGAGACAGTCCTGAGAGCAGGCATTGGGCCCATCTCCATATCTCACAATAAGTCGTTTGTCGGATTCTTCGGTGCCGAAACATTCGAGTCCTTGACAGGGGTCATGTCTTTTGACGATATATGGAATGAAATTGCTGCTGCAGAAGACAAGTGTGCACCCGGAATATACATAGTAAGCTGGAACGACCATTTCTTTGTGCTGAAAGTGGAGGAGAATGCTTATTACATCATTGACACATTGGGGGAGAGGCTCTACGAGGGTTGCAATCAAGCATTCATACTGAGATTTGATGACAAGTCCGTAATTCAGAAACCATCAGAGAGTGGGAATGGTCAGGAGGAAGGGGAGGAAATAATATGCAGTGGCAAAGAATGCTGTGGAGAATTCATCAAACGATTTCTAGCGGCCGTAGTATTGAAGGAACTGGAAGAAGAAGATAAGAAAAAGTCTGTATCATACTTCTCCCTCCATCAGCGGCTGCAGATAGAGTTTAACTACGCCTGCCGCCGCTTCTGCTATTCAGAATCCACTGCTTCATCATCCTTATCATCATCCCCAGTTTCTTGTACAACTACTGATAGTGTTGCTACTCAGACATCCTCTCCATTTTACGATATTTATTATACACGGACCCCAGCTCCCATGCCCAGTGTCGTAAATTTACCATAACAGACCAAAGTGCATGAACTTCTGTAAATTATAAACAGTTCTTACTCTTTAGTGGGTTCTTACACTGATTACATGTTGCAATGAAATAGTTTCAGAAGATTCACTATTACAAGGACTGGAATCATTGCAGCAACTTTGGTGTGACCCCTTTTTCTTTTTTGGCTCTCATTCCCAAAACCAATGATAAGGGACGTGTGGGCATCCCCGCATCCTCATCCAATCCAAGGGATTCAGGTGAGTGGGGCTTTGATCCACTTCCTGATACACTTCTTGCAGAAGTGTCACTGCAGTAAAAGGTCGAATATTGATGCAGCAGCCCCACCATCCTACTAAAGGTGATGAAGACATGTTCAATCGCCATAAATGAAAATGGGGTTGTCACCTTACACCAAAGGAAGATGCCAAACCATGTGGGGGCCTACTCCCCCCACATCCCTTGTTTCAGACATGCGCTAGTCATTAAAATAGCAATCACCAAGAGTTACCAAATTATGGGGCAAGGGGAATAACTTCAAATGATGCCAAAGTATTGTCTTCCTACTATTGCTATTCCCAGATTCGTTCTAATCCTCTTGCTTCTCAAAAAGCTTTTGGTGTTTGCTACTTGTATGCCTATTAGCCATGTTACTTGTACCCTGCTAAGTATGTCCATTCATAACACGGGGGTGCCTTGGATGGGGTGGTAGACAAAATTGTTTAATATACACCATGCTCTCAGCAATGCACGCACACAAAGGCATCATTCATTGATCCAATTATCCCTAATCTCAAAAACTACCACAATAATTTAGAAAAGATTCAAGCAGTATGATAGTTTGACATTCACAATTCCTGCATATATGCCTGAGCTGCTCCAAAAAACAAACGCAACAAATTTCAGTTCAACTCATCACTACAGAAGCTGTGAAACAGTAGAGTATCTACACGACAAACTCACAACTCATCACACCTCACATTTCTAGTTTCAAAACTGGAAAGACTAAACATGCCTCCATACAATGCAAAACCCTCTATAGCCCAAACAACAACTGATCAAAGACTTCCCCAAAAGAACTGCTGGCTGTTTTTCTACCTTTGCTTCAGCTCATGCTCGTTAGAAATTGGATTCTAGAATTGGCCTGAGAAGGAGGGCAGGGGTATAAGAAACTTGCCCTCATTTTTTGAGATGGCCCATGTCCATGAATTTCCTTCCCTCTTGCATCCCTGAATGACCATTTACCACTCGTAAAGGTGCAGTAGACTCAATCCCAGTCCGTGGAGCCTCAATTGTACCCAAACGCAACGTTAAATCACACTCACTGCCTTGCCCATCGTCTGAAGGGCGTTCACAATTCGATGGAACTACAAATACAGAAACATCATGTCCGATGGAGGGAAGACTTGGCTGCAGAGCAGGCTTATTACTCCCCTTAAGTTGGACAGAATGCGAATTTGAAGGCTTCAATGAAGTAAGTTTTGGGTCATGATCCAGGGGATAGATTGACCATGCTTTTGATGAGGGAGAAATTTGCTGTGGCTCACGATGGATGCCTATTGGAGTAGATTCCTTAAAAAACCCATGGAGTTTCTTGCCATCGGACATGGGGACTGTGGCAGGAGTGAGCGTGCCATTAGAAAACTTTCCCTGGAAACTAGAATTATCAGTGTTGGAGCAGGAAGGGAACGGATTAAAAGCATCAGTAGTAAAGTATTGCGAATAATGGAGCAAGGTAGGACTATTGGTTGCAGGGTTTTCAAAAGCTTTAGCATTTCGGCCAGGAACAGAGGTCGGCTCTAATGCATTGGGCCTAAGGTAATATCTTGGACACTCATTGCGCTGGCTTCTGGATGATCTTCTAGCAGTGCATCCCAAATGCAATGCAGCTAACCACACAAGGAAAAAGAGAGACAACTGCATTAAACTAGTAGCCATAGAAATAGACACCTAGACATGGGTCTTGGAAGTAAGGCTGATTTTCTAGCTGCAGAAATTTGTTCCAAAATAGTGATGTTCAACAGCACATTAATTCCCATAAACAAAAACTAAGTCACGAGAAGACACCCCTCAGCCCTTGTAGTGTGTGCATACACGAAAATACAGAAGCAGAAAAGAAATTCGTCATTTTTATTCAAATTCAATGAGGGATTGAGTTCAAGGGTAGAAGTACCTTCAATGCAAGGCCGCAAAAGTTGTCCCGTTTCGCCGGTTTCATCTGAATCTCTACGTATTATAGTGTCAATTGCATCATTTACTCTATCCCAAAGAGTTTTGAGGTCCGAATACTCAGCCTAAAGGGGGAGGAGGAGAAGAAACACACGATCTTGGACATATTTTATTGACGTGAAATATACAAAAGGAGCAATCTTTGATGAAATGAAAGAGGGGAAAGGTAAACCCACCTGAGAGATGGCTTTGGAATAAATGATTTCTTCAGCTTTGAGGACAACAATGGGGAGCTTCTCTTGCCACTCCCTGTTCTTTCTAGTTGATGGGCAATGGACTTGATTGACAATCCTGGGCAAGCATATGCATATCCCAAATTAGAGTTGAGGAGGAGGAGGAGAGATCAAAACAAATCCCCAGAGGCAGGCACAGAGAGAGAGAGAGAGAGAGAGAGAGAGAGAGAGAGAGAGAGAGAGAGTACCTGAAAATTTCTTGAATAAGAGAACCCCTAATGGGTTGGTGCGTATCGCTGTGCCAAGCTCTTCGCACACACTCGTAAGGTCTAGGGCCGGGTCTTGGCATCTTCAACAATTGCAGAGCATAGAAGAAAAGAGAAGAGGAGGAGGAAGTCGACAGCAGCAACAGTCGGCAGGCAGTCGGAGGGGGGGAAAGCACCAGAAAGAGCTTTTCCTTGATTTTGGTTGATTTGTTGTTTTTATACAGTATATATGTATGTATGTATGTACTGTGTATATTTACTAGTATCTCTGTTTATGATCTGTGTTCTGTGGAGGGGATTAGAGGATGAGGGATGGGGTTGGTTGGAAGGGGGGGTGGCCAGGTCCAAGTGGGCAGTGGTGGTGGGGGGATGGATACATATATGAGGTTGAGGGTGGGGTGGGGGGAGTGAGGAGTGATGAATCATGAGTGGGGACAAGAGTGTTTGATGTTTCAACTTTCAACAGTGAGAGCGAGAGTGAGAGTGGGGGTGGGGGTGGGGGTGAGGGAGGAGCAGACCACCCCAAGGCCAAGGCCAAGAAGACTGAAGAGTACAAGACGCCGGGGACAGGATAAAAAGAAGGTGATAGGGAGACCTACCCTACCCTGTTAGCCAGGGCCCCCATGCATCAAACCAGATTTTATTTTGCTTCCTTTCATAATAGTACTACTATGCACTCTATTTTTCCTTTTTTAAAAGTTATAATAATAATAATAATAATAATAATAATAATAATAATAATAATAATAATAATAATAATAATCCTTCTGTCCCATTTGAAATGTTCCAAAACTTTTGGATACGCAGTCCAATGTATTTGTTTAACAGTTAATATCTTAAAATGTAGAAAAGTAAAAATTATAAAAAATACATATTTTTAAAACTACACCATTAGATGAATCCAACAAGGCTGAACTTGACTATATTTTCGTTTATATAATTGTGATAATATTAGGTCAAAGTTGATCAATGAACAGCGTCAAAAGTCAAAATGAGACAATATAAGTGGGACGGAGGGAATAATAATAATAATAATTTAATACTTCACCATAAATGAATGAGGTGGGATTATAGGGAGCGGAGAGGAGGAGGTGGGGCTCCATAATCCGTAGTGCATAATTAGGGATGGCAAAAAAGCCCATAACCAATAGGGAAAACCGAAAATCGAATTTTCGGTACGGTTTTGGGGAGGATTATTGGGGATGGGCCGGGGATTGGGGATTTTTTCGGGGATTCTTTTGGGGACGGGGATGGGGATGGGGAAGTAGTCCCCGCCCCGGCCCATCCCCGATATATTTAATACTCCCTCCGTCCCACCCCAAGTGTCTTGTTATTGTTGGGTACAAGAATTAAGGTAGAGTTGGTTTGTGAGTATATGGTGGGGTCCACATAGTTGTTGGTGGGGAAAATTATTTCTATTTATAGAAAGAAGACATTTGTAATGGGACATCCAAAAATAATAAGTAGGACATTTGGAATGGGACGGAGGGAGGATATAATTTAGTATATATTTTATATATTATAGTTAATATTTTATACATTAGTATTTTATAAATTTGCTATCCAATCCAAAATAATTACAAAATGGTTGAGAACTTGACATATATCCTCTGTAATTTGTATAGCATGGACTCTCACCACTAATTTATTTGGCCTTTTGGTTTGGCAAAATAAAAATAATTACTAAAACTCATTTATTTAATGGATTTATTATATATTAGAAACAAATATGAAATTTTGATGTGGATTATGGTTTATTGTTAAACAATACATCTGTGTGTTTTAATATTATAATTTATGAAATTGAAAATTGGCTTAAATAATATGGATTTAGTCCTCCCAATTACCGAAAAAATTGAAAATTGGCTTGTAAGTAAATCCCCGATAAGATACCCGATGGGGTTCGGGGAATTATGATACCCGTTGGGAATCCCCGATATGATCCCGACGGGGAACTGGCCGGTTTTGGGGACTAAAAATGCTAACGGTTTTGGGAATGGGGATGCTACTCCCCGCCCCAAAACCGGCCCATTGCCATTCCTATGCATAATGCCATAATTGAGAGAGAAAATGAAAGGAAAAAATTGAAAGGAAAGCTGGGAAGGGAGTAGTAGTAGTAATGAGAGCTGGTGTGTGTGTGGCCGCCCACGCGGCACATGGGATGGGAGTATGCCGCCAGAATGCCATATACTTCCTCCATTTTTATTTTTTTTAGCTACGGTTTGACAAATGTCACTATTCATTTATATACTTTAATTTAAAGTTTTATCATGGTTATATAAGTTTTAATATAACCAAGTGAGATCTTGTTAGATTCGTCTCGTCTTGTAGTTTTTAAATATCGAACTTTTAGAATTTTTACTTATACCGAATTCGAGTTATTAATAGTTTAAAATGTGCATTGGACTGCGTGTTGGATGGGTCCCTAGCAATCCTTTAAAAAACAGAGGAAGTATATATCTTCCCCACAGGCCACAGCACAGAGCAGCCCCACACTCTGTAAATCTCTAATCACTCTAGTCTATCATGGTCATGGTGATGGAGTAGTAACTAACGCCATTGTAGTATTCTTATACTATTATTATTGCAGAGAGAGCAATGCTGCAAGGACATTATTAGACAAATAATGAGTAGAGGTTGTTAGAGACTAGAGAAGAGAGTTGGCTCACTCTCATTCATCATCCTCATATGATAATACATCATGTATTATTCCATCACTATTCATTCATTCATTCAGGGAAGCAAGCTGACGATGGGCTGCAGCCTGCACTGCACATGTATGTATGTATGTATGTACCTCTCCTCACTGTCGGTGGAGTATATGTTACCAAATTGCCGCCGCTCCCGACCCCTCACTAGCTAGCTACTGATCAGCTGTCACTCCCTAGCTCACTGCCACAGTCCCCACCCCCACCATCTATCTATCTATCATCAAACCATACATACCTCCGGCCATATGATCTCACACACACACATATCTCCACTACTTTTCTATCTTCTAATAAGTCGTAATTCAGTGCAGTCTACCAACTTGTACCACCACTACTCTCTATTATATACTTACACTGTATTTCATTTCATTTTTTTTTTCTTTCAATTCATATATTTAATCTTCATTTTCCTAGGTAGCTTTTAACTGATTAATTGTATACTAACAAACGCTGCTGCTCAATATCTCAATGCTGTATGTGGCCGCTGGCCTGCCTCCAGATGGATCACATTCTGTAGTGCTAGCTGTTTGAGTCATTCTTGTTTATATGCACAATATGAATTTCTTTCCTTTCCTCATTCATTTTGTTCTGTGATAGTACATTATTTATATCGGACACCCACAAATTTATTAGTAAGTTGATTTTTTTTTTTTTTTAAAAAGTGACTCCATGAGTTACAAAATAATTTCAGAAAAGATAAGAGTCGCAAAATCTCTGAATCAAAACCAATACTTATGGTGGTCATGACTCTTAATTAATCCAAACATGCATGGGTGGGAATAAAAATTGTACAGTAAGAAAAGCTGGTTGGCGATCCCATGAACTTGCTGCTGCTCTTCTTTCCTTTCCCATTTAATTTTATACTCCTATATTGGAATACTGATCAAATAATAAGATGATACTAAAAGTAGGGGTGGGCAAAAAATCCGAACTGAACCGTTGAACCGCTGATCCGAATCGAATCCGAATCGAATTTTCGGTTAACCGGGGTATTCGGTTCGGTTACAAATACCTCCATACAGATATTTGTTCGGTTCGGTTCGGTTACGGTTTTTAGGATTTTTTCCCCCGGTTAACCGAACCGAACCGTATATTATAATTAAATTATAATTTTTAATTATTATATATATTTTTATATATATTAATTTCAAAATAATTGTTGCACAAATGCTTGAAAATTGTAACCCTAATTTTCTAATTCCCCGTATCCCTCCAGCCTTCCACTAGCGCCGTCGTCCTCCCAAACCCCCTCACCCCCTCCAATCCTTCCACCTCCAGGCTCCGGCGTGGCGAGGTAGCGACAACATCACAGCGCGCTCAACCCCTTCTGGCCTTCCTTTGCTCACCCACTCATCCCCGTTCCTGGAGCCGCTGCTGCACGGAGCCGGTCTTCCCCGTCGATGCACAGTCCGTTCATCCCCTTCCAACCTTTCCTTCGCGAGGCTGCTTCTATTTGGTATCTGCTGCTGCCGTTATTTATGTTATGATTTTGATTTTTTGTATATTATGCTGCGAATTTGAAATCCGAGGTCGGTTCGTAGTTCGGTTAACTCCAATGAGAACTTATGAAGTCATGGATTTTCCTTACCTGTATTTGCGTAAGCTAATTTTACTACCTTAAATATAGTTGAGAATTTTCCTTGGCCATGAAGATGGGACCATTTGCATATCTATTTAGTTTTGCAGATTTAAGTTCTACCAAAGCGGCTTTCATTTCCCAAAGTGAACTGGTTGGCTAAGTATGTTTATTAATGATGTCAAAGCTCTAGTCTGGAATGATTTTATTTTGTTATGTTCTTTGTTTAAGTTTAATTGTTCTAAAGAAGCTCCTTAACTACTGGATCTTTGTGAAAGATTATTATTGCCTAATTCTTTAGTTTCTTTGTAAATGATTTTATTTTGTTATGCTCTTTGTAAAAGAAACTCCTTAACCGCCTTGAAGATGATTTGGAATTGAGGTAAATGCTTAATTCTTTAGTTTCTTTAGTATATCTTTCAAGCACTCTGCCTTTTTATTTGCTTATCCTATTGAAGATATTTGATTATCGAATCTATTGCACGAAAGTTGAAAGCTCAAATCTCATATGGATGTTTCTTATTCCTGATTTTTATTATGTATTTTGGTACAGTTCTTAAACTGGATGCAGAACAAGTTCAATGAGGCAAGGCAGACAAGAGAGTTATTGTTGTCTCTCCCACAAGTAACTAAAACTTGGTTCTCCCTTTACATCTTTGGTAGCAAGATGCAATTTTCTATTTTACATGTCCTCTGAAGACCAAGGAAAACTGTGTCTAGTTGGATAATCTTCCAAATCTTTGACTGTATCTCTTGTTGGATTTTGCAGCTAGTGTTGTTTTGATTAGAGTCCATGAACTGAAGACATCGGATGTTTTCTATATGGGATGAATTGGCCTAAATTTTTTTTGAATATTTTGATTGATGACTTGTATGATTTGGAAGATTGTGGTTGATGAGTGATGACATTTCTTTTGGATATTTATTCTCTAAATATTTTTGAATTTAACGATTCGGTTCGGTTCGGTTTGTGTTATTTGCAAATAGGAGTTTATTTTTTCGGTTAACTGATATTTCGGTTATTCGGAGTGCATTTTTGTCATATGATACCTCGGTTCGGTTCGGTTCGAATAATCCGCAAATAGTTGAATTTTTCTCGGTTAACCGAAATTTTCGGTTCAGTTTCGGTTCGCAACTTCGAGTATTTGCTGGGTTCGGTTCGGTTAGCAAATACCTCAAAAAACTCGAGTATCCGAACCGTGCCCACCCTAACTAAAAGCATGATGGCGGATGCTTTAATAACCATCACACTTCTTTTAAGGACCTCCAGGATTGATGGGCAAAAGAACAACGGGAATTATGCACATATCTAGGGAAAATAAACCGATATTCCAATATTTGGGGTTTAAAAAATAAAATAAAAAGACTAGTGAGGTGATGGGGAATGAGAAAAAGTTCATTACTCACATGGTCACATTTATAGTAATGGGTGGAACGTCGAATAAAAGCATGCACAGGGCGTTTTCTTGGGCAGCATCAGCATGGCCATGAATTTTTCTAGCTCGGGGCATGGAAAGCCACATACATACACTCGGAAATAATATACTCCTAAAACTGTAAAATGATTTGAAAAAAAACAAAAAATAAAATAAAAATAAAAAGAGAGGGAATAGATGAAGAAAGAATGAAAGATGAGGACATTCACAAGAAATGTGTAGTAGGCATTGCATGTTTCCCATTTGTCTTGTCCATGAATAAGCCACTTAGCCACATCATCATAATATATATCATATCCCATACAGTACAGTACTCATAAGAAAACCAAACCCTAAATTATTAATCTTAATGTTTCATCAGCAATCAGCATTATGCTTACTACACCCACAGTAGTCACCCCAATTTCACTGCTCTGTGCTGTCCTTCTCTGTTTACCACTTGCCCTCATCTTCTTCACTTTCACTTTCACTTTCACTTTTACTTTTACCGCCCCCGCCTTCACCTTCGCCCCTTCTCCCTCACTCTCCCTCGATCAAGAATCCCACCATTATTATTACAATAACAATAATACAATTGATGATGCAACCACTAATAATCTTACAAAACTCCTCCCACTAATAACATCACCCACCAATACGAATATACTAACAACATTCACTACTAGTAGTCTTGTTAATCTTGCCCCACCCCGGAATAATCTCAATGATCTTCACCAATTACAGTTACAACCACCTCCTGTAATTCACGAATTAATACAGGATGATGATGATGATAAGGATGATGAGGTGTTGTTTAACCAGGCTGCCCGGGTCCACCCCAATCCCAAAACTCCCGACAAGGTGGCTTTCATGTTTCTGACCACAACGCCGCTCCCATTTGCTCCTCTCTGGGAGCTCTTCTTCGCACGCGCCGATAAGACCTTGTACAACATCTACGTGCACGCCCCCCACCCCGCCGTCAATTACACGCCGCCCTTCGACGGGGTGTTCAAGGGCCGGGTGATTCCGTCGTGTAAGCCCACGCGCCGCCACACTCCCACCCTCATAGCGGCGGCGCGCAGGCTTCTGGCGCACGCGCTTCTCGACGACGCCTCCAACTCCATGTTCGCGCTGCTGTCGCCTTCGTGCATCCCTCTGCACTCTTTTGCCTACACGTACGGGGTTTTGATGAGGCGGCGGCCGAGGCGGAGCTTCATCGAGATACTGGCGAAGGAGCCCGGCGCGTATGCGAGGTGGGCGGCGCGTGGGGAGGAGGCGATGCTGCCGGAGGTTGAGTACAAGGATTTTCGGATCGGGTCGCAGTTCTGGGTGGTGAAGCGGAAGCACGCGTGGATAATAGTGCGCGACAGGAAAGTGTGGTCCAAGTTCAGGATGGCGTGCCTGAGGGGTCGGGAGGGGGCGTGTTATCCGGAGGAGCATTATTTCCCGACGCTGCTGAGCATGGTGGACCGGCGGGGTTGTATAGGCTGCACGCTCACACATGTGGAGTGGCGGGGGAGTCGTGGGGGCCACCCGAGGATGTACGGCGGCGATGAGGTAGGGCCGGAGCTTATACGGGCCCTGCGAAAGAAGATGCCCAGATACGGCGACGACTACGAGGGTAAACCGGGGCTGCAGGGGCACCCCTTGTTGTTTGCGAGAAAGTTCTCTCCGGATTCCGACACGGTGCGCCGCTTGATGACAATGGCCAACGCCGTCATCTTCGATTCGTAGAATGGAGCATTTACCTCTATTATTTTCTATTCTTTTTAATAACTGCCGCCATGCACAATCTAATAAATATTTTTAATTAGTGTGTTAATTGGATTAGGGGAAAGGTTGGGGGCTTTAAGAGAGAGCCAAAACTGTAGGGAGGATCCAATTTGAAACATTTGGGGGTGGTGGACTATACTATTAGAAAGAAATTGAGAAAGGGTTTGTGCCTAATAAACCTAAATGCTAAATCCATTATATCTTACTAATATAGCATGACATCCACTGCACGGCCGCTATTGGTACATTCTTAATTATAAATCAATCAGTCCATCAATCATTCTTGTTGCTTATCAGGTGGCGGCCTTCACTCACTTGTGATGTTTTTTTGATTCAATATAATATAATCAGACAAATCAATACACGCTCCGTTCCTTAATAGATGTCGTTTTAGCAAAAATTACACATATCAAAGAATGTCATTATTATTGGTTAGTTTTCCACTTTTATCCCTACTCTATAAAAAAATAAAATTGAAGTAGAGAGAGATTGCACAATATTCTTGGAGTAATATTTATGAAAACATAAGGGTAATATTGGAAAAGTATGATATAAATATGGAAAGTGACAACTATTTTGGAACGCTTTTTTGTTTCTAAAAAGACAACTAAAAAGGAACGGAGGGAGTATATAGCTAGAAGTGGGCGGGTAGATTTCTATGGCAACGATGATCACAGTCACAACCTCCAGCGATGCCGCCCATCTTCCTCTTGGCCATCATCTGCCAGTCTCCTCCTCCTCCTCCTCCGGACTACCACAACTACAAGACCACCATACCAGTGGCGGACACAGAGTGTGAAAACCGAGGGCGAGCTATTATTTTTTTTCTTACAATATATAAAATAATACGTAAAAAGATATTATATAGAAAATTCAATATAAATATTTTATTTTTACATTATGTACGGCAATTGTAAATTACGAATCTGATTTTTTTGAAAACGTTATAAAACCTTTTAATTTTCAATGTAACATACTAAGGAGTCATTAAACAAATCATATACCATTGTGTTACGCATATCTCTGTTAATTAACTTCAGTGCAGAAAAAGATCTTTAACAATCTTTGAACTGTAGTAGTCGTAATAGGTAGGACCAATGCTATTATCATAAGCCGGTAAAACATGCTCTCCATAGTCTACTTACAACTTTATGGGTCCGTTCTGCACGCAGAGCTATAGCTGCGAGCTGCAACTTTATTAAGATTGAATAATATATGAGCATATGTTAAAAATCCACCATCAAATTACCTTCGTTTTCCCATTCATCTTCTCCATTGTGTAAATTACACGAAAATGCATTCTACTGTAACTAAAATTCACGCCACCATATAAAAATATAATTGCGAAGTTTGAGCTCGGGGGGCGGAATTACATAAACATTTTCTCCCATAACTAAAATACACATAGCTATATAAAAAATTAATGGCAAACTTTAAACTCGGGGGAGGGGGCGGCGGCCCCCCAAGCTCCTATGTGTGTCCGCCACTGGACCATACCAATCTCATCAAAGGATCCTTCACCGTCTCTAAGAAAGGCACTTATGCCGCCTTCTCTTATGGCTTGCGCTTAGTGTTGCAAACAAACCGAATCGAATCGAATATTGTAGTATTCGATTTGATTTGTTAAGCTTTACGAATACTATCGAATCGAATCAAATATTATTCGAATATCAAAATTTCAAATAATTCCGAATCAAATCACGAATCGAATCAAAAATATTTGATTCATTTGCACCCTAATTGCGCTGGTACCAATAATTACATTTCCAAATTTTTATTACACAATAAATGATCATACAACAGAGAGAGCATAACATTAGCAACTCCTTCACCAAAGAGCAATGAGCAAAATAAGTGAGAGACAAATGAATTCAACCACCGAAGTATGAATTACTACATTTTTAGTAGGGTAAGAAAGTACAACAAGTTTCTCTAAAGCCCAAGCCCAAGCCCAAATCCCAATTGGGCAATAGGCAGGAATGTTATGATTGATCGACTCCATTGGCGCTCTTCTCCTTTAATTTGTGATGGACACTTTCAATCCGTGTGCTGATCAATATATGCCGCCAAGATTAGACAGGCTGTCTTAGCACATTAATTATTGAGAATTGATAATCATGAAAAGGGATCGGATAATGCATGCAAGTAAAACTGTAACCCGCATGTTCCGACATAAACCCTAGAGTTCCAGAAATGTTTGAATAGCATGCATGCATGCATGATGATGTCTTAAAATCGAATGGGGCGAGGGATGCACGTTCATTAGTAATTCAGTTGGTTCATGGTTGGTCGGGCCAGGGGAATAAACGCAAAAATATTACTTCCTCCGTCTCACTATTTTTGTTACGGACCCACCCAGCACGTATGCCGATACACATTTTTAACGGTTAATAACTTAAATTGTGTACAACGAAAAGTTATAAAAAGTTAATTGTCTAAAACTACAAGATTAGACGAATATAACAAGATCTCACTCGACTATGTTTTTTCTTACATAGCTATGATAAAAATCCAAATCAAAGTTGAACAGTAAATAGTGCCAAAAAACCATCCATAACAAATATATTGATACGGAGGTAATATATTTCTATAAATATTCCTTCATATCTGAAAATGAAATACTCCTACCTAGTATATATTGAAAGCAATGATATAAATAGAAGGAAACGATAAAATGAATAGGAAATGGAACAAGTCCCACGTAGACATTGCACATACACGACAAATAGATGGAAAATGAAAAAAGCTAGGGCCTATGATATTAAGGGTAATACTATAGGATAACGATGACCCTGTTTTGTGAATTGTGAGTGATCCATTAATATTAGGGTTTGTACTTTGTAGACGACTGTAATGATGGATGTGAAGGATGAAGTGATGTTTTTGTTTTGGAGCGTCGCGGGACGCGCGTGCTCTCTACATTTCTAATGTACTACTACCTCCGTTTCATTGTTTTTGTTATATTTGCCTTCGACACGCATGCCGAGACACATTTTCAACGGTTAATAACTTAAATTATGTACAACGAAAAATTATAAAAAGTTGATTGTCTAAAACTACAAGATTAGACGAATCTAATAAGATCTCACTTGACTATGTTTTTTCTTACATAGCTATATTAAAAATTTGAATCAAAGTGATATTATAAAACTACGCAATTAGATCAGATGACATTCCACTACTGTTGCGAAAGATTTCTCCAAGATTCTGGCAAGATTTTCATTCACTTTTTTTCACAATGAATGACGCCGTCATGACTGATCATGGCGGGGAACCTCCAGACCCCATCGGCGAGAGGCAGATCAAACGCCCGAGAGCCTCCTATAGTGCGGTGGTTCGTAAACGAGAAGGCTTCATTCATGTCCCTACCGATGTTCTTGAAAGTGATCTCTCCGGCGATCCCGAAGACATTATCGAATCTACCTACAACGGCATTCCTCGTTTCCAATTATCTCATTCCTTTAAACAAACGCTTCTTAGACCCTGGTTACATTCAGTGGTGATCAAAGTTCTTGGGAGAAATATTTCTTACCGTGTTCTTAAGTCCCGTCTTGATCATCTCTGGCCAGCATCTTCAACGGTGCCACTCATTGATGTTGACAATGGTTATTTTATTGTCAAGTTTCTCAAAGAAGAGGATGCACTTCATGCTCTTACCGGTGGTCCGTGGATGGTGGCCGGTAACTACTTACATGTTCAAAGATGGGATGAAAGTTTCAATCCCAACAAGAACGAGATCAAGACTATGGTAGTGTGGGTCCGTTTTCCGAGTATTCCGGTGTATTTCTATAATCGTCAATACCTCCTCCGTGCCGGATCTGCGATTGGCCATGTTCTTAGTCTTGATTTTAACACTGATGAAACTTCAAGAGGTCGATTTGCACGGCTAGCCATAGAGATTAATATGGATTCCCCTCTCACTCCACAGGTTATGTTAGAAGATTGTATAGTCCAAGTTGAATATGAAAATATGAAACTCTTTTGTTTCAATTGTGGGCGATGCGGCCACATGAAGTCTTCTTGCCCTGAACTTATGAATTTGAAGGAATCCAAAGATGATCCAGTTTCTGTGCATCCTAAGCCTAAAGAACAAGAACCCAAATCGATTTACGGCCCCTGGATGCAAGTGCAATCAAGGCGTCGTCCCATGCAGTATAATGGGCAGGCATCAACCTCTAGAAACCCTAATCCCAATCGAAATCGATTCTCGAAGCTGACAGAGGATGCACCTGATGATCAGGAGGTTTTCAACACACCGCCGGATACCCCTAAACCTCCATCATCTCCCTCCAGGAAGTTACCTAATTCAGGCCAATTCACGCCACGCCAGAAACCGTTATCTAGATCTCCTTCTCCGCCACCTGAACGAAGTATGGACCTCGATCCTGATCACCTCAGCTCCCATGGAATTAAGAGTACGAATCTGGCTACTTCAGTCGACACTGAACA
This sequence comes from Hygrophila difformis, assembly GCA_030278955.1. NCBI lineage: Eukaryota > Viridiplantae > Streptophyta > Magnoliopsida > Lamiales > Acanthaceae > Hygrophila > Hygrophila difformis. The sequence goes on from JAOANR010000006.1 coordinate 5,681,345, forward strand.
CTCATCTCGCAGTCCACTTTGGATTCGCCAGATTTCAGGAGCCTGGTCTCAATCACTTCCATCAACCTTACCTAAAGAACGGCACAAAGTTGTTTCGGTTATGGACCCATCCACCCAGTCTAGTAAACGAATAAAGGGAGTTGGTGGTGTTTCAGGACGTCCGCCAGACATTAATTCGCCTCCACCAGGGACATCTCAAAAGGAGTTCAGAGATCGTGCTGCAAGCCTGCCTCTTTGAGCGCGGCTTTCAGTCCATTTATTCCTAGCTTTTGTCTATTCTTTTTTGTTTTGTTCTTTTCAGTTTCATGTGTATGAATTTCAATATCATTTGTTGGAATGTGCAGGGGGCTGGCTCAGGCGCTTTTAGAAGAGAATTCAGAGACTTAACTGTGTCCAAAAACATTGATCTTGTTGCTCTTTTTGAACCTCGTATCAGTGGCAATCAAGCGGACTTGTTTATCAGAAGAAGTTCTTTTTCCAATTCCTTTAGAATTGAGGCTTCAGGTTTTATGGGCGGCATTTGGTTGCTTTGGAAAGACTCTCTCCAAGTGGATGTCCTTGAGTGTCACTCTCAATTTATAGATATTAATATCAGTCAGGGCTCTTCTACTCTCCATGCAACTTTTGTTTATGCAGCTCCTAACGTTTCTAGGCGCTCTTGGTTGTGGCCAGAATTATCTCGGATTAATTGTCTTAATCAGGGCCCTTGGATAGTTGGTGGAGACCTTAACTGCGTTGCCAAGCAGGCTGAATCTAGAGGAGGTTCTAATCGCCTCGCCCCATGTGATGAGCTCCAAACCTTCATAGCCACTAATGATCTCCTGGAAATCAACACCTTTGGTAGCTGTTTTACCTGGGGTAGAGGACATCTCAGACGCAGACTCGACAGGATTCTGGCCAATATGGATTGGTTGAATTCGTTCCCCAATCAGGTGGTTGAAGTCCTCCCTCGAACTCAATCTGATCATTCTCCGTTATTACTTCGGATTAAAGATGCTGCTCTCCCGAACTGTACCATGCCGACTGGACTTTTTCGATATAAAATCAAATGGCAACTACATCCTAGTTTTTCTAAACTACTTGAAGAAAACTGGGATAATAATCTGCCTCCTCACAGCAATCTGGGTTCTTTCCAGAATAAGGTAAATCAGTGGAATAAGGATGTCTATGGCTCTATCTCTAAACGGAAGAATAGGATTAGGGCCCGATTAGCTGGTATCGAGAGGCATGGGAGTTGGAGCACCGATCCTTTTTTATCTCGACTTCATAAACAACTTAATTCTGAGCTAAGTAAAATCTTGGAATCGGAGGAATTGGATTGGATTCAACGGAGCACTCGTGATTGGAATCTTTTGGGGGATCAAAACACTAGTTTCTATCATCGGTTTGTGAAGCATCGAGCAAAAAAGAAGTCCATTTCCATGTTAAAGGATACTGATGGCAATGTTTTTGCTGATCCTCAAGGTATCCAATATATGGTAATTGAGTTCTTCAAATCACTGTATCAGGGTAATGCTACCAGTATGGTTCAAAGGGTTTCTGGCCTTCCCCTTCCTTTTCCCACACCTATTCCTAATGCTTCGCTGTTGGACCTTCCTCTTACTTCTGATGAAATCTGGGTGGCTACTAGACATATGTCTCCTCTTAAGGCCCCTGGTTTGGATGGTTTTCATGCAGCTTTTTACCAAAGGAATTGGAAAACTGTTGGTCCATCTGTTTGCAAGTTTCTTCAGGAGTGTTTCTATAACCATACTTTGATCAAGGATATCAATCAAACTTTAATCACTCTTCTTCCCAAAGTTCAGAATCCTACTTCTGTTACTCAACTTCGACCGATTAGCCTTTGTAATGTGTTATATAAAATCTTAACTAAGGCTATTGCTAACCGTATGGCCCCCCTTATGCCTGGTCTCATATCAAGCGGACAAGCTAGTTTTGTTCAAGGTCGCTGTATTCAAGACAATATTATCATTTGCTCTGAAATCTCACATTTTTTGGAAAAATCGAAGGCTAAACCAGGTTATATGATTATCAAGTTGGACCTTGAAAAGGCGTATGACAAGCTTAATTGGTGTTTTATCCGAGAGACTCTTATTCTAGCTGGTTTTTCTTCTAATCTCACTAACTTGATTATGAGTTGTGTTGAGTCTTCTTCTTTGCAGGTTCTTTGGAATGGACATTCCTCCCCCTCTTTCAATCCTCATCGCGGTGTGCGTCAAGGCGACCCCATATCTCCTTATCTCTTCATCTTGTGCATGGAACGCCTTGCTATCAGAATTAATAAGGCTGTCTCGGAGGGCTCATGGAAACCGATTACATGGGACAAAAACAACCTGAGGATTCCCTATATTTTCTTTGCGGATGATATCCTTCTTTTTGCCCGTGCTAGTCAGGAACAAGCTGCTATCATCAAGAATATCCTTTATGATTTTTGTTCTTGCTCTGGTCTTAATATTAGCATGTCCAAATCTAGTGTTCTTTTTGGTAATGTTGTTAGCAGAACCATTCGTTCTAGTGTTGAGATTGAACTTGGCATCCGGAGTGTTTCTAGCCTTGGCACATATCTTGGCATTCCCATTCCTAATGCTCGTAGAACTTCATCTTATTTTAAATTTCTAATTGATAAACTTTCCTCTAAACTTAATGGTTGGGCCTGTAGATATCTTAGTCTAGCTGGCCGTATTACTCTTATCAAGTCTACTCTCCAGACTGTTTGCATATATGCCATGCAGGTTATGAGGATTCCCAAGAAGGTTATCTCAGAGATGGAGCGGCTTAGTCGTAATTTTCTCTGGGGGACAACTATTAATCATAAGAAAATCCACTTGATCGCTTGGGACAGGCTTACTACTGATATGGATAGGGGTGGTTTGGGTTTCTTCCGTCTCTCGGCCATGAATAATGCGCTTCTTATGAAAAGTTGTTGGGGTCTTTTAACCCGCAAAGTCACATGGACAGCCCTCCTTAGGAAACGCTATGGTTGGCACCATCATTGTTTCAAACAAGGACCTCAAACCCTCTCTTATTTTGCTAAAGATCTCAGGGCTGTACTACCTTTTTTCTCCCCTCTGATTAATTGGAAAGTTGGTAATGGTTGTGATGTTTTCTTTTGGACTGATACTTGGATTGATGGCAATATTTGTCTACAGGATCATGCAACTCGTCCCCTGACTAGCCTGGACATTGATCGAACAGTAGCCTCCTACTCGGATGGAGGGGTCTGGAGAACTGATGACTTTGCAGACATGGTGCCAGCGGACATTCTCCTAGTTATTCTTCAAGTAGCGCATCCCGCGAACACAGATGTTGCTGATCAACCCTATTGGAATCCTGTTTCTTCTGGCATTTTTTCTGTCAAAAGTGCAAGGCTGTCTCTGACGAATCATCTTGATCAGTTTTTTCCTCCCAAGAGAATTTGGAAGACAATTTGGCGATGGCCTGGTAATCAACGTGTCCGTACTTTTTTATGGCAGTGTTATCATGGTAGAATTCTCACTGAGCTTGAGAAGCACCGTCGCAACCTTAATTCGGATGGATATTGTTGGAAGTGCGGGGAGATCGATAGCTGTTTGCATGCACTGCGTGATTGTCCAGACTCGGCTATTGTGTGGCAGAGTTTAGGATACTCCATGCAGGATCATTTTTGGACGTGTGAGCTTCAACAATGGATTCACTATAATCAAGTATCTCGGACGAGTGTTGCTGAGGCTGTTCGCTTTGGAGTTGGAGCTTGGCACATTTGGAAAACACGTTGCAAAGAGTATTATGATCAACAATCTATTCCCTGGGCCTCTCTACATTTTTCTATCAGAAAACTGAGTAATGATTTTTGTTCGGCCATTAAAGTTCAAAGTTTGGTTGGTAGAAAGAATTGGAATGTGACTCGTAGTCGATGGGTGTGTCCGGCTGAAGGATGGTCGAAACTGAATTGTGATGGTAATTGCGTTGGGCATGAAGGCCGAATGGGTGGGATCATCCGTGATAGCAAGGGTGTTTGGCAGGGGGGTATTCGGGCTAAAAGGAGAGTTCTGGATTCCATTCAAGCCGAAGCATGGGGGATTGTTTATGGTCTTCAAGCGGCTTGGGAGTTGGGGATTAACAAGCTTGAGGTTGAATCGGATTGTCGCCAAGTTATTTCTTTGATTGCTAGTGATGAAAACCTTCTTGGTCCTCTTTCTGAGGCTATCTCCAGGATTCAAGATATGAAGAATTGGCGTTGGGATCTTATTTTTAGGTCCATTCCCCGAAAGCTCAACAAAGTGGCAGATGTTCTACTTCGTGATCGGAATTTTCCCGATGGTGTTTCTTTTCTTGTGCGTCCTCCTGAGTGTATTTGGGAGGCTTTAGAGCTTGATACTGTTTGTATACAGACTTTTGAATCTTTTGAATAAACCGGCTTCGGCCCTCCTTTTCTCCGAAAAAAAAAAAAAAAAAAAAAAAATTGAATCAAAGTTAAACAGTGAATAGTGCAAAAAAAACATCCGTAACAAAAATGTTGTGACGGAGATAGTAGTAGTATTTTATCATGCTATGCTCATGATTCATGAACTCACTCATCATGTCTGCATTGCATTGTGCTCCCCTTTTTGATCGTACTGTATTTCATAAATTGTCCTATAATTAACCATACATTTATATGATTATCCAAATGCTAAATTCATAAAACTCAACTGTAAAAGATCGACACTCCAAGAAAGACATGGGTAGCTAAAACCATTGGATTTAGTAGTTGCCGACATAGTTGTTAAGATCTCGATCCTGATTCTAGGATCTTACGATTTTACGATCACACCTCTATAAAATGATCCCGATCCTTGTAGGATCTTAAAATTCGTAAGATCCCGATCCTGATAGTAGAATGTTACGATCTTATGGTCATACTCCCTCAAACGCTTCTACGATCTTACGATCTTACCCTCTTAAATGCATAAAATTTTTGTAGTATTTTATGATTTGTGATCAAAATAACTTATTTCTTTTAATTTTAGACTTAAGAGCTTGTATTCCTTATGTATGATGATGTGTAAAAAAAACATAATATGTATGTATGTGGAAATATTTTATGTTTAATTGTGATATTTTTGTATTGTATTGTATTAATTAACTTACAAGATTCATAAACACACAAAATAATGCTTTTACTTGTTAGTATGCATAACTGAGTTTATCCATTATTGCAATTTCATAAGATCTTAGGATCCCGATTCGATCCTACGATCCCGATCTTGCAAAGAGAAAAACGATCCCATATAGGATCCCGATCTTAACAACCGCCGATATTCAGCTTGGTGGATTAAACTATGGATTCGGTAATTAAATCAATTTTTTTCTTGCAGAAGTGGAATCATGACTTTTTGAAAATACATGGCAGGGATTAAATGTGATTGCCGGAATAGATTTAAAAAAAATAAAAAATTATATAATTATAATAAATTAATAAAATATATGAATTTAATTATAGATAATATCTAAATGATTTTCAAAATCAAGATCATTATTATTATTACTAGATTAAACCTACACACTTTAGTAAATACTTCCTTCGTTTTTATTTGTTTGCTACGGACCCACATCGCACGCAGTCCAATGCACATTTTAAATCGTTAATAACTCAAGTTCGGTACAAGTAAAAATTCTATAAGTTCCATTTTTAAAAACTACATGACGAGACGAATATAACAAGATCATACATGACTATATTTTAACTTGTATAGCTATGAGAAAAATTGAAATCAAAGTAGTTCAATGAATAGTGACTGTAAACACGTGAAATTTATTCGCCACTAAAAATGCGGCACGTGCAAATTTAAATATTAATTTAATTAATTTTAGGCATTTTAAATAAATTAAATGCTTAAAATAATTATTAATATTTATTGGGCTACTTAGATCCATCAAGCCAAATGGATTTAATTGGGTCAATGTAACAAGTCCAAATGAAAGACCCAAAAGCCCCATGGTCAATGGATTCTCGAAGCAGGCCAGCCCATGAAAATTAATCGATGTGGATAAGTCCAAATGAAAGACCCACAAGCCTATGATCCAATGGACACTGACACTTGAAGCAGGCCAGTCCATTGAAATCAGTCAATGTGAACAAGCCCAGATGAAAGGCCACATGCTCACTGACCCAATAGAAATGTGGATTGGACCAGCCCATCGATTGGTCCATCGTCCACAAACCCTAGGGTTTTTCCTCTATAAATAGAGGCACCCTGTCACATATTGACGAATACTTCTTGACTTCCAGGGAGAGGTCTCCATACACTACTCACTCTCAAGACTCATATACTTGAGATTCTACAGCAACAAAATGCTGTAGAAATATTAAAGAGGCGAAGAAGAATCAAATACACTTCTACAACCTCTAAACAGTCATACTCTGAGACTCATACACTCAGACACATAGAGAGACGACTCATACACGTCTACTCATTCTCAAGACTCATACACTTGAGATCCTACAGCAACAAAACGCTGTAGAAATTCCGAGAAGCCGGAGAAGAATCATAAAAGCATCTCGACGTCTTCAAAGTTGGAGGAATCAAAGGAGTACCAGAAGTCGAACCCATATAGTTTGATTTTCTACATGTTCTTTGATATTTAAATTTCTCTGTAATTGTAGACATTTCTTGTGAAATTAATAAAAGTATTTTGCAGTTTCTGTCTACGCATTTTTTGCACTTACAGTAACAAAACTTCCAATGTAGCTAACAATAAAAAACGAAGGGAGTATTATGTTTATTCCATTTCCGGGGCCTAAATGTAAGAGAAGAAGGGTGGGTGACTGGGAGTTGTGTACTGTACTGTATAGGCATAGACGCATAGTAAGTATTACTCCCTCCGTCCCATTAAAAGTGGTCACTATTCCTTTTTGGGGTGTCCCAATAAGGTTGGCCCTTTTGCTTTTAAGCAATTTATATTAACATAAACATGATTAAAAACCCCACAATAATGACAATTGTACTTTCTGCACAAAGCCTCTATATATGTTTAACCATTAATATCTCAAAATGGGTATAAATAAAAATTATATAAAATATATATTCTAAAACTATACGACGATTCCAACAAGACCACACTTGACTATTTTTTTTCTTTCTATATCATTATGATAACATTAAGTCAAAGTTAAATAATAAATATGGTTAAAAGTCAAATGTAACCATTATAAATTATATGGATTAGTCAAATTTAATCACACTAATTTAACTACTAAACACCACAACCTAAATTCCCGTGCCCAAAAAAAATGACTGGAGTGAGTATTATTTAAAAAGATAGGCAGTGGGCACAGTGGATTGTGCTGCGGTGGTGGCCGGAATCCCTGGCCTGTCCCACTAATTAATGTATGCCTACTACTATAAGCTGCTCCTAATTGGAAAATGAATTCACGACTTACAACACACACATTAGGGCCAACTTCTACTCCAGAAAATATCATCGGGGTTTCATTTAATTAATTTTGTAGTGTGCTAATAATTAACTAAGAGCATTTTCGATTACTACAGTGTCGATCCGTCTGTGTGCACATGAATTTTGTGGTTTACTTCTTCACTGGATGTATTTGTATACAAGTGAATAATTAATAACAAGAACTGCAACAATAATAGCTAGTGAAGAATAACAACACAAGCAAAAAATGTTTACTGCAGCACACGGATCGGTGCAAGGAGCAGCAGCAGCAAACACGGGCCATTATTATTCAATACAATACAATGGAGTACAAAGCAATGCAATTCAAGAATAAACAAAACAAACCTGACTTATTATGTGTAGGTGGTAATTAGCTAGCTAGAAACGACATAATAATATTACTTGCGTAATTAAACAACTGGCGGAAATTAAATAATATAATCAACGAGAAACACATCAGAGAGAGAGAGAGAGAGAGAGGTGGATATGGTGTGGTGACTGGTGAGTGATCATACACGCAATTTTATCCGGCCACATCAGATATACTTCCTCCGTTCCTTTTTAAATGGCACGTTTTGACTTTTGTCACTGTTCATTAAGTAGCTTTGACTCGACTTTTTAATATAATTATATAAGATAAAATACAGTCAAGTGGGATCTTGTTAGATTCGTCTAATCGCATAGATTTAGAATATCAAATTTTCATAATTTTTACTTGTATGAAATTTGAGTTATAACGGATTAAAAACGTATATTGGATTGCGTGAAATGTGGGTCCGTAGCACTTATTTAGGAACGGAGGAAGTATATATTAATTACAAGTGGTGCCTGGGGGAAAGGTTCTATAGCAAACGTCGAAGAGGGTACTGAGACGTGTAACGGAGAAGTGTATAGCCTTGATGGCATTGCAGAAGCATGCTGCCATCTCCACATCCGGCAGGCCTTCAACCGCTTTACAGCACGGGTGACCAACAGGGTAGTATAGCGCATAAGCCAAATAAACCAATAGATCTTTGCAAGGGCCGAGAGAATCATCGCGGGGGCAATAGGGTGCGGGTGGGGGCGGGGGTGGTGGTGGTGGTGGGGGGGCGGTGGTGGTGGTGGTGGTGGTGGTGGTGGTGGTGGGGGCGGGGGTGGTGGTGGGGGCGGTGGGGGCGGGGTGGTGGTGGTGGTGGTGGTGGGGGCGGGGGTGGTGGTGGGAGCTTGTGTGCCGGTGGTGGCTGTGGCTGTGGCTGTGGCTGTGGGTGTGGGTGTGGGTGTGGGTTGGGGATTGGTTTGTGTCCAGGATGACGTGGGTCCCCAGAGACAGTAAAGGTAATGGAGAATAAGATGAGGAGGAGGTGCAGCTGGAGAATGACAAGGGAGGTGGTAGCAGAAGCAGCCATCATCTTACAAGTATATGGCAATGAAGTAGTTACTAACTAACTAGCTAGGATATATATAGATTGGATATATGGAGGCTGCAGGATATATATATATATATATATATATATATATATTGTTGAATATAAAGAGAGGGAGCTAGGGGATAAGGAATTAATTGTGAGGCTGAAGTTGGGTTGGGAATTGGGACTTGAGGAGACGATGATGAGATAATATCATGATCATGTGATTAATAATACTCCTATGCAAATTGCAATTAATGGTTGCATGCATCAAGGGGGCCAGAGTACATGCAAGCAGCTGGTATTTTTTTAGAAGATTTGGCTGCAGCTTGTACAATAATTGAGTTGTACTACTAATATATATATACTCCCTCCAGTAATTAACAAGAAACAAACGTACCGTGCTCTCTCATGCGGCATCTCCTGTACTGTAAAGATAGATAGATAGATAGGGCTATATATCTTCCCGGCCCATTCAACTCCTCTCTCTCTATCTTTATCTCTCTGTACATGATCTCATCACTCACACATACATTTGCACCACAATAATCCTGCCTGCCTGCCTCGTGAGTGAGTGAGTGAGCGGTGCTAGTGCTAGCTTGCTAATGCTAGAATCAAGATTTTTACACGGCATATAGTACATACAAGTAATTAAACATGGCATCATGGGAATTATTATTTCTTCCACGGGGGCGCTGGAGGCTGGCCAGTTATGAATGAATTAAGACTAGTACTGGATTGGACGGATCCTTCTCATCAAATTGGGGGCGGACTGCACATGTACATCACCACCAACCACATGCATCTAGGCAAACATGGGCCAACCATTATATTCACCAACGTGTGAGAATACTACTGCAGGCAGCAGCATCAATCGTCATCTCATGCCGCCCCCACTTTCTTTTGTTTGTTCTACACCAACAATCAACAATATAATATATAGGGAAAAAAAAAAAACAGATAACAAGACACACACAATCAAAGTCATATATAGCCCTCGCAGCTGCAGTAAGTACATAATCAATCTATCGTTGATGGTGAACCTGAAAACCATCTTTCATAAATCCCTCCCCTCTAATTGTGTATTGACCGCAACGCCTCGATCACGACCATCTCCAAAACTTAAAAGCATTGTTAGTTGCTGGGATGAGTATGGTGCAATCACCAAACCCACCGCACATCAAGACACATCTCAACCGTTCATTCAAATCCAACGGTTCAAAATTAAAAAAATATTACTTAATAAATAAATAAATAAATTATAAAATTAATAAATAATTAAATGGCTCAAATAAATAATTAATTAAATTATAAAAATTAATCAAAGAAATATTAATAAAAATATAAAATAAATAATAAAATAATTGGGGAAAACTTTAGCGACCGCAATTCTGGTCGGTAATGCGGTCGGTAGATCAGATTATATTTTTTTAACAAATAATTAAAATAAAAAATTGAAAAAAACACTTGCGGTCGGTAACACTGACCATTTTTACTGCGGTCGGTATTTTGGTCGCCAAAAAACACCCGTACGCAATAACGGATAGATTTTTTCCGACCGCAATTGCGGTCGGGAATGCGGTCGGTAACGACGACCCGCCCAATAGTGTTCGGTAACTGCGGGTGGGAAGGTGAAATTTTTTGTATTGTATGGCTTGGTGCTGGTACCAATTATTACACTTCCTAATTTCTCTCTACTCTATATTCTTCTTATCTACTATCATTATGAATTATGGCATCATCATCATTACAGTTTCCCTTTATAGTTGCCTTCTTATATGACGTTTCTGTTTGAGTTTCCCCTGCCCCTCCTTGAGCTTGTCCATGCTCCATTCTGTTTTCAATTTTATTTTATTTTTTTTGCATTTTCAGTGCTCTTGGTAATGTTCAATAAAGCTGCACTTTCCTCGTATAGTTTTCCATGTGCCAATGTTATCACCCTTTGTCAGGTACTAGCCCATCTTCTAATATTGTTTGTATCAATTGATGATCAATGTGTGTTCCTGTTTTTTTCCAAAACTTCATTGCTCTAGTAATTATTGTACTTGGTGCAGATGATATGTTCCTGCTGTTTTCTTTATGCACTGCGGCGCTTAAAACTGATAACTTTTAGTATTATAAACGAGGCTGTAGCCATAAATGATAGTAGTTCCAAAACATTGGTACCCATAAATGAATAGAGTTGCATTTGGTGCGGGTGAACGTCGGTGGGCAATTCCTGGGCTTCTTTGGTTCACTAATGTATGCATACTGCTATAAGCTGCTCCTAATTGGAAAATGAATTCACGACTTACAACACACATCAGGGCCAACTTCTACTCCAGAAAATATCATCGGGGTTTCATTTTATTAATTTTGTTGTGTGCTAATTAATTAACCCACCATGCACCCAACATTACTAACTAAGAGCATTGTCGATCGATTACTGCCGTGTTCGTCTGCGTGCGCAATTTTGTGGTTTACCTCTTCACTTGATGTATTCATATACTACAAGTGAATAATAACAAGAACTGCAATCTATCTATCTATATCTATATAATACTAGTGGACTTGTTGTGCGATGCACAACATACTATGGATATACAACGGCCCATGAAAAAATGACAAATACTCCGGTGAATGTAGTAACAACGATAAGCATGAACACGTTAAAAGCAACCAATACCATACCTTTAGCAGTACTCTGTCCTTGTTGTTAATGTATCCATGCCATTCCTCATCCGAAGGATAGCCTCGTGCAAAATCAGGATTTATGGGTGTCCTGTCACAAGAGAACATGTTTAGTTATTCATTACTATTATTTTTTCTGTAGATGAAACAGACACAACATTGCAACTGGAAGTTATTAAAACACATAAAAAAAATCACACCAAGTCTAAAACAATATACAATACTAAAATCACCCAGAATCACAAATCCACAGGATAAAAACCTAGCATGGTGGTGTTCCACCGGACCCTATGGACAACAAATTAACAATCCACTTGATGGCAAGGCTGGGGATCTAACCGGTGACAACACTGATATCTCTGGATCAAGCCCTTCTGGATGATACCAATATCTCGGTATTAAGGACCTTCGGTAATAAATTTGTTTGATTCTCAAGCTTGCATGATATATTACTGGGCAACCAAGAATGTTTTGAAGCTTATTGTTCTCCCAAGAATCCAGTCCGATCACTCTAGGCCTCATGGTATTAACAGATTATTTCGCTAGAAAATAGCTTGGCAGAGTCATCCGGCATTTCAACCACTACAAAGAAAAACTGGCATCCAAGACTCAATTATTCTGTTGCGAGAACCCAAAAGTTGATCGGCACTGAAGCCGGCGATGGCCTTGCAAATGAGAATCAAGTTCGGTGGTCTTCGTGAATTTATATTGTTGATGGGCAGTTGATGGCCTTGCAAATGAGAATCGATTCTTGTGAAGATCAAAGCCTAAGTGAGGGAAGAGAAAGAAATGAGTTCTTGAAAGCTTAATGAAAAGGGAAATGCAAATATGTGGGACTTTTACCAAAAAAAAAAAAATAACAACTTAAAACTCTCATGTCAACTTCTTATTGTTTCAATGTTTGGTTCGATCTTCATCTTCTTTAACGCCCCTTTGATCAATTGATGTAACTTACTGTTCAAATTAATTAATATTGTTAGTCTTTTTAGAAATAAAAAAGTATTCCGTAATTGGTGTTTTTTTTAATACTCCCTCCGTCCCACCCCAAGTGTCCTGTTACTGTTGGGCACGGGAATTAAGGTAGAGTTGGTTTGTGAGTATATAGTGGGGTCCACATAGTTGTTGGAGGGGAAAATTATTTCTATTTATAGAAAGAAGACATTTGTAATGGGACATCCAAAAATAGTAAGTAAGACATTTGGAGTGGGACGGAGGGAGTATTTTTTAGTATTTATATTTGATTTTCCTGCATTGCCCTTTATTCCACAAAAATATTTTTTTTAGATATTTACTTCCCCGTGTTCAAATATTTTTTACGGACCCACACACATTTTAAACCATTAATAACTCAAGTTCGGTATAAGTAAAAAATTTAAAAGTTCGATATTTAAGAATTACACGACGAGAAGAATCTAACAAGATCCTACTTAGTTATATTTTAACTTGTATAACTATGATAAAACTTTAAGTGAAAGTATGTGTTTGAATAGTAACATATTATCAAACGTCAAATACATTATGACACGGAGGTAGTATTACAAAAAAGCTTAATTGGAGGTTTAAAATGGAGGTTTATGGTTAATTAATGCAATCCTTAATTATTAAAATTGAATTGAAAGAAACAACTATTCAGGAAAGAATGGAGTATTCAAAGCGAAAGTTGGGAGTTGTGCAGACGATATAGAATTGATTCCAAACTCAGGCAGTTTTTGGACATTTAAATTTTTGATATGTATGGAGTATGGTTGAGGTGTGAGGTTTTCATTTTAAATTTCTCTTGAATATATAAGGTACAGTGAAATACTACTCCATTATGTTCGAAGTAACTAATATTACCCGCCCAATGGGCGGAATGTGATATTATTAGTGGCCAAATAACCCATATTATGGGATATTTTAGTAAAATTGCAATTATGAGAAACTCATTGCAACTACACAAACAGTACATTCATGTATGAGATATGTAACCTAGCAAGAAAGGGACTATTAACATGGTTGTGTTGTGTTCACTGTGTGCATTCGTAAACTTTGAGACGGTCTGTAATGTGGTTCAGAAAATAGGAATATCTGAAAATATCTTGAAATGACAAATCATCACAGCATATTAGGATCTAACCAGATGACAAGAAAATGAAGATGCATTGTAGAAACCACCGTATAATAACTAATAAGATCCATCTAGAATTGACACATTCTTTTGTGACGCAGTTTCTAAGTTTATTCCAAATGGTTTACAGCATCGTGAGAATCGTATCGATACATGCTACTATATCTTCATGACCCAATATCAATATGCTTACGCAATCCATTTTGACATGAACTTTGTTTAACAGTCATCGCTCACAGAACCAATCACAATTTATTAAAGTAAAGTAGACTATTATTTATTAGAGTAAAGTAGACTATTTTGTTGATTATCAATTAGTTTTCACCTTTTCTAGTAACAGAAGACAAGGGAGTGTAATAATTTTGAAGAATGCACAAACCAAATGAAATCTGATCTTTGAAGTAAGACAGATAGATAACATGGTGTGTTATAGATGTAGCATACATACCTTGGCCAAGTTTCAATATTGCAACAGTTATAAAGATGCTTAATACTTTCATAAACACATTAGAGTCAAAAATAGAACTTGGTTGTCCCCCATTCCAAGCGAGTATAATCATAGCCTATACAGAGATAGTAGCAACATGATTAGTCAAGGAACAAAAGATACAAATCTACTGACTAAAGAAATCTGAGGAAAATCCTCACCTGCAAAGCCAATATGAAGAAACTCCACATCCTGTCGAAGCTTCTAAAGATATGCCAATATGATCGAATCTCAACAAAATTAGCTTTCCCCACCCATCGATCCCTTGTCGGTGAGGATCTCTCCTAAAAATCATAGAAGACCACATTTATTTCAAATCCTCAGAAGATTGTGAAATGTTCTTAAAAATATATATATATAAAAAAAAATCTCCAAGGAATACAGTGGTTGAGATGGGCACATAACCAAAGGGAAGGTTGGGGGGAACTGTGGAGGCAGCACACGTGAAGTTTTGCAACAGAGGAAAGAGCAGGCAATTAATAGCACACAAAGAAAATGGAGATATGATTGACGATCCATATTAAGTCATTAAAATAGCCTCAGAAAGGGTACATCCGGGAATGTATACTTGTATAGCACACTGAAAAAAATGGAATGTGATGATTATCCACACAAGTCATTAAGAAAGTTACAAAGCCCGTGTAATAAAAACTTTCCATTTGTTCACATGAAAATCCAGAAAAATACTAAAACAAAGATAGATTAAAGAACCAAGAACCAAAGGTACATTCAATCAGTCATTAATTTAAACCGAGGAAACTGAACATTCATTCAGTTCATCATTCAAACTATCTGAATTGTGTTATCACTATCGCATGCATTGGCATTGTCAAACATTTCCAACACATGACAGAAGAAAATGGATGTCTTAGTGATAGTTTACCACATTCTTTTCAGTCCGAAATTGACTTGGGGTCATAGAAAAAAAATCAGCATCAGCTCGGATGGGCCAACCTAACCGAAAACAATCTACGGACCTGCAGCAGAATGTAGTGGTATTAGAGAAAAGGTAAAGATTGAGCACATTTATCAAGTCGATGATAAGAATATTACCAGAAGTACTCATTCAGATCATCATAATTTCTCCAGTGTGAGTGCTTCGATTTTTCTATTTTGCTTCTTGCAGCTTCCTAATCAAAAAGAAAACCACAGATATCAGGGGAAAGAGTTGTCATAGTTATGAAATGATAAGCCAACATCCCAAAGTCATGCAGGCTATACCCCAGCTATCACTTCATAAATTGGAGTTACAACTTTCTTTAGGAAAGCTTCTTCCTCTCCACCATAGGCTGGTTTCACATTTTCTCCAGTCATCGGACTCACATTTCCAGCAAGCATACCATAAAGTTCAAAGGCCATCTTAAAAATAAAAAATAGAAAAAATAAGTCACTGGAAAGAAAGGAAACATGTCAACAAATAAACTATTCACAGTTGCATTACCCTTGAAGTAAAAGTTAAGCAAAATTGCTCTAATGCCAATACCAAATTAAACATTCAGTCACCACTATTATCCAAGAACTAAACTAATTTTTTTATAATACACATGATTTGCACATCAGACCAGAAACTCAAAGCAAAGGGATTTTATGTTACGTTTTGAATTTCCTCGTCCACTTTAATTAATTTCATCATTATAAAATCTTAAATGATTATATATATCGCAAATACACTCAGGCATGAATCTTAAATTTGCAGCTTCTCCCCATATAAGAATGCAGGGAAAAAAAAAACCTTATCTCGGCTTAGAAAGCTTACATGATGATAGATATAGCAAAGACACTCAGGCATGAATCTTAAATTTGCAGCTTCTCCCCATATAAGAAGATACAGACCCATATATAATAGTTTTCTCTGTTGCACCTCCTGTTGTATAGTAGGTAGCCTGAAAATAATTCACAAGAGCATCACTAACTTCACAGTGTAGATATCTAAATAAGCAATCAACATCATGGGCTGCTTTCAAAAACACAAAAATTCTCTTTATCGTCTCTGATTGATCTAGATGCTCCTTTCAAAAACACAAAACATAAAAGTATACTACCAAGCTAAAATGTCAGTTAGCTAAAACTTTTTTTTATATAGCACAACATTATATTCAACATAAAGGAGACATTTAACAAAAAATATGCATACCAGAGGCTGCTTTTGCGATCCAGATACTTGCACCACTTGTAGTTTTTGAAAAGCTTTTTCATCACCTCGTGTATAGCTCGTTCATCCAACTAAAAACAAATTTTAAATTGTCATCATTAATTATTTTTCCATTATGAAAAATGAAATAGCTCCTGTCGATCCCTCTATCCTCAAAGTGAATAATCAAATAAAAGAAGCCTAGTTAAATTTCAGACAACCAGAAGCATCAAACATAGCACTAATCCAAACACTCAAAACATCATTGCGCAATGCTTGAATGTCCCACGTTATATTAGTTCATAGTAGCTGCAGAATATAATGTTACCCTTTCATATTGAGGAACTCAGAATCTCAACATTAATTAAAGCAAGTCTGCATGATCAAGACAAATCATTACATCAAAATCACACTAATGATGGTATCAACTCAGCCACTCATGGATACAGCAGTGAACACTGGGAAGATAACATAGTTAATTGCTCTTTTGCTGTAATTTTTTCTTAAAAAAATTTATAATCCAGTCATCCATTATATGTTGGGGCCACCTGTAACAATCAAGTTGTATAGCAATTCCTACAAGTCAACATGGTTTTGACCCACTAACATGGTCAACAGTTGTAAGAAGATAGACCAGGGGTATAATGCATACAGCTAAAAACGAAACGCCTATTTACCAATTGAGCCCATATCCAGCTTTTAGACCACAAGACAATGAGAGAGCTCTGTGAAGCACGGATCATCTAACAAATCAGGTGTTCTATATTTAACTTTTAGCATGCTTTTAGTAAATAACATTAATATTAAGAAAAAGGCAAGTGCAATAGGATGTCAGATTTTAGTAGCTAACAGAAAGAGCTAGGAAAGTACCATGAGTCATGACATATCCATTCACGATTGAAGAGAACTATCATATTTAAAAACAAGTAATAAAGAGAGTGGGAAATGTTGAAACCTTGGGTAATCTGGTTTCAAAGGAAGAAGATGACTCAATAGAGAAGACACCATCTGGGCCACCCTTGTCGACAGCTTCAAAAATCAGCTGGCCAATGCTATCATCATTCCCAGCAGAGATTGGTGCAATGGCTGCAAATTATATTCGCGGTATAACTGAAGCAAAAATGAATTCCGCAGCCTATTCAGGTCCAAAAAACTAAACAGGTTAAATCATGGAAATTGCATGTAATAAAGACACCACCTTTGATATCTCCAACCTTAATAGGTATGGCTTTCTTTTCAAGCTCTTCAACCAATCTGAGCACAGTTTAGCCGATGCCCCGCTTTAACGACAGAAGATTAGCACCAGAGGTAACACTGAGGAGGCCAAGTTTGATAATTTCATGGTAGTTGTCCCATCACCAGCAGAGCCATTTGTCCTGCTAGCAACCTTCACCCATAATTCAAGGGACATAATTAAACCATTAAGCATTAAGACACCTGAAAAACAATGACCGTTTATGATTTTTGTGAGTAAGGAAGAAAGCACTACAAGAACTCATCTCCCTAATGAAAGCAGCACCAGCATTTTCCATGGAATTAGGCAACTCTATAGCCCGTGCAATTCTGACACCATCATAGACATCCTTTGGGAATCCCAGCATATACATTTTTACACAAACTAATTAGCTATATGCAAAATATACAAATGATCACCTCATTAATGTGTTTATCGCCACACAGACACTATTGTAAATTCCTGTAAACAGCACAGCACAGAATTATATGATAACATCATAAAGCATGGCTGAATAAAGCTATTTAATAGAACAAACAGGGTTGAAATTTAAAAAAAAAAAAAAAAAAAGACCTATTCAATTCTTTATCTCCCACATCATCAAATCACAAACTAAGGGAAATAATCACCATTTAAAAGAGCTGCAGAACAAGATCGAACTTTACACACATGAGCTTTGTAGCGCTAATGACAATCAAATTATGCATATCTAACTTGACAATTATGCCCTCAAATTAGAATAAATGCTAACATAGAAACAAGTAGAGAAATTAGTAAGCTATGGTTGCTTAATTTCAGTAATCCAAGAATGACGTCTGGGGCCTAGAGAGAGACCGACGACAGCAGCAAGCTTGTCAATGCCAGCCTGCAGTGCAGCCCTTGATTTCTGGCCAAAAGCTATACCCTCAGCATTAGCCATCACCACACAACTGTTCCTGACTTGCTTCTGCCCGAATATCTGGCCCCGCTGTAAGTGATTCACCCTCCCTACAACAAAAACACATATAAGTTATAATCATTAATTTCGCAGGCAAAGATACAGAATAACAAATGAACATTATGAACTGGATAAGGGGAAATGTAGAACAACATACAAGAAGTGGACACAACATAACAACATAACATCCTCCGACGGAATGCACAGGAGTTTTTCAAGAAAGGAGATTTTTGCATTCTTGATAATAGTATGACTTTGTACCTTGAATTCAAGAACCGATTTCTACAACGCCTTCGCGAAAGGGCAGTAAGCTTGGCTGCCATTACAAGTCCTAATATTAGAAAATCGTTGGAATCCAGTTAAAAAATTTGCAACTACATACCAGGCTGGAATGATTCACGACTTAGAAAGAAACAGAATATAAATTGGTAATACTTTGAGAATAGAATACCTCAATCACAGTCCCAAGGTAGTGAAGAACTGCAGGAATCTTGGCTTCAGCAGAATCAGTATATATCTGTGAGTGTACGATCCAATGAGTGAGATTTAATCAAAGGGCAATAATATTTAGTTCCCCTAGAGCAATCAAAAAATACAGATAAACATAGTAAGACCACATATTCCAATTTTAGTGGTTAATTTAAGTTATAGTTATAGTTAGCAGACAAAGAGCAATAAACAAAATTGGATTACAGTACAGAGGTAAAACTTGGAGTTACCAAGCTTAAAGTCGAAAACACACGTTCCAATTTTAGTGGTTAATTTAAGTTATAAACTTATAGTTAGACCATCAGCTAGCATTCAAAAATAAACATATGTGATTCTCTATAATCAATCAAATAACACAATAAAACTTTAGTATGGATAGGATAAATTTCACATCAATTAGCATCTCAATCAAAAAGTGTTGGTGAGGATTGACGACAGATGTTCTGTCCAGCTACAGGGAGCAGCACCTGTGCACAGGAAAACAAGCAATTAATCCAAGGCAGATAAAGGAGTGGTAGCAAAATTAATAGAACCGACATAAAAAAAGGAAGCCACATAAAAATCAGCGATCAATGGAACCTATTACCCAAGTTAATTTCAACACCAAAAATGCAAATATCCATCCCACAGAGAATCCGAACCGCAAAGTCACAACAAACGGCATCAGAGAGAAAGAGGAAGCATACATTCACAAAAAGCCCACTGTATGACGACTGACCCTAAATCCAAACCCAATCAGAAAAACCCGGAATCAATCGCACCTAATTGCACCGAAACGAAAGGAATGAAACAAGCAAATAAGGAATACGACAAGCAAATAAGGAATACGGGCCAATAAATGCAACGGCCAGGATTTTAATTGGATTTTTGATCGAATGGTCGGCAAGTGTCTGACGGACAGCGGCGGCAAGTGCCTCACGGACGGAGGCGCTATCGCCGGACGCGGGAGAGGAACCCTAAAAAGATCGATGGAGATGAAGCTAAATCCAGCCCAAAATCAAAACCCAAAAAAGATTGACGGCACTCGGTTCCTTCACTGCTGTCCCTCCTCTCCACGTATGGTGTGTTCGCGATTGAATCGGTGGCAGACGAATGCCGGCGACAAGGTCGGCACTTTCACGGGAAAACCCCCACTCGGACAAGCTATACAAGCGATTGGGGATGAACGATGGCGGAAGAAATTGCGAGTGGGAAGTGCGCAGGGAGATGAATTAGGGCTGAGGAAATACGAAAAGAGATGAGATGAGAGAATGAGGAAAAGAACAATGAGAAGAAATATAAAATCCATTAAGAAATCAACGGCTAGGATACAAAATTGAATTTATGATCCAATGGTTGAAAATTCAATTGGAAGATAGTGCCAGATTCGGCTCTCCCGTTTATAGTATACTAGGTAAATACCTGTGCGATGCACAGCGTAAAAGGGATGTACAACTGCCTATGGAGAAAGAAAAAATAATTATAGGTAAGTGTATGTGAGTTCCTATCTACAACAATTTATTTCCTAATTTGGTTGCCAGAGTAAGATCGTGGTGTGAGGAGCTCCGAATTTGAACTGCCAACTGAGTTCCGGCGTGGTGAGGGGGTCGCCGACCCATTGCCATAGGTACGGTATCTATTCCCATTCTCAAAGCTGTTGTTTCTCCGCGGGCTTGGCTTAGACCCATAGATGGATTCTTTCTCAGCGAGGAGCATATCATGTATCTTTTTCTGATCCTGAACTGTAGTTGCAAATCAAATTCAGTACCCCAACCATGCCTCTTATATATTATAGTAGAATATAAAACCTAAACCTCTCTTTATCATTTGACAACATAAAAGCAAACAATTCTTATGAAAGAATGACTTGATGTAATGAAAATTACCCGGGCTAGCTTCTTTTCCTCCTCCTTGAGCCTTCTTGTTAGTTTGTAATCCTCCAGTATTGACACCAAACGCACCTGTGTATAAGAGGGAGAATACAGTAATCAGATTCAAACTACGCGAAGTAGCGAAAACACCAAAATGCTAGAAAAGTTATAAAAAATTTACCCCATCATAGAGGAACAACATCTTTTGTTCATCCTCCGACATTAGTATCTTGCTAATCAAATTTTCCACCATTGCTGAAAATTCAAGCTCGTTAATATAACTTCCAGAAAGATATAAGTTTCAGTAATGATGAACATCAAAGAAAGCCTGAAGAGTTACCTGGAATCTTATTTACAGTAATTCTAGCACGCTCTGCACGTTTGAGGTTTATATGCACACCTCTTCCAGCACTTTAGCTGTTATCATCCTAGGGATCAACAGGGATTATAGTAAATTAAAAAATAGAAGCAAACCGGAATTGGGGAAAACATGAAGTATAGAAATTAAAAAATTCTGTTATGGGAATATTCTGTAATTTCCTAAAAACCTTTTTCATTCTGCCTTGCTCCAGGAAACAGATAGCAATAGAACATCCCTCTTCCATCAACATCCTTTGATGATGATGGACTCAAAAGCACAGTGCCAAGACTGCTGCTGGTTGATAACTGCAACAGTGCAAATAGAAATAAATTTTCATAAAATCCTACATGTAAGTACATCTTTAGACAGTAGACCATAGAAAACATGACAATGAAATCAATTCTTAGAGTATATGTGAACACGAAGTCACTGGTTGACCATGAAAGAACATCGGCATCATATAAAAAGCCCCACTTTCCTGATTTTCAGAATTGCTCCTAAAATTTCAGGAAAACACATCATCATATCAGTTGCTGAATTATGATTCAGATCCTAAATCAATCAAAATATAACCTAACTCTACATGTTATGTGTATCTCACCTTCATGGGATGGCTCTTAACAACTCTTATTAGTTTAGTGTGGAAGGGTGGAAGAAAAAATGGCCCATGGAAGGGTGGAAGAAACAAGTGATTCTAGATAACCTATACACACCACCAACGGACTACAATAAAGGAATTACAATTAAGCCATTGCCAACAAGTCTGACCACCACCTCCGACAAATGAATCATTACCACCACAACCATACCAGAAATATTATTCCATTGCAGCTTCAAGTTTGTAAACTGTGTCAGAGAAGAATGCTTCATATTGTATATAATTAAAATGAATGAATGTGAGGATTTTTCCCCACTCTTACCATACAAGATTTGTGTTACATATTGTCAAATGATTAGACACCGAGTGGTCTATACAGAGCTATAAGCTACTATGCAAAACTAAGTGTAGCCAAGTGAAGCAACAATTTGCACCTTCTTGTGTAAAATACTCAAAAGTCTGGGGCAATATGCATCTTAGATTTTAGGAAAATAGGTGTACTGTTAAACCTTATTTTTCCTCATAATAAACTCAAAAGTTAAAGTACGAATATCACCCCTTCCAATTACTTCAAAATAAATTATCTAAAATGACATTTATTTTACTAAAATAAAAGCAATTATATCTGTAAAAATAGTTGTTGACAACAAACATAGTAGGATGCAACAATGAAATATCACAGCTGCAGTAAGGCTGTGTAGTGAATTGATCCATCGCTTATCAGATGCAGGAAAACTGTAAACAATCAACTTAAACAACCTTTGACTTTCAAAGCCCAGCACAAATAAAGCTATAATTAGAATCAAAAGCACATACACACAGCTCTCGAAATGCATAAATTATAAAATTTTGAATTACCTAATTCGGGGCGACGTCGTTTGAGGGGCAGGGCAAATGCAAATATAGGGTTCCTGACTGCCAAAAAAAATGTGGTCAATGAATCAAATAAATAGCTGTCTATACACTATATTGAATAAACCATGACCGGTTTTATACTTTGCCTTTAGACATTTAACAATTTCTGTAAACCAGAGGACAAAATTGATGAGGAAGAGCAAAACAATGACCTACCTTTCTATCAAACACATTCAAAGCGTACTTTGCCCGTGTAAACTATAACTTGAGACACAAAGAACTAAAATATACTTATAAAATGCTCACCACCAAACAAAACGAGCTTATAAAGATGATAAGTTGTACATACTAAAGAATGAAAAGTAATGTAGCATCTATAACCATTACCTCCATCCCAACAATATGAGCAATCATAGTCTCTCAAGGCTCAAGAACTTGCAAAATTTCCAAGTGACCTTTTCCATCCATGTCCTTCCGAAGGACCGGAAATATTTCCATTAATTAGCAATACAAAATGATGTCTCATCTAAAAGATATCAATATGCAAATTATTAATAATATATTAAATACATAAATCAGATACCCATATAAAAGATCTGACCATATCTCTAATCTTATTTTAATCCCAATTTCTCTTAATAAAACATTAACTATGGTGGCAAAACCCCATAAATCAGTACACAACAAAACTTTTTGGTATTTTTTTTTCCTTAACTAAACCCCAAGATGCCTTCGGTAGGAAAACTCAAACAAGAAATTCACACTACCAAGCCAACTATGCAGTCCCCAGGCGGCTTATACAATATTTATATTACTATTATTTATTTATATTTAATTTGGAGAGCATGCACGTCTAATACTATAAAATTGTTATTTGTCAACCAAGTTGATGCAATATGTGAAAACGTTAATATTTTGTGAAAATGTGTTGACAAAAATGTGAAGTATGTATCAATATGCCTTACAGTTATTTTACTTGGGCTTGTATACCCTCAAACATTCTTCCGCAGCCAATATAGTGAATATAGCTGAACTATCCTCTAATGCAAATATGCAAATAAATATTTAGATTCCAATCATCGTATGTTCAAGGAAAATCCAAACCAACTTCACAGATTGCACAAATAAAAATCCTAAAAATGGGTCAAGTTTATCTTTTCATAAATTTATATTTTCAGGAAAATTAAAGGGAAAGAAGTGATAAATTTACCTTCATGCATTTGGTAACCAAAATACTGAACACAAAAGTTGTACTATTTTCTATGGCACAACAATATACTTTCCTTCCATGTATACTCACTCTAATGGATGCTCAAGCTCATGCATCTTAAGGCACCCACACTCTAAATCAGATAAGAAAAATTCAATGGCAATATAATATCAACAGAATGTGAAAAGGGACTTTTTTTTTGAAAAAAAAAAATAAAAAAAGGTAGGTAGGTAAGAAAGTTACCGTTAAAAATCAAGCATTTCTGCTTTTCACGGGGTATAAGGTTCTGTATGCTCCGTGAAATTCACTTTGGTCTGCATTTCACGGTTTTGCTTAGATTGTCAAAGTTCGATTGTATTGTAATTGCCGAATGCTTGTGGTTATACTAACTATGCATGCCAAATTCTTCTGTGTATCTGTTTAGTCGATGAACTTTGAATAACTCTGGTTTTAATAAAGATGCCAGGGCCAGCAGAATTGAATCCTGCCTCTTTGCATGACACATGCCTCTTTATTTCATAGTATACACAGAGAAGGATAAAGATCTTCAGAACAGTGTACACCGACCTGAAGAAAGTTGCAAGAGATTAGGATTGATTAAGCATAATACACAACGGGCATATGTAGTATGATTTGAGGTAAAGGGGACTTGCAAACCAAGAATGGGGTAGCAGGAATTGCACATTGAATGATGCCCTATGGTTCATAATTGTTTAATACCATTGAAATCAATATTTTTGTATTTTGGAATAATTCGCAAAAACTTTGGTGTCTTCATAACCATCTAAATGAGGGGCGAAGGTTCGCTCTAATCCCACACAATTCCCCAGTCATTCCAATTTCAATTTCGATTCCCGTACGAGTGCTGAAATGTATTTGCAACAAAATATGCCAAGGACATTTGAATTGAAAAGGAATTCTCAAGTTAAATAAACAAGCATTCCATCATACTCTGAAGTAATCCTGGGGTACAGTACATGTTAGATAAAACTTACTATTGTTCTGATCCTTCTTGTATTCAAGATTAAACAGTATGTCTCTCCGCACTTCTGTGCCCATTTGAATTTCGAATTTCGAATTGTCTTGCCAATGATTCCACTTTAGCATCGGATTTGTAGTCCATTTCTCGAATACATCGCCTCCGGACCTTTTTTAGTATTTCCTTTGAAGGCTTATAGCCAGCACATATCTGCTTCAAGGGAGGATATGTTTCAATTTCAGCTCAAACCAAGAATAGACCAAAGAACAAAATGAAAAATATTGCAAATACATTTATTACACAGGGCATTTAACTTACCATGTCATTAATTAATGATATAGCAGCTTTAGGATCTCGTGCGATGAGATGTGCATCAATAAGTATAGAATAAGTAATCATATCAGGTTTTATGCCTTGTGCAATCAAAAGATTGAACACTTCCACAGCTTCATCCCTCTGCCATGTAAGACAATCTCTTAATTACAAAAGGAAAGAAGCCTAAATTTCAAAGGTTATGCCCACAAAACTGCATGTGTTTTCAGGGAAATAGAAAATCAAGCCAAAAATAGTTTTTTTTTTTAACAAAAAAAAAAGATGGATCAAAGAAGCATCTAGTGGCCACACCCATAGGAATATTTTGTTATGCATGTAATGACAAGAAAAAACAGTCAGACACATCTCTCAGTATAAAATTATCTGACAACCATACAACATGCATCATGATACATTTCCAGAGAACAAGGTTTTTAAGAAACATGGATGAGTATTTAAAAAACGGAGTACTTTGCTGAAAGATACTGACAGAATTGATAGGAGAAGGGCTTCGAAAAAAATTTATGTGCCACTTCTGAAAGATTCACATAGTTTGTGAAAGAGAGAAGAATTAAAAGATGCATGAGATACCTTTCTGAGCTTCCCAAGCGCACATATCAGGGCGCTGAATGAATGGATGTTCGGTCTCAGTCCAAAAGTGCCAACAATTGAATTAAAGGCCTGGTAAGCACCATCATCATCCCATATGTTTGCATAAGCAAGAATTATACAATTTATAGCAGAAATAGACTTGAGTGGAGGATCAGCATGACCTAAATGTTGCAGATGACAATAAACCTGTCAAAAATTTTCAAAAGCTTCAGCAAATTACCATAAAACAAAAAATAATGACAATGTATATTGTATTCATGGTTTTCATTTTCCAACAGCAATATATCCCGATTAAAAGCACATAATAGTTGACACGAGATATAATATTTAAATGGAAGTTTAATATTTGATACTCCACTTTAAAAAGACAAAAAAGACAATCATGAAATGCATTCTCCCCACTATACAAATGAAATATTAGAGAAGGATCAAGCTAGAGGGATATGTATTTTCAATCAACCCAATATGATAAAAGGTTCCGAAAAAAGATTCAGGCTCACAAGGCACAATGAGAGAAGTACCACTAACACAAATTTCATTCATCTACAAACAACAGGGTATTAATGATGGCCCCATCATACTTTTTAAAAAAGCAGCCTTTTGGTGAGTGTTGGAAATGCATTTACCCATGCTGCGGACAATATTTAGTGCCAAAAGCAAATTGGCAAAATAACTTACAGCATTCAATGTTGTGAAACCTTTCTTTGAGCATGCTCTGACCAGAGGATTCAGAGAATAGAATGGAGAGAAGATATTTCTTCCTGAACTTCCATGTGCTGCCTCAAATTCGTACAGAGTACTAAAAGCCTTCTGCAGATTTCTCAAATTAGCATGAGCATATATTTTTGCAAGGAAAGATTCAGGAGCAGGAACCTTCTGCCGCTGTAATGAGTGTCTGAGAACAGCCCATGAAAGATCCAGGAGTTTAGAATTGTATGTCCGACCCGCAGTTGCAAGGGCAGATACAACCAATCCTTCATCTACAGAATGAATAACTGACACCGTAGTTTTACTTCCGGTAAACCATTTAGCCATGAAGTCAAAAGCATGATAAGTTAGTTTACTGTTGTCGGATTGCATTGCAACATCAGCAATATAATTGCATATGCGCCAAGGAGGGCATAAATGTTTGTTCTGATGTATTTTCTGGTAACATCCCACAAAATCAGTCATAAAAATTTGCTCTAATCATACAGAAGATAATCGAATAGCATGCCGAACATAAGTACCTTGCACCTATCTATAATTGATTCCAAGATATCCAGCCTCTCATTTTTAACACATGCCCGTACACAGGCAATGAATGTATTCATTGACAGTGTATATCCAGATTTCAGCATCAGATCACTGTACTTCAGTGCCGAATCAATCTGGTTAGCTGAAAGGAGTGTATAAATTATCAAGTCATATGATTCACCATCTGGCAAAGCTTCACTGTATTCTTTTCCATTCTGAAGCATCCTAACAATAATAATGTGAAGATTCAACCAACAAAAGGTAAATACCATAAAAGTTCATTTTGTATTTAAAATGAATTACCGCTTTTTAAAGAAAGGTAAATATAAAATAGTACGACAAACATTAAGAGGATTAAGAAATATTAATTCCTCAAGGCTACCCACACTAAGGACACAATTGAGGGCAAAACAACCATTGCATAAGAGCTTCAATAGAAATTTCATGATGGAAGTGAGCATGAATTGGAAGGAACCAAAATTCGCTCTTAAGACTCCAGATGCCACAAACCATGATCACCCCAGAAACAACTATATACTGCCAATAAATGAAATGTGTAACCACAGTCTCTAAAGTCAATTTTAAGATGTGTTGAAATCTAATGTTCCTCATTATAACCTCACCTTGTTCAGTTCAATCCACATTATAGGAAACATAAATGTGTATGCTTTCACCAGACACACGGTGAAAATATTATATCGAGAGCAAGAAGGCAACTTTTTTTCTGTAATTGAACATCATGATAAAAATAGGGTGTTAATTAAAAAATGACCCCAAGAATCCGACCTCTCAATAAATTCCTCAGCTGCCTGAGTTTCACCAGCCTGCTGCATAGCCTTTAGCACAACATTAAAAGAAGCTGTATTCGGAGATATCCCAAAATCATCAGTTTGAGCGACCAAATCAAGCAATTTCCTTGTAGAAGTTCCCACCATTAAATTTGCCTGCAAATAATAATTATAAAGACATCCAACTGAAACACCAAAATGAATTGTTACAATGATGGAATGAAACAAATGATGAATAAGCACACTATATCAAACAGCAAAAATACAACCAAAGAAAAAACTGGATACAAATTTAGTATACCCCATGTTCTTGCAAGCATGTTGAAAGAGCTCGGATAACATTCTGGGCCTTGTCTTTCTGCACAGAAAAACTAACCTTGTGTGGTCGTTGTTCAGTCTCAGGCTGCATGACCACAAAAGCTTGCCTTAGTATCAGAAAAAGCTGGCGTTGAATGCTGAATATTTACAGAAAAAAATTAGTGCTTTAATTAATCTAAGTTTACCTTACAACACATAGATCAAATGCAACAAGCTCCCAAAAGCAATGCCTCACCTGAAGAGCGAGTTCACCAAACTTGCTAGTCTCTTCGGCCACTATTTTCCTATCCCATTTCTGATTTAAATATTCAACCCAGCCATCATCTGGTGTCATGGAGTTCCCATATGTTATTTCAGTTCCCACATACATTATTGTGATGTCAGGAGTTAGAAGGGGCTTCTGTTTCCTTAATTCTTTGTGAAGTGTTGGTGACCTCCCAGTTGAGAATACTAACAAGGAATTATTACGATAATTTGTCTCCCAAAAAGCATTGAATCTAAGCAGAGAGAGATCCCCAGGATCATGATGATCAACCTGCAGCATACCCCTTCATCAGTAGAACTCCTAATAATCAATTAACAAACACAATAGCAACTCACCATTGTAGGATCAAGATCCGAGACTATCATGAGGCGAGCGCTGCCAGAAAGTCGATCCATGGTCTGCCAACAGCAAATGGCAATCTATACCAATATAATCAAAGCAGAGAACAAACACCACTTAACAACATAAATGCTGACTGATGAATTTCCAGAAGGTAACTGCTTTAGCTAAAGAATCATCTTTATCAAGTTTTGTTAACTTGTAAAGTAAGAAATAAGCAAAAAATGTGGCGCTCAAAACAGACACAACACATACCGGTCAGAAAAATACAAAACAAGCAATACATGCATGACACCTTTAAATCCATAGCAGTTTTGTCAGCAAACTGCAAAGCTTTGATTAAAACCCTCCCGCTTTTCAGGAAGAATGAACTTAAACTATTCCCTGAGTTTGCAACGAAACCCATTTGACGAAAACTTCAGCCAAGCAATAACCCTAAAACTATAAAAAAATCCTTACCTTAATGACCTCCGGCAGACACGACGTGCAGGGACAGGCAGGCGACGAAGGGGTGGAATTTTACGGCCAATTGAGCCTGCAAACTGGACCAAATTCCGAAAGGAATTGGACAGCTCGAAATCAAAAGAGGTAACCCAGGTCGTGACTGCGAATCACATGCAATTTCCACAAAGCTCAAGAAAAAGAAGAAACCCAGGTAAAACAGACTAAACGTAGCGGACATGAGTTTGGCGAAAAAATTTAGGAAAATCCTCACCCGGACGGCCGGGCAAAGCGGCGGAGGAACTCTCCTTCAAAGAGACAACACGACGAAAACAATAACCTGCAATTTATCCCGAAGACCGTGCAGAACCGGGCGTTATGTGGTCTCCAGAACCCTAAATCATTGAACCGAATAGGGAAACGCACATCAGGAAGCCCTAGCGCGGGCCGGCAGACAGCGGCGAAGAGGCGGCACAGCCTGGGGCGTGCGGACCGGCGCTTGGGGTAGGCGGGTGCGGATCGAACATGGCAGAGACGGGGAAGATTGGAAATGGAGATGTGGCGGAGAATCAGGCCGAGAGAGAGGAAAGAGTAATGACGAAGGAAGCAATCGAACAAAGCTGAGATCCAAGAACCCGACCCGCCCGCGTGCTCTGCAAAATCGGATCATATCGAACGGCCATAAAGTCAAATTGCACACTTGATCGGACGGCCACAATTGAAATTCACAAGAGGAGATTTCGTTCTCCCGTTTATATAGTACTCCCTCTGTCCCATTTAAGATGTCTTGTTTGATTTCTGCACACAATCCAATGCACTTTTTAAATCGATCATATCTCAAAATATTTATAAGTAAAAATTATATGAAATATATATTCTAAAACTACACGATTAGACGAATCTAACAAGACCGAACTCGACTGTTTTTTTCAAATATTTACTTATAATAATATTAAGTCAAAGTTAAACAATGAACAGTGTCAAAAAATCAAACAGGACATCTGAAGTGGGACGGAGGGAGTATAATATAAATAGGGGTTAAATGTTAAAAAGGGTCATAACAAGGAGGCTATTCCGCTTTTAGGCCATAACAAGTTGCAATTATGAAAACAGGCCATAACAAACACAGTTTTGTAAAATTTAGACCATAGGACCAATTTGAAATTAATAAAGGAATCCAACAACTTTTCCTTTATTTCATTCATACCCCAAGGAAGTTTGACTTTATTTACTTTAGTCCTTTCTCAATATACTTAATTTTTCATTATATAAATGACACCCAATGCGCTTGAAAATTGGTATCAGAGCCTAGGTTTTATTGAAGAACATATTAATTATATTATTTATAATATTTTATTTCTTAATGGAGAAGATTTAATTATTTAATGGATTCAATTAATTTGAAACCCACAAGTTATTTCCAAATTTTGGAAATAAAAAATAGAAAATTCCAAAGGAATTTCTTGAACTTGTCCCATGGACAAGATATTATCAAAATCAGTTTCTTTCCTAAAAATGAGAGGAACGGACTGGAAAGAAATTGATCCGGATAGCTCTAAGTTATCAAAAGACTTAAGAGAAATCCAAAAGACGATTCAAGATTTTGGTAACCGGGTATTAATTATACCTGGAAAAATAGATAACTTGAATCAGACAACAGATGAGATCCTGAAAATATTTCAAGATCTAAAGAAAGAAATTTTAAATCTGAAATTTGACATTTTGGATATCAAGAAAAGGCAGAAGGATATTCCTGGATCTTCCAAGAATAACCAAGCCAATATTAGAGATGCATTCGGACCAGTACAAGCTTTACATCAAAAGGGTAAAGCAACTATGGTTCCAAAGCAGAAATCACAAGAAGAGCTTATGATCGATCTCCTGAAAACAGTCGAATGAGTGTTTCCAGGGCAGATCTATCAGATCTACAAGAATTAGCAGAATCATTTTCCCAACTTGGGATTATGGATCTGGTTAATGTAAAACCCAATGAAGTCCTTCAATTGGGTTATACGGAAGGATCAGGATCCAACGTGACCCACGATGGACCGCCTGATGTTCCAATGAGAGAGAGTACAGACTTCTACATGAACAGGTATCCTGAGGTGCATCTCAATGCAAGACGAAACCCAGGACGGAACCCAAGTAGAGCACCAGAATCCACACCGTGGGCCAAGACGATGTTACAACCATTAAATCCATATGGCATAACACTAAACCTCGACGTTATCGACTTCCGAAACATCGAAGACCTGATCGATGAATGGGTAGCTTCAATGAAGATTGCAGCAACTACCCTGGAACTCGATAAAGAAAACTTTGTCAGATTAATAGAGCTGAGTCTCGAAGGATCGGCAAAGCTGGGCTGGAAAAACTCCACAACTGCTTTAAAAGAGCAAATACTCGAGGGAGAATCCAAAAGCACAATCTGTGAAAGATTTGGTCTCTTATTCAAAACCCATTTTGTAGGAGATGGGTATTTTGAAGAACAGAGAACCGAAAAAATCAAGGTCTATACCCAAGCATTATTGGGTATGGAGTTAAGAAGTATTTGCGCAGTAGACGAATACATCTACTGGTTTCGTAAATACTATTTTCGGAGCGAAATGACAGCTGAAGTAGCATGTCCCATGTTCTTTGCAAAGATCTGCAGCCCATGGAGAGAAATGTTGATCCAATCGTACACAGTACCTTCTGGTACAGTGGACTCAATAGCTCGAAGAATGTCCTTCTTAAAGGATAAACTCAGAGAATGGTGTCAACAGGCAGCAGCCCAAAAGAACATCAAGAGACTAAGAGGTAAAATAAAAAGAACTCCTCTTTGCTGTGAAAATAACGATTTTCCAACAATTATAGGAGAATCAGGAGAAAAGAGGAAAAAGAAGAAGAGTCGGGGCTCATACAGTAGGAGTTTCAGAAGACCTCCATTCCGAAGAAGAAGAGCATGGTGGTCCAAGAGCAAGGCCAGATCATACAAAACTGGACAAAGAACGGGAACGGCGAAGAGTTCATCCCAAGGTTCAACTAGCTCAGCAGCAAGGAGCACGGGGAGAACGACGTCCAAGAGAACATTTAGACGAGCCCATACCCGAGCCAACGAAAGTTTCAAGGACTGCAACTGTTGGAAGTGTGGAGCCAGAGGTCATATCTCACCCGATTGCCCTCAGAATCGTGAGGTACGAATGTACGAAGCCACGGAGGATATCGTGGAAGCAGTCTACCATGGAAAGCTGGTACCAGTCTATCAGTTTGAGGACATCCCCTCGGATGAAAGCATCTACGAGGAAGAATTAAGAAGTGACTCGGACTCATATTCAGATGGATCTTCAACCGAGTCTGACTGAAGAAGACAGGATTCAGACCACTGAAAACCTGTCTGGATTATTTTCAAGGATGACGATCTCGAAAATCATAAACCATGGGTAAGAAAGGATAATGGTATAGAATTTAATCTGAAGGGTCACACCATCAGAATTAAATGACAAGTCCATTCTCCATTTATATCTCAGTAGGGATAATATATGAAGAATATAAGTCAGAATATTTCGCAGCTTATATTGATTCAGGATCAGGTATTTGCACGGCAAAACCAGGAGTTTTCCCTAGCGAAGCTATGGAATCATTACCCATTATTGCAGGAAGAGATTTTTCCCAAAAAATCTTAGTACTAAATAAGGGTATTCGACAAGCCAATATCATGATTGGAGGAGCATTTGGTACACCTTGGTATAAGGTAAAAACGCCTCCTATTTACTTTCATGACACAGGAGCGGATATTTTGTTAGGAAACAATTTTATACAATCCTTTACAAAATATGTTCAAGATAACAAAAGAAATTTGTTAATATTTACCACAAGTTGTGGAAATGAGATACAGGTGTTGCGCAGGGAAAAGGCATTCAACAGGTTAATGCCTATATTATTTCGCAGCAAACGTGGTGATAATGATGCCAAACTAACCCATCCAAAAATGCAGGATAAAAGAAAGTTTGGTAAGGCTTTGTTGTCTTTTAGACAGCAAGGATTTGATGAAGCTTCTATTGAGGAAATTATAAACCTCAAAGAAGCAATGCAGGAAATGAAGTCATTAAATATAACTTCACTAGACATTGATGGGGAAACTAAATTGTCCCTCGAAAATGTCAAAAGACTTATCCAGAGAAACTTTAACGAGGATCCTCTGGCATGGTGGGATAAAAACAAGATCGAAGCCACTCTACAGGTAAAAGAACAATATAAATATGAGTATGTTCGATACAAACCCATCTTAATGAATATGCAGGATAAGAAAGATATGCAGCAAATTATCAAGGAGCATATTGATCTTAAACTCATCGAGCCTGGAGTCTCAGCTTATAGTAGCCCTGGATTCTTGGTAAGAAACCACGGTGAAATAAAGAGAGGTAAACCCAGGTTGGTAATAAACTATCAAGGTATTAACAAAATAATACAGTTTGATGGTTATTACATTCCGAGTAGAGAACACTTAATTGATTGCATCAAAGGTGCTAAAGTGTTTTCTAAATTTGATTGCAAATCTGGTTTCTATCAGATTAAGATGGAGAATGAGTCGAAGAAATTCACAGCATTCTCCACCCCACAAGGGCAATATATTTGGAATGTTATGCCAATGGGGCTTTCTAATGCCCCTCAGATATTCCAAAGAAAGATGGATAATCTATTTAAGGATTATCTGGAGTTTATGTTCGTCTACATAGATGACATTCTGATTGCATCTCGAAATATTAAAGAGCATATTAAACATCTTGAAATATTTTCTGATGCATGTCACAGGGAAGGTCTAGTTCTCTCTGAGAAAAAGGCCACTATCGCTGCTAACAAAATTGAATTCTTAGGAGTTCAAATTGATGAAGCAGGAATAGAGTTACAGGAACACATTGTGGAGAAAATCCGCAATTTTCCTGATATATTAAAAGACAAGAAACAACTTCAGAGTTTCTTAGGAGTTGTAAATTTTGCGGGTATGTTTATTAAAGACCTTGCAAAATATAGAAAGGATTTTAGACCACTCCTGAAAGAGACTGAAAGCTCTAGATGGAAATGGGAAGAAATCCATACCAAGAGAATTCGTGAACTAAAGCAAGTCTGTAATAGCTTGCCAAAACTCGCGATACCTCAGGATGAGGATGAGCTGGTAGTCTACACAGACGCCAATGATTTTCGGTGGGCAGGAGTGCTCATGAGAAAAACAACTACGGGTCAAGAACCTTGTAGATACACAGGAGGGTTGTTCACTGAACAACAAGCCAAACTTTGGCATATTAACGAGAAGGAATTCTTTGCAGTATGGAAAACATTTAAAAAATGGCCTTTATTCTTACTTGCAAAGAAATTTGTATTAAAAGTTGATAATACTAATGTTAGGGCTTTTTTAAAAAATAAACTTGAATCAAAAATTGAAAAAGCTCGTATTATCAGATGGCAAGCTGAATGTCAATATTATACTTATGATATTGATGTTATAAAATCTCATGAAAATGTTCTTGCAGATTTCTTGACGAGAGATGGAAGCATTTGAAGCTGATTCCATCATTACGAGATTCAGGCACCTCAGAGAAAACCTAGAGGAGCTATCAAAGCATTTTGGACAGCTCGAGATCAATGCACGAGCAGCTGGCCAAATACAACAGAGCGATGTGGACATGGTCCGCAACAATATACGAACCTCCCATATAGCAATGACAGCACTATGGGAAACAGTATTAGAGCCAATCAGGAAAGCGTCAGCTTCCCTGGTAAACAAAGAGAAATGTGCCCAAAAAGCTAAAGTGGTCACATATGAAGAAGCAGATTCAAGCACTGCTTCAAAGGAACCATTGTCGGATACCGACAAAAATGTTGAGCAAGAGGAAAGTCACATTTCCGAAAGCTCAAGTCAACCCACTGCCTCTGGGGTGAAAGAGGAAGAAATTAACCTTAGGCCAATGACAGGCACCTCTAAGGTTAATTCAGATGAGAAGGTCCTATCTACTGCCTGGCTGGACTACCAAGGAAAATGGGAACAACTGGTTTCCAAAAAGGGAATTAACCCTAGCAAAACAGTAATCGAGACATCCGGGAGATACAACAGGATATGGATGCTCGAAGGATCGAAACCAGAAGAAGTTCGGAAGTGGTATGACTTTGGAGCATTAGCATCTGTTCATACTACATCACCAGGGTTTCCGGAAATCGAAAAACTTCCGGGATGGATAAGTAGTGCGGTACACGAATCATGGCAGAACAACCCGCACCTGCAAAGAGGAGATATTCTGGAGCTTAAGTTCATTTCAGCGGCACCAGAGATAGTCGGAAAAGGTTCTTATCCGGTCTTTCAATTTATTAAATTACAGAGACCTGATATGATTGCCTTCAACAGAGTTAAGTCTATGGATGAGAAGGCACCATTGGTATCTTCAATCAGCGAAGATGAAATCTCCACCCGACGAGCATGGGGATTCTGGGTCTGTCTCACCGAGATGGAAAAGGTTAAATATCCGTTTAAAATATTCTCAAACAATTTAAATGGATCGTTCCTGGTTAATTCTTTAACAGGGAAAAGCACAGAGTTTGCGGAAACCTCATTTGAGAAGAAGAGGTTACTCATCTGGGAAAACAAGTTGCCAGCAACCGAGTCTACCAGAAAAAAGGCATGCAATATGATGCATGTTGGCCAATGGGATAACCACATATGCCCATATTGTGCAGAGCAGGAGAAACCCCTATTCGGCACAAAGATCCGGGTAACCCAGAAAAAATCCGGACCCGAACA
This sequence comes from Hygrophila difformis, assembly GCA_030278955.1. NCBI lineage: Eukaryota > Viridiplantae > Streptophyta > Magnoliopsida > Lamiales > Acanthaceae > Hygrophila > Hygrophila difformis. Next base: position 5,717,137 of record JAOANR010000006.1, read on the forward strand.
GGACAAAGGGAAGAAACGTCCAAAAAACTTTCACAAGCCAAAGTGAGATTAGCTGGATGTAAAAGAAAAAGAGGTGTCGGCAACACTCATAATTAAAAGCCGACAAAGAAGGGCAGAGTGGCTGGCAGAAAGTGGCCGACAAGAGAAGGTGGAAAGTTGACAAAAGCCACCTAACGCAATAATTCAAAAAAAGGACAATAATGTAGCCGGTGGAAATTAAGGCCAAGTGACGAACGCAGTGACGTCACAAGGATTTAGAGGAAGATTGGAATCCGGGGCTGAAGTCCGCGGGCGCCTATAAATAAAGGAGTTTGAAGCAGATGGAAGGCATCGAAAATTCCTCCCAACTCTTCAAAGTATTTGTAATATTTCTCTTTCTGCATATTTCCTTTCAAGTCTGTAAAAGTATGGGGTATTCCCCCAAGAGTCTTGTATCCTCCATGAGGAACTAAGTGTCTGTCTTCTCCATTAGGGGAAATTATGTTTAAATAATATTTTTAATATTTCTTCAGTAAAATCCAGGCTTCCAAATATCCCAAATATCCCGATAATATAATTAAAACCCTTTATTCATATCTTGATACGTCCTAAGGTAGGAAACGAAATAGGACTGTGCTGTTTGTTGCTGAAGGAGCCAAGAATCGGTGAACCATCGGTCGCGGCTGCGTGGTTGGAGGAAGTCCGTAAAATCCCGGAGCTTAGGAAACCCGGCAGCAAGGCGGTCAAAGCCAAGGTATGAAGTTTAGTGCTTAATTTAATTATCGGAAGCATGATGGGCGGTTATTGGATTAAATTTAATGAAAAATCTAAAGTTTGGGGTCAAAGTGTAAAAGGGCAAAAGTTGATAAGTCAACTGATAGGGTCAAAATATAATAAAGGAAAGTAGGTGGGCTCAATTATTATTTTAAAAAGTCTAAATGGCCCAAAATTGAACAAAAGTGGTTTGTTATGGCCTAAAATCATAACTCAAACTTGTTATGGCTCAAAAGTGGAAATGACTACTTGTTATGGCCTAAATTAACTATTAACTCTATAAATAGATAATAGATATACTCCCTCCGTCCCACCAAATGTGTCTGGTTTGACTTTTTGACACTGTTCATTGTATAACTTTGACTCAATTTTATTACAAATATATATTTGGAAAAAATAGTCGAGTTGGGTCTTGTTAGATTCGTCTAATCTTATAGTTTTAAAATATATATTTTACATAATTTTTAGTTGTATATATTTTGAGATATTAACGGCTAAAAAAGTGCATTGGATTGTGTGCAGAAGTCCAACAGGACAAGTTAGTTGGGACAGAGGGAGTAATATATAATATATAAAAATAATATCTCTTATGAACAGTAACCTATCAATCATCTCTCATAAAAATCCCCTTATGAACAGTAACCTACCTATATCCCCAACATTTACTTTCTGCACGCAATCCAATACATATTTCTAATGATCAATAACTCATTAATAACTCAAAATGTGTACAAGAAAAAATTCTAAAAATTTGATATTTCAAAACTACATGATGAGACGAATCTAACGAGATCCCACTTGACTATATTTTTTCTTATATAGTTGTATAAGCATTAGTCAAAGTTGAATAATAAACAATAGCAAAATTCAATTCTTTCATTATACAATTGAAGGAATTATTAAAAAAATAGTGCACTTTCAAAATATAGGAGAATCAAATTTGAGCGAAATTCACGTTAGATAATTTAATTTCATTAATTGTTATAGATAAAGAATACTACCAAATAAAAGTTGTAACAAAAACTTTATGGGTTGATAGTTGAATAATAAATATTAGCAAAAATCAATCCCATTTCAATATAAAAATGAAGCAATTATTAAAAAAAAAACATAATGCACTTTAGAAATATAGGAGAACCAAGTTCGAGCAAAATTCACATTAGATAATTTAATTTCATTAATTATTACAGATAAAGTATACTACCAAATAAAGGATGTAAGAAAACTTTATGGGTTGATATTATATTTATTTTTAAATATAATTTCAATATTTGTTATTATTCTTAACCAATACTCTATTAATTGAAATTATAGACAAAGAATATATTGAAAATTATTAATAAGTACTTTATAGAATAATATTATTCATTAATGAATAGCAAATATTTGTATTAAATAAATTAACTAAATTAGATAAATTGCAATATGACAATAAGTTGATGAAACAATAGTCATTTTAATTTGTAAATGATTCATTTACAAGAGTATTTCTTATATTTTTCTAATTTAATTTTGAATGTCTACATTTTTATGAAATTTCTAATATCTCAACGCTTTAGGGTGCATCAATATCAATAATCAATTATCGAGTACAATACGATTTCACATACTTTCTTTGTCAGTGTATGACATTAGAGGCGTGAGTAGAAAGATTTTTATCTTTGTTTTTTTTTATTTTTTGGTCCTTTCAACTATTGTTTAGTATAAATATTTTTTAAGATACTAAATTCATGTAATATATAAATATTGGAAATGTCATATGTTGGTCGATTTCTGTGCAATGTATAGATGTACTCATGTAATGGTTAAAATAGTTTAAGGGGATTGGGGAATATAATCGACATGATTAAATTGAATAATTTTATTTATTAAATTGAATAATTTTATTCATATTATCTATAATACTAGTGCTGAAGAATAATAACACAAGCAACAAATGTTTACTACACATGGATCTATGCAAGGAGCAGCAAACATGGGCCAGTATACAATACAGTGCAACAATTCAAGAATAAACAAAACGAACATGACTACTAGTACGTGTAGGTAATAATTAGCTAGAACGACATAATTACTTGCGTAAATAACTAGGGAATTAAATGTAATCAACGAGAGAGAGAGAGAGAGAGAGAGAGGTGGATGTGGTGAGTGATCATAAATACACTTCTATCGACAGTAACAGATAATTAACATGTGGTGCCAGGGGGAAAGGTTATGTGGCAAGCGCTGTAGAGGGAACTGAGTGCAATGGAGATGTCAAGGTTAATTATGCCAAGCACATTATTAGCAGCAGCCTTGATGGCACTGCAGAAGCATGCTGCCACCTCCAGATTCACCAGGCCTTCAACCGCTCTACAGCACGGATGACCAGCAGGGTCCCCCAGCGTCAGATACAACAGCCCCAATAAATCAGTGCAAACGCCGAGAGAATCGCAGGGACAATAGGAGGGTGCGGGTGGTGGGAGCTCCGGTGATGGGGGTGGTGGTGGAAGTGCTGGTGGTGGTGGGAGTGCGGGTGGTGGAAGTGCTGGTGGTGGTGGGAGCTCCGGTGGTGGGGGTGGTGGAAGTGCTGGTGGTGGTGGGAGTGCGGGTGGTGGAAGTGCTGGTGGTGGTGGGAGCTCGGGTGGTGGGAGTGCGGACGGGGGTGCTACTGGAAATGCTGGTGGTGGGAGCTTGGGTGCTGGAGGGTGTGGCTTGGGGATTATTGGTTTGTGTCCAGAGACGACGGTGAAGGTAATGGAGAATAGGATGAGGAGGAGCTGCATGACTATCAGAATGACAAGGGATGAGGTTGTAGCAGAAGCCATCATCATCATCTTCATCATCTTATAGTAATTGAATATAAAGAGGGAGCTGAGGGGAAAAGGAATTGTGAGGCTGAAGTTGTTGGGAATTGGGACTTCACTTGAGAGATGAGATATTAATTAACATGTGATGGATGATGATGATGATATATGCAAATTGTAATATGGCATCATCAAGGGGGCCAGAGTACATGCAATGCAAGCTGGTATTTTTGGAAGATTATATTATTGGTGCTGCAGCTTGTACACAAGTTGAGTTGGAACAATATATTAACAAGATAATAATATATGCACAGTAGATTACTTGCTTACTGGGTGAACTAACTAATTGTATTAATTCACCACCATGTGACTGACTACTGGCTTGGCTGCATCATCTCATGCCCCCCCACCCCCACTTTTTTTTTGTTTGTTCTACACCAACAATCAACAATATATAGGGAAAAAAACAACAGATAACAAGACATAATACACACACAATCAAAGTCATATATAGCCCTCGTAGCTGGCAGTAAGTACATAGTAATATTAATTGACCGCAACGCCTCACAACCATCTCCAAAACTTAAAACCATTGTTATCACACAACTCGATTGATTCCCAACGACAAAAATCAACATGTGGAATGTTGGAACTCGTCCCATGCTCCAACACCACGTACAATTTTCAAAATAATTATTCCAAGTCATCCATAAAATAAAACAAATCATAATTGTCAAGTTTATCTTCATTCAGCACCGCAAATGCATGCAATTGATCGAGCGTAACAGACAATAAAATGCTCAATAGTTTTCATGAAACTAAATAAATAAAGAACTAATTAAGAACATTTGGGAACATATCCATATAATACCCAAAAAAATTTAACAAGATTTTTTGTTAAAGCAATTTCATCTTTCAAACCATAGTTCATTATAATTTAAATGGTGTTATGTACTCATAAGAAACTTACATACATTAACGACGACTTGATGTTTCTCCACCAAACTACGTCGTTTCTAAAACGTCGAGCTGCTTGCCGCCAGAAGCGTAAAGTGTTCCCTTGTAGTATATTGTTAGTTTTATCATCCAACAATTCGAGCGGATCACCTCGCTCTAAGACTCTAACGATATTCTCAATCATGACAACAGTATTGGTACCTGCAATTAATTATATATCCAATTACTTTGCTGTTCATAGTAATTTTGAATTGAAAACAATGGGACTCAAAGATCGGAGCTTGGCCGGCAACTAAAAAGATTTGCGCAATCAATTTATTTAATCAAAATACGACAGTACAACACAATAAATGATCACACAACAGAGAGAGCATCATAACATTAGCAACTCCACCACCAAAAAGAAAAATGAGCAAAATAAGCGAGAGACAAATGAATTCAACCACCAAAGTAGTATGATCGAATTGCTACAGTTTTACACTTTTACTCCTGCCAAAGCTTTTAGTTTCTCTAGAGCCCAAGCCCAAGCCCAAATCCCAATTGGGCAATAGGCAGGAATGTTATGATTGATCGACTCCATTGGCGCTCTTCTCCTTTAATCTGTGATGGACACTTTCAATTCGTGTGCTGATCAATATATGCCGCCAAGATTAGACAGGCTGTCGTAGAACATTTTGAATTATTGAGAATTGATAATCATGAAAAGGGATCGGATATATAATGCATGCAAGTAAAACTGTAACCCGCATGTTCCGACATAAACCCTAGAGTTCCAGAAATGTTTGAATAGCATGCATGATGATGATGATGATAATGTCTTAAAATCGAATGGGGCCAGGGATGCACGTTCATTAGTAATTCAGTTGGTAATTGGTCGGGCCAGGGGAAACGCACAAACGCTATATTCTTACAAATATTCCTTCATATCTGAAAATGAATAGGAAATGGAACGAGTCCCACATATAGACATTGCACACACACGACAAATCAATAGATGGAAAATGAAAAAGGGCCTATTATAAGGGTAATATATTATGTAAGGGTGATCCTTGTTTTGTGAATTGTGAATTGTGAGTGATCCATTAATATGAGGGTTTGTACTTTGTAGACGACTGCAATAATGATGGATGTGAAGGGTGAAGTGATGTTTTAGTTTTGGAGTGTTGCGGGCTGATGCGCATGCTCTACATTTTTCATGTAGTATCTTTATCATGCTATGCTCATGATTCATGAACTCACTCATCATGTCTGCATTGCATTGTGCTCCCCTTTCTGATCATACTGTATTTCATAATTAAATTGTCCTATAATTAACCATACATTTATATAAACAAGTACCCTTGTTTGCATTGTCTGTGTTTTGGGGGACAAATTCCAACCTTTTCCATGCATTTCATTCCTCCATTTATTTCTGTATTCAGTATATATATATATATATATATATATATATATATATATATATATATATATATATATATATATATATATATATATAACTCCCTCCGTTCCATTTTAGTTGTCTCTTTCAGCTCAATTTCAATAACCAAGATATGCATTAATTAATTCATAAATTTTCATTTTTACCCTTCAACTAAACCATTTCGTAATAAATGTCAAGAAATAGCATTTATGTAAAGTAAAGGGCAATATAGTAAAAACATAACATAACTACCTAAAACTACCTAAAAATGACAACTATTTTGGAACACTTTTTCATTTCTAAAAAGACTACTATTTTGGAACGGAGGGAGTATATATATAGTACTTTCTCCTTTCCTTTTTAATTGACACGGACCCACATTTCACGCAATCCAATACACATTTTCAATCTTCAATAACTCAAATTGCGTATAAGTAAAAATTATGAAACTTTGATATTCTAAATCTATGCAATTAGACGAATCTAACAAGATCTCACTTGACTATTTTTTGTCCTATATAACTGTATTAAAAAGTCAAATCAAAATTACTCAATGAACAATAACAAAACTCCTACCGTGTCAAATAAAAAGGACCGGAGGAAGTATATTTCAATTCACATAGCAATATAATTACTTCATTCTTTAATTATAAAGAGTCCACACAGATTTTTCCCATGTGTATGTCAGACTGCTAATACCAAATTTTCTCATAGATTTTGATTATTATTTAAATCCCAAGTGAACAAAGAATTGGATTTTTTATGTCATGTGTATGTGAAGGGAAGTATTCAAACATATATGTACATAGCAACAAATTACTGACTCCGTTACTTTTTAGTTGTCTTTTTAGAGAGCAAACAGTGTTCCAAAATAGTTGTCATTTTTAAGTAGTTATAGGTAGTTATACTACTCCCTCCGTTCCTTTTTAGTTGTCCTTTTAGAAATTAAAAAGCATTCCAAAATAATTGTCATTTTACATATTTATATCATACTTTTCCGAAATTACCCTTATCTTTTCATAAATATTACTCCTAGAATATTGTGCAATATCTCACAACTTCAATTTTACTTTTTTCTAGAGTAGGGGTAAAAGTGAAAAATTAATCAATAATAATGACATTCCTTGGTTTGTGTAATTTTTGCTAAAACGTCATCTAATAAGGAACGGAGAGTATGTTTTTATTATATTGCCCTTCACTTTATATAAATGCTATTTGTTGACATTTATTAAGAATGAGTTTAGTTGATGTGTAAAAATGTAAATTTATGAGTTAATTAATGCAAACATTGGTTATTGAAATTGAGCTGAAAGAGACAACTAAAAAGGAACGGCGGGAGTAAATCGACTCACGTTTTCATCAGCCAAATCATTGTGTACGCTTTAGGATTATCCAAATGTTAAAATTCAGAAAACTCAACTTTAAAAGAGCGACACTCCAAAAACATGGGCAGCTAAAACCATTGGATTTAGTAGTTGCTATATTCCGTAGTTAGTTTGGGGGATTAAAATAATGGATTGGATTCAGTAGTTAAATCAATTTTTTTTTTCTTTTTTTCTTGGAGTGGAATCATGACTTTTCGAAAATATATGGCAGGGTGAAATGGGATTGCTGGAATACATAAAAATTTATATAATTGTAATAAATTAATAAAATATATTTAAAAAAAGAAAAAACTAAATTATATTCAAATTAAGATCATTATTATTACTAGATTAAACCAACACACTTTAAATTTATGTTAATTCCATTTCCAGCCCCTAAATGTAAGAGAAGAAGGGTGAGTGTTGTGTACTGTACTGTATCGGCATATTGTTTGAAAAGATAGGCAGTGGGCAGTGGATTGTGTTGTGGGTGTGGAATCCCTGTCCCACTGCACATGTATGTGCTCAAAGTTGCAAGAATTTACTAATTGCATATACATGTTGATAATCTGATTCTGATGAGATGTGAAAGTTGCTAGATTTTGCACATGAGATTGATCCACTGCACGACGACCGCTATTGGTACATTCTTAAGTATAAATCAATCAGTCCATCAATCATTCTTGTTGCTCATCGGGACACTTAGTGGTGGCGGCCTTCACTCACTTGTGATGTTTTTTTTGATTCAATATAATCAGACAAATCAATATATAGAAGTAGGGTAGATTTCCATGACAACGATGATCACAGTCACAACCTCCAGCGATGCCGTCCATCTTCCTCTTGGCCATCATCTGCCAGTCTCCTCCTCCTCCTCCGGACTACCACAACTACGAGACCACCATACCACCAATCTCATCATCAAAGGATCCTTCACCGTCTCTAAGAAAGGCGCTTATGCCGCCTTCTCCTACATGGCTTGCGCTGGTACCAATTACTTACTTATAACACTTCCTAATTTCTCTCTACTCTATATTCTTCTTATCTACTATCATTATGAATTATGGCATCATCATCATTACAGTTTCCCTTTATAGTTGCCTTCTTATATGACTTTTCTGTTTGAGTTTCCCCTGCCCCTCCTTGAGCTTGTCCATGCTCCATTCTGTTTTCAATTTTTTTTTTTTTTTTTTTTTTTTTTTTGCATTTTCAGTGCTCTTGGTAATGTTCAATAAAGCTGCACTTTCCTCGTATAGTTTTCCATGTGCCAATGTTATCACCCTTTGTCAGGTACTAGCCCATCTTCTAATATTGTTTGTATCAATTGATGATCAATGTGTGTTCAACTTCATTGCTCTAGTAATTATTGTACTTGGTGCAGATGATATGTTCCTGCTGTTTCCTTTATGCACTGCGGCGCTTAAAGCTGATATCTTTTATTACAAACGAGGATGTAGCCATAAATGACAGTTTCAAAACATTGGTACCCATGAAGACATTGATCAACACTAGTCCTCTTTCCCTTACATATTTGCTTTACATGGTACAGATTACATATTTTTCTGTTTTCCTTTTGCTTTTCCTCTCTTCCCGGAAATTGCTCACCACACGTCCACACCATGTGTCATTGTTCTTTGAAAGCTAGCCTCAATGGAGTCTATTCGCGGTGTCAATGTACCTATGTACACAACCTTAAGGAGAACTACGGTTGTATTTACCATGATCTTTGAGTACATCTTAGTGAGGAAAAGGTATACGCGTCATATCCTTGTGAGGTAAGGATACTCATTCGCCAATACACACGATAATAATCAGTCTATAGGTCGTTTTGTTGAAGTTGCATGCTTTCGTGTATGTGTTGCCAGTGTGGCATTGATTGTATCAGGTGCCTTCATTGCGGGAGCCAGGGACTTGTCATTTGACTCTTATGGTTATTTGGTTGTGTTCATATCCAACATCGCCACAGCGATATACCTCACCACCATTGCCCGTATTGGTACCAATCACTCTAGCTATTTGTGTCTACCTCAATTCACCCCTTTGGATAGTTAGCGTTTCTTAGTAATTTCATGATCTTACACAGGGAAGTTGACTGGACTCAATAGCTTTGGCCTCATGTGGTGCAACGGTAGGTATTATCAAGAGCGTCTGTTTACTTGGGAATTAGGTTCGAATTTGTTATTATGGGTGTGTTACTATGGTTCTTATGCAGGGGTGCTTTGTGGACCAATTTTACTGATTTGGACCCTTGTTCAAGGTGACTTGGAGAGAACCATGAATTTTCCGAATTTGCTTTCTCCGGGATTCCTGGTACTAATATTTTGCTGAATAGTAAAATAGCAATACACATTCCTGTATACATGAATTATGCATATGGTTTGAAGAGGATGTTTAATTGTGGTTTGCATAAAGCTAAGTTTTGATTCTCCAAGTACTGATAATTAATGACTCCCATTTAGTTTTGGGTTTTCAGTTTTGTCATCATATGTGTGATGGTGCAATTTCAATTGCAGGGGGTGTTGTTTTTGTCCTGTCTCATGGCCTTCTTGCTCAACTACACTATTTTCCTGAATACAACTCTCAACTCTGCACTCACACAAACCGTGTGCGGTAATTTGAAGGTTGTTTGTTTGTTTGTTTGTTTGTGTTTTTTTTTTTTTTTTTTTGGTTGTCCAAAAATAATCATTCATCAAACTGCTGGCCCTGAATGTGCAGGACTTTTTAACCATAGCAATTGGCTGGGTGCTTTTTGGTGGACTGCCCTTCGATTTGGTAAGTGTTGCCCTGCAGCAGCTGCAGGGCTTGATTTTGGTATAAAATTACTAGTAAAACATAAATGAATAGAGTTGCATTTGGTGCAGGTGAACGTCGGTGGGCAATTCCTGGGTTTCTTTGGTTCACTAATGTATGCCTACCATAAGCTGCTGCTCGGAAAATGAATTCACGACTTACACAACACACATCAGGGCCAACTTTTCCAGAAAATATCATCGGGGTTTCATTTAATTTTGTTGTGTGCTAATTAACAAACTCCCCACCTTCTGCTAGTGAGTAGTCAGTCAGTCAGTCAGCCACCACTCAACGTTAACGAACTCCCTACTTGCTGCTAGTGAGTAGTCAGTCACCCACCAAAATTACTAAGAGCATAGTTGATTACTACTAATGTGTCTGTCTGACTTGATTTGATGTAGTTGTATATAAATAACAACTGCAATAATACTGAAGAATAACACCACAAGCAAGAAATGTTTACTACACATGGATCTCTGCAAGGAGCAGCAGCAAACACGGGCCATTATACAAATAGAATACAATACAGTGCAGCAATTCAAGAATAAGCAAAACAAACATGACTACTAGTACGTGTAGGTAAAATAGCTCGACCGACATCATAATTACTTACGAAAAAACCTGTGGAAAATTAAATGTAATCAACGAGAAAGACACACATAGAGAGGGGGTGGATGTAGTGTGGTCACTGATGAATGATCACACTTTCATCCACAGTTGTTGCAGACGGAAACATGGTCACAGTAAGCTTATTAGTTTTACACACATTTGAAGCCAGGGGGAATGGTTTTCTGGCAAGCGCTGACGAGGGCGCTGAGTGCAATGGGGATGTTGAGGTTTATGCCAAGCACATTAGCCTTGATGGCAGTGCAGAGGCATGCTGCCACCTCCAGATCCGCCAGGCCTTCAAGCACTGCACAGCACTTGTCACCAGAGGGAGGGCTCCCCAGCACCACATTCACCAGCCCCAATAGATCAGCGCAAACGCCGAGCTTCAGTGTATCGCGGGGGCAGAAGGGGTATGCTGGTGGGAGCTTGGGTGCTGGCTTCGGCTTCGGCTTCGGCTTTGGCTTTGGCTTTGGTCCGCAAGGTGCGTCCCCGGAGACCGTAAAGGCAATGGAGAAGATGAGGAAGAGCTGCAGGACTACGAGAATGGAGGCGGTAGCAGAAGCCATCTTACTCACAATAGCAATGTAATAGGATATATGGATGGATATATGGAGAGTGGATACTGGATGTGAGATGAATATAAAGAGGGAGGGGAAAAGGAATTGTGAGGTTGAAGTTGGGGTTGGGACTTGGGGAAATGATGAGATATCATCATGTGATATGCAATGGCAAGGGGGGCCAGAGTACAAGTTGGTTTTTTGGAAGATTGCTGCATGCTGCTTGTACAAAAGTTAGGCTGGAATTAACAAGAGACACTGTACTGTGGTCTCTCATCTCCTGTAAAGATAGATTGGGCTATCTTCCCCATTCCCCCCTCTCTCAATCTCTATCTGTACATTTCACATGTGCAACACACCACCACAACAATGCAGCCACACAACATTCAACAGGCACTCCCCTCCAATTCTCTTACTACATCTACTTGGGAATGAGAAAAACACCATAGACTTAACAGATGGGTGCAGCTCTTTACCGATCCAATCCTGCCTCTGTGACGGTGCTTGCTAATGCTAGAATCAAGATTTTTACACATACCCATATTGCAAGGCATGGGATTCTTCCAGAGGGGCACTGGCCAATTATGAATGAATTAGACTGAACTGGACTCTTCTCAAATTGACGACAACACACCGCGAACCACATGCTTAACAGGCAAACATGGGCCAACCATTCACCAACATGTGACTACTGGCTGCATCATCTCATGCCCACTTTTTTGTTTTGTTCTACAGCACACAATATAAGAGAACAAATAACCAGACACGCATAGTCAAAGTAGCCATCGTAGTAGTAAGACTAAGAACCCCTCACCCCCTCCTCCCAACGCCCCACATGTCTCGAGTAGGTGGGAATCAGCCATATATACGTCTCAGAGCACTGGAGTGTGTGAGAATATTCACCTGGGTCCACTATATGCACAATCACGGAGACGCCAGCCCACCATTTTCACTGTACACTGACTACAACACCTGCAAAAATGGTACATCATCGTAGATGGTGAACGTGAAAACCATCTTTCATAAATCCCTCCCCTCCCCGTCTGTGTATTGACCGCAACGCCTGACAACCATCTCCAAAACTTAAAAAGCATTGTTACCAAATAACTCGATTCCCAACAACAAAAATCAACATGTGGAATGTGGAATTCTTCCCATGCTCCAACACTAGAATTTTCAAAATATTTATAATCCATAAAATAAAGCAAACCATACTAGTCAAGTTTATCTTCAGCACCGCAAATGCAATTGGGCGTAATGGACAATACAGTGCTCACTAGTTTTCAATGGGGGGGAGGGAAACATTTCGGAACATATCCATCCATTAAACAATAAATATCCAGAAATATTGTGTACTAATCGTTTCCACTATTAATACTCATAACCTCACCAAATTGACTGGGTAGACCACTAGTTCTGGAGCACCAAAAAAAGCTTCAAATTAAATGAAATCTCAAAAGAAGGAAACCAAGAGCATTACACTCGACAAACTTGACACAAGGCCTCTCCACACATCTGAGGAAAACGGTAGGAAGAAAGATTGCAACTATATACTTAGAAGATAGCAGAGAACCATAAAATGGAGTCCAGCTTTCACTCAAGCAGCAGGTCACTTCAAACAAGATGGAAGTGTAGGCCCATGGCAAACAAAAGCGACAACAACATAAATTACTACCAGGAGAAGGAATATAAGCGCAACCCTGCAAAAACCCAACCATTCTAGCTCATCAACAAATATGTTGTTGCAAATGTGTATGTAGTTGTGCTTCAGAATATGTTGCAATGCCCAAAATTTTAACAAGATTTTTTGTCAAAGCAAGTTCATCTTTCAAACCATAGTTCATTGTAATTTAAATGGTGTTATGTATAAGAAACTTACATTAACTTGACGTTTCTCCACCAAACCGTGTTTCTAAAACGCCGAGCTTGGCGCCTGAAGCGCAAAGTGTTCCCTTGCATAGTGTTAGTTTTATCAACCAACAATTCAAGCCGATCACCTCGCTCTAAGACTTTATCGATATTCTCAATCATGACAGTTCGCACCTGCAGTTACATCCTATTACTTTGCTGTTCTTAGTAATTTTGAATTGATAACAATGGGACTCAAGGATCGGAGCTTGGAAACTAAAATGATTTGCGCAATCAATTTATTTAATCAAAACACGACAGTACAACACAATAAATGATCAGACAACAGAGAGAGCATAACATTAGCAACTTCTTCACCAAAGAGCAATGAGCAAAATAAGTGAGAGACTAATGAATTCAACCACCAACATCCAGATACAGGCAGTAATACTTCAGACAAATAATTTGACATGAAAATGAAGACAATAATTTATTAGAAATCAAAAGTCACCTGGCTCATTTCACCTCTAAGTCGATTTATCCTATCAGCATTTGGATCATTTGAGAAATACTCCATTTGCTGGCTAAGGACCCTTGAAAATTCATCATTCATTGCATATGCTTGTGCAGATAATACCGCTCGACCATATGTCCTGACAAATCTTTGATGAATTTCTTCAAGGAAAGCAAATGGAATTCTCCCTGATAGATGGCAAATTACAAATCAAGAATTTGTAAGGAATTGCATATTTCACAGAATGAACTGAAGGATAGTACCAGTAAAACCAGATTCCATATGCATAATTCAAGAACAATTAACATAATTTTGAAGGTGACTTTCATCATGACATTAACATCTTTAAATAAATTCACATGAGGTGAACATTGTTGTGTCAAATAAAAGATTCTAAGAACAAATATGAATTACAACAAAACAATGGATAACAAAACACAAATAAATTAATTGAGGGAAACACATAGATATATGGATCAGAAAATATGTATATACTATATTACATACTAGCATCTTCGTATCAAGTCTCCAGCATAATGTCTAATAAGCAAGTTATCCACAAACCATACTAGTATGTGAAACAGAGATGCATCCTTCTTTAGTTTGATCGGCATTTACAAGCAAAAAATATATATCCCATGGAATATTTAGATCCTTGAGGCAAGAAGGAAGAACGAAATTCACGATATCATGTAGTTAAAAAGAGCCAAAACTAGTCTTTTGATTGTTACGTGAACCAAGGTAACATAGCAATTCAGGCTCCATCCACATCAACAAAATAAATATTTAAAAAAAAAAAAAAAAAAATAGCAGTCGATTCACAATTTACAAAAGCAGACCTGCTAACCCATAAACAGAAACAAAGGTCATCAAATCAAACACTAATTAATACCCCTCTCCACCATGAAAAAAGAAGTAATCGTTTTCAGATCGATACGCAAACATATTGATGAGTAAATTAGCATATATGTTGATCGTAGTAACCTGCGGTCGCCCGGCTGCGAAACATCAGAATTCGAAAAGGCTAGATTATGAATCGAAATCAATATTTCCGAAATTCGAATGGCTAAATTATTCGATTCGACCGGAAGTTGGCAAGACCAATAACGAAGTTCAGTAGAAATACTAGCAGTTACGGCTACAGATGAATCAAAATTCTACTAAGAGAAAAATATTGTGCATTGATAGCAGGAAAAAGAATTGATTAGAGGTTAAAAAGAATAGAAATCAAAAGAGAAAGTACTTCCGGCGGTGTCGTCGGCCATACAAAGAACGGTGAGGCCATCGGTGCGTTTGACGTGGAAAATGTAGCGATCCTGGGAATAGGAAGCGTTTGTATCGTCAGAACCAGGGATTTTCTCGAGAATCTGTCGGGCGATGGCATTCGCCGTGGTGGTAGTAGCGCTGAATTCCGCCAGGACCACCGAACCACGCGCCACGAGAGCGTAGAGTATCGCCATCCCCACGCCTTTCCGGTGACCCCTTCCCTTGCCGAATCAGAGAATGGCGAGTGGCGTCCGTCCTTTGCCGGAGGAGGGCTTCCTCTTTTTTCTGATTTTTAAAAAAAATATGCCTAAAACGAAAAGTCACCCTCGCCCTATGATCGAAGAAACGCTAATTTCCAGGACCAATCACTCATTATTACCAGCTCTTGTTTTTTTTTCCCTTCTTTCCTTATTGTACTAGTACTTACGATATTTTTTTATTTGGGTAAACGATCTTTAATTAATATCTGAAATTTGTGATCTTTAATTAATACCTGAAATTTGTGATTTGAACTCTTTAAAATATTATGCTATATCCTTCTCAAATATTTAGTTACTTTTTAAATATTTTATATAATTCAAATATATAAACAAAAATTTAAAAAATGTAATATTTAATACGTATACGTAAATATATATTTAAATAAAATTACTTTAAAAAATTATATTAAAATTATTAAAATTTATAGTATTAACGATTTCAAAAATAATAAACTAGTTATATTAATATTTTAAAAAATTATTACTCACGTAATCCGTTAATAACTAATTGTTAATTATCAAACAGAGATTATATATTGGATAAAATTAAAATAAGTGTGTGTAAAATTGATAACAAATTTATTATTATTATTATTATTATTATTATTATTATTATTATTATTATTATTTAGATGATATAGAGTAATGAAAGTTTTAAGTTCTTGTTTAGTTTTACAGTATATTTTTGTATGATTTTAATTTGTGATGATGTGTATTTGACTGGATTTAGATTCTTTTATTTATTTTGATTCGCAAGATTTCAAATTCAGTAGTATACAAAATTATGTTTATGCTTTGATAAATTGTCAAACTCTTCTTTTTATTTAATTATATTTTTATTTACATTATTTTATTTTAATTTATATTTTATATACTATTATTTTTATTTTATGTTTTTTTCGGGACTTTTGAAATTCCATGTGACAAGAATTTTGAAATACCGAAGGTAACAGTTTTGAAATTGTAAATTTTTTAAAATTTTTAATAATTTCAAAATATTTAGAGAAAAAATTCAAATCCTTGTCTAATTTTTATAAAATTCAAATTCTATAAAATTTCTTTAATTTGACAAACCCAAACAGGGTATAAGGTATTAATCTTGATATTGAAATATAATAATTGGAGTTCTATCCCTTCTATCTTATCTGATTATCTTAAAGTATATCATAAATTAATTTTGTATTTATTTAATTCATGATGGATAAATTAAAAAACTTGTTATAACCAAGAGATGAGATGTACAGTACTATACATTAAAGTACGTGGAATAGAGTATTAGATAAAGATAGATAATAGTCGGCAAAGTGGTCGCCACTTCCATGTCCCCATCAACCAACTAATCAACACTCTTTTTTTTGGTTTAACTTCCACTCTCCTTTAAATAAAAATTTTAAAGAAAAAATGTTTATTTATTTTTTTTATTACTACGATGGGCTGGGCCGTCCATCTTGACATTTGGATCAAGTATTCATATTATTATACTGCCTCATTTCTCCATTAAATATCGTTTAATTTTTTATAAAAAAAATTAATTCATTTTTTGGTATATAATAAAAAATACATATTATAATTAAGTTAGGTATTATTAAATTCGCATAATTCTATAATTTTAAAATATATATTTTTATATAATTTTTATATATTAACCATTAAATGGGAACAATAATTTGCTAATTTGACCAAGTGATCCACTTTTCAGGATTTGATTCCCCCCCATTGGTTTTCTATATACCTCTCCCTTCGTCCATGGCATGGTACGTACGAAAACCATTAGCTTATTTATTGCACATGTGACATGTGGTTTTTGAAGATATCACAAATGGGGGTACACGCAGTGGCGATTCTAGAAATGAGTATCAGGGTGTGCAGACTTAAAAGTATTTTTAACATATAATAACCCATATCATTCCGCAATTTGAGTTTCACAATTCTCATCACATAAAAGACTCTCCAATTCGAATTTGAAAATATTAATTATCTCGCAGAAACTCCAAACATCACATAAAAGACTCTCCAATTCGAATTTAAACACTTTACATTTCTTAGAAATTCTCTAATTAATATTGGAAATCAAATATAGATGAAATTAAAAGTCAAAGTTTTTAGTTAATAGTAAGCGAAAACTTATGAAAAATAATGGAACGAAGAAAGCAAATTTCATATTCAATGGAAGATACAGAGTTCAATATTAAAGAAATGATTGAAATAGATTTGCAAATTCAAAGAGTTTAGGCTTCGAATTGAAGAAATGAAATTGGGAAAATAATCTAGGGAAGAAGAATGGATAGATATAGAAGTTTTTAAACTAGCTAGCGGATCAAATTAAATTAGTAAAATTAAATTAATAAAAAAATATGGATATATGTAATAAAATAATATTAATATACATATAAATATTTAAATATATATAAACACATATATATTATATAATAAATATAAGTATAAATATATTAGATATATACATATAAAAATATAAATAAAAATAAGTGATTTTTTTTTTTTTGAGGGTGTGCAAGTTACCACCCTTAACCCCTCTAGATACGCCACTGGGTACACGTAGGAAAACTCAAATCTAATTTGTTAAGAGTCCCATTCAGCCATTTGCTAGGCCACAAGTTTCCAGCTTTAATTTGCATCATTTCAGGAGACATTCGTGGAGAATTCGGTGGACAAGTATATATATATATATATATATATATATATATATATATATATATATATGTACTCCATTTTGGAGTTGGAGTGCATTTAATTATTAATTTGCTCTCAAGGCCATTCCGGTAGATTTGATGAGTAAATTAATACTACTAGTAATTAAGGTCCATCAACCATCCCCTCCAATTCACTGTTGTTATTGAGCTCTCCATCTCCCTCTCTCGCCACATACTATATCCATGTTTTTATACCACCAAATTTCTTCTCCTCCTCTTGGATCATATTAGGATCAAATATATATAGTCTCTAGCTACCCCTACCCAATTTTATGATATGGCCTTCGTTGGTTTTCCACTTCCTGCATTTTCTTTGATGCATGTATCGGAACATGCGTATTGTTTTCCCACCCCACCAGATGGGCTGATGACATGTATTTGTTTTTAATTTGTCGGACAACATGTGTGTTCGTTTCAAATAAAACAACATTTTCAGGTGCGTACATTCAAAAATCCGATTAATCCCCATGTCTTTATCATCATGAATATAATGATGATCTTTTCTTTAAAATGAAATATGCAGATCCAAAGGAATCATCATGTGGTCATCACCTTACTTTGATCCGGATTTCGACAGCCTACCTGAGAGAATATATGGTCCACCGTATGTTTTCATTTACCTCTTGTCGTAGATCAACGGTGGGCATGAATGCTAATGATCGAGTAGGGTGATTTAATTTGTAGTTACCGCGGTGCTGCGGCTTTTATTCTTTAACTGTGGTAATATATATATACATATGTATGGCTGCAGATGCAGAGTTAACATAGATGATCAAAGCTTACAGGATTGCACCATTGTCAAGGTATAAATAAATCAATCAAATTATTCTCCGGTCTGTTGAAATTCCAAAACTATATATTATTATATGCAAAATTGTGTGCAGATCGACAGTGTAAACAAGCAAGAGCTTCTCCTGGAAGTGGTGCAAGCCCTCACTGATATGAACCTCATTATCTCAAAAGGTTACATTTCTTCGGATGGTGGATGGTTCATGGATGGTGCGTCGTTCACAAATCATAAACTACGTTACATTTACATACCTCAGTAATTTCTTTCTTGGGCTTTTGGTATCCAATTCATTGCATATCATCTCAATCAGCTGCTTCTATATATCTGCAGTTTTTTATGTGAAAGATGAGCTCGGCAACAAAGTCACTGATCAACGGGTCATCAACCACATTCACCAGGTGAGTGTATCAATCAATTTGATTTCTTTTTGTGTGTGTATATTCTGAACTGAAGCGTGTATGCATACAGGCTATTGGTTCGAATAGCCTGAGCAGTCCCAAATCCAAGTCCCCTAGGACGACAACAAAGACTTCGACGACTAATACGGCTAGTAGTCCTTTAGAATCTCCTCTTGATCATCAGGATCATTCCACTCAGCCTAAAGCAATTGAAATGACAGGGAAAGACAGGCCTGGTCTCCTGTCCGAGATATCGGCAACTTTGGCTGATCTTCATTGCAACATTGTTGAAGCACACGCATGGACTCACAATGCTCACCTGGCCTGTGTTGCTTACATTTCGGATCAATCGACCGACACTCCAATTGATGACAGCAGGCTCCATGATATTGAGGACCACTTAACTAGTGTTCTCCGAGCCACCACCACCGGAGCCGCCAAAGAAGGAGATAATGCGGCTAGCCAGGAGCAAGTTAAGCCTGCTGGAATTCCCAAGTGGGAGTCGAGCACCACCACAAAAGTAGAGCGCCGGCTGCACCAGCTCATGCTTTCTGCCCGTGACTTTGACCGGCCAAGATCACCAGCATCCCCTGTTGCCTCAGTGAATCTTGGTTTGCATGATGATCATGATCATGATCATGAGGAGATGAGAAGAACAGCCTGTATACAGATTGAGGGCTGCGTGGAGAAGGGATACTCTATAGTTACCATTCAATGCAGGGACCGGACGAGGCTCATGTTCGATGCAGTGTGCACGCTTACAGATATGCAATATGTCATCTTCCACGCTTCCATAGATTCTTGTGGAGGCTATGCATATCAAGTATGTATTCAACAAAAACAATATATCATCACATATGCATTCATTATTCACTATTAATAAATATTGATGGTTGTCACACCACTGCAGGAGTATTTTATAAGGCACATAGACGGGTGTGCGCTAAACACACAGGGCGAGAAAGACAGAGTCATTAAATGCTTAGAGGCTGCCATAGAACGCAGGGTTTGTGAGGTAAGTATTGCTAGCATAAAGTGCGCATATATAGTTATGTGACAACGTGCATATATATTAATTGTGCTTGATACATCTCATGGATACATGTTGCAGGGAGTGAGATTAGAACTGTGTGCATACAACAGAGTAGGATTGCTATCAGACATAACGCGGGTTCTGAGGGAAAATGGGCTAGCGGTAGCAAGAGCAGATGTGGCAACCCAAGGAGAGAAGGCGGTGAATGTGTTCTACGTGAGGGGAATTTCAGGGAATGACATTAATGTGGACTTGGATTTCCTCAAGTCTATCAAAGGAGAGATGGGTGCAATAGGACGTCTTGCAGTCACCACCAATCATTGTTTTCAATCATCTTCTCCTGATGATCATGATGTGCCTCCAAACTCCTCATCATCCTCATCGATTACTACACATCACAGCCGACCCAAATTGTCTCTTGGGGAAATGTTCAAATCCCACCTCATACACGGCTTTCATTTGTTGCCATTAAGCAACTGATGAAAATCATGCATGTGAATGCAGTCCTGCTCCATCCCACTCCCACCCTGCTAGTTAGATTCTCTACTTTCGCATGACACACACATACACATATGTATATATGCATGTACATACTCGATCCTCATTAGCTGATTCGTACACTGCATTGCCAATAAATATATTATAAATCTGTTGTTTTGGCATCCCGCGATTTATCTTCTTGCATTTGTGATTTGTGAGTGATCATTTGAACTGAAAAGGCACTGCATGCAATTATATATTTGTGTCGTTCCTCATGTGATTCCTCAAGCATCTTGCACTAGCTAGTTCTACACTTTATCCTGTATTGTATTCCCAAGCAAGCCCAACCCAAGAAATACCTGGGAAGAGAGGAAAGCAGCTCAAGTACAGTACTGCAACAGCTGTCTTTAATTTGGGACTGTACTGTAGACTGTATAGTCTATACTCTACTGCATTCATGTTGAAACATGAATTTGACTCTATGATCAATTCTAAAGTTTCACTTCATTTCCGACATAGGTTTACCTATCAAACCTTTATATTCAATCGCCGAAGCCAGATAGAGTGCAATATCATATGGAACATATCATATCTTTTCACAGGCTGGTTCAAAACAAAATGTCTCCTCACAGCTCTCAGCCCTTCTTTCAGCCTCAGATACTCATCTTCGGGTACTGCCATCAGTATCTCCTTTAGTTTTGGTATGTGTGATACTTGAACCTGTATAGAGAATGCCTCCCACCTCAAAACATCACTAAATGGGAGCACATAGTGATCGGATAATATCACGGGGATGCATTCGGCATAAACTGCCTCAACAATTCTGGGGCTAGCCACTTCATATCCACTGGGGCATAAGCAAAACCTGGACTGCAACAATGAACTATAATAATCATCTTTCTTAGGTAGGTATTCATAAACTCGGAGATCGGGATCTTTTCCCTTCCAATACTGGAAAAGGATTTGTCTAATGGAGCCATGCATCCCACCAGCAAAGAAAGCGAGGTAGGGTCGGGATACATTTGAAGGTGGTGGACGAACCAGCTTTGGGTTTACTACACCACCATAAAGATGAATTTCTGGCAGGCTCACATCTTTTTGTGCATTGAATCCTTCAGAGGAATTAGCATTGCACAAGACGCGAATTGATGTGTTGTAGAGAAATGCATTTCCTTCAGTGGCAAGAGGGCCCTGAAATAATATTAATTCAAACAAACTTCTATGGCATCAAATTCTGGTTAAGAGAGCATATAGCCCTATATTAAAAGAAACAAAGATGATGATGATAATGAAGAATGTAAGGTCTTCGAATTTATTAATTATGAGGGGGGGAAAATCGTCGGATCTCAGTGAATTAATGTCCTCACCCAGTCATGGCAAGAAAGCATGAAATGGTCGGCTCCTTGAGTTCTATTCCAGAAGGGATGTTTCGTGGAGATGAAGTTTATATAGTCGGACACAGATTCTTTGAGTCTGCTGATATTGTACTCAGGAGGAGTCATTAGAAACTTGACCATCAATGTTATGCTAATTGGCATGAAGTAAACGTGAGCCATTTGTGCATTCCTCGTCTTAAACCTATTGCTTCCATGTTCCATCTCATGTATGAATCTTCCTTCACTACTGTATATGTCTTTGCATGGTCCATCATGTACAACTGGTGGCTCCCCTTCTTGATATACATAAACTCTGAATGTTTTTTCCATTTCTTTATGACTCCTGTAGAACATATAATAAACAATCAACTCATGCTACATTTTGAAAATCATCTCATGACCCAGTAAGAAGAAATCGAAGTAAACACCATCCAGCTTGCTAAAAAAGAAGTGAACACCACAAGATCAGTTTTGCTGTGTATGTGATGCGTGCTGAGGGATAGGAGGTTAGAGAAATGGGCATTCTTAATTTAGTAGTCCTTTGTCTGCTAGAACAAGCAAAAAAATAGAAAGGGCGGTGCACTTAGTAGTGAAATGAAAGGTAGAAGTGTATCATAAAAGATGCCGACTTTTCTTGCTAATGACCTAATCAGAGTGAACGACAAATTATTACATTACAATCATTGCATGCTAAAAAATTAAGAAACGCATGTGTTTGCAGGTTTTAGAAGATATATAAGAGGTAGCATTGTAGCACTAGTAGCACCAAAGAGTAATCTCCTCTCCTCACCAAATGACATCACACCATTCTTTTATCAAATCCTGGATTGTGATGAATTATAATCATGCTCTCTAACATGCAGTCAAATCCTAGATGTTGATTTCTCAAAACATGCATGATTATTGCCAAAGTGAAGACTGAAGAAACTAGGATTAATAGTATAAACTATTGATCCGAAGCCAAAAAGTTCCTTGATGAACGAATTATTGCTTTTTAAGGTATCTTTGGGAGAATTTTCAGTCAGTTAGATGTTATTAAAATAGGTTATACTTCTCTGCAGTTTATTTTATTATAGACCATAAAGTCAAAACTGCTACTGGCTTTCTTCCAAAGAAAACTTTATTGAAGTAGAAAATGTAAATGGGCAACTGATATGCATTCATATAGCAAATGAGTTAGGGCTATTCATGAGGGGTGTCTTATGCAGAAAAGTAATGAGTAATGGCAGCACTACTATTTTCAGTCCTTAAGAAGACTGAAAAAACTAGAGTGGGGGAACAATGAGTGTGCGCACTAGGCAACCCCATACCTTTAGGTTGAAGACTCCTCCACCTCTTAAAAAACACCCCATTTAGTTAAAATATAACATGTGATGTGCAAGATAAAAGTCTTCAAAATTAACTTACGTTAGCAAGATACCTTAGGAGGAAAGTAGTTACAAGTAGGAAGTGTTGCATGATTGCATCGCATCTGTGTCAAGAGCCTTTTTATAGTGGAGACAAATTATTATTTTAATTGATTGAAAACTAGCATATTCAAATGAGTACGTGCAGTATGCAAGCAGCTAAGTAAAGCCAGAAAATAAATGACTATATGAGGGAGGCTTCTTTACAAGCTTCCGGCCATCATAGAGGAAGAATTTCATATGCTCGACATTATTATTCCAGCTCAAGTTGTTCTCTCCTTTATTATTGTAATGATGATAATGAATATCAAAATTGTAACTAAAATTGAGATTGTAGTGCTATAAGATGAGATTTGCTCACTGAAGAAATTCCCTGGGATTTCGATATATCGCTGCAGAGGACAAAATCTCATTGTTCCGGTCGATCACAGATAGGCTCGGGATCAAAGCTGCTTTCCTAATTGATGCTCTTGCTCTGGCTAATTCCTGCTCCAATTTATTATTTGATCCCCTCTGCAATTTTTATATTTTATGAATTAAACTAAACATTGGATCGATAATAACATTCCATGCAATCAATGAACTTCTAGTTTTAGTTTCAACTAATCACATAAGGAAAATCACAGGATCAGAATAGTAAACTTTTAACTTGAACGATGATAAAGGCAGGTAATAACTGCATTCGCTGCTAGCTAATTAATCACTACAGATACTCTAAATGATTTCTGGAACTAGCAGCCAATCAATCAATTTCATCCCCGTACATTTGCGTAACAATTATATGATTCGTTAACAGGTACACACAAAGCTGCAGCGAATAATTCAGAAAATCGACCGATAGATATATATCGATATGGCGTATAATTAAGCTTACTAGAGATGATAAGACTTACGCTGAATTTGGAAGAGAAATGAGAAGAAAAAGCTCTGGATTGTCGAATGCGGGAATACGCAGGCGCGGTAGCAAAAGCGGAAGCAGATAGCAACTGGACAATTGGTATATTGAGTTGCTTTTGTTTATGCTGTTGAGAATAGGGGTATAAGGAGAAGAATCCATCAGCTTTAGGGGAGAAACATCCGAGGAGATAAAGTATGGCGATGGAAGATGCAAAAAGTGCGGATGGGAGGATGAAAATGTAGCGACGATGAGTTAGTATGCCGGCGGAGGTGATCATGGCCTTGCTGCCGCCGTCAACAATATATAATCTCTCCTCCATTCCGATGGAATGCGGAGGCGCTGTGACGTTCCACGTAAACGGTAACTATTTGGATGAAGTGTGTACGTGTGAGTGATGATTTATAGGCAAACTTAATTAAGTTAGTTGATGATCGATGATGATGATGACGACGATGATGAGGGCGGTTATATGTATATGTATATATATATACACACAACATAAAGACGCGCGGGAAACCAGCTGGCTTGAGAGTTGAGACCACGAAGCCAAGCACGCTCCCTCTCTCACTCTCCCTGCTATCACTTGGGTATAAAAAATAAAAAATAAAGGAATTATTTTTCTAAATTAAAGTTTCCATATTTTAAAGTGATGGCTATCTTGAAAACTACTCCCTCCATTCCTAAATAATTATCGCTTTCAACTCAATTTCAATAACCAATATTTGCATTAATTAATTAACTCATAAATTTACATTTTTACCCTTCAACTAAATTCATTGTTAATAAATGTCAACAAATAGCATTTATGTAAAGTGAAGGACAATATAGTAAAAACATATCATAACTATCTATAACTACCTAAAAATGACAACTACTGTGGAACACTTTTTAATCTCTAAAAAGATAACTAAAAATAAACAGAGTGAGTAATTAATATCTGCAAAAATTATGATAGATATTACTACATCAAAAAAAAATAAATGGAACATATGATCATACTCCTGCTATTTATCGCATGAAATTGAACAGATTTTTTAATGACATAATCTCTTTGCTTAATATGGTAAAAGCTCAATCCGTAAATTACAAATAAATTAAATAAAAATTCGAAAAAAAATCGACTTAACAAGGCGAAGCTCCAATCAGGTTTCATGAAATAAATTAGATCTTTATTTTTCTTTTAAGGTGCATATATAGTAGTAATATTCAGGTACCGGTATTGCAGAATACTTATTTTAAATTTTGTAATCTGCAATGCTTAAAAATAAAAAGTAATTTTGCAACGCCGTGGAAGTTAGGGGACATACAATTGGGTTAAGTTTAAATTACCCTCTTTTTAGTTGTATTGATTAATAAGAAGACTCTTTGTCCTCATTTTGGTTACTTGTTAATACGAAGTACTTATTGTAGTTTTGTTGAGAATTGATCACCAATTGACCAACGGCTCGAAGAGTGATGCTCACCAAATACTCCCTCCGTCCCACCCCAATTGTCCTGTTACTGTTGGGCACGGAATTAAGGTAAAGTTGGTTTGTGAGTATATGGTGGGGTCCATATAATTGTTGGAGGGGAAAATTATTTCTATTTATAGAAAGAAGACATTTGTAATGGGACATCCAAAAATAGTAAATAGGACATTTGGAATGGGACGGAGGGAGTAATTTTTTAGAATTTTTTTTTTTTAGGAAGCCAAAGCCAGAAAAAAGATAGTGAAAATCCATATCACACAACTTTATCACTTACACAAGTCATCATCCCTTTAAAAAACTTCATTTAAATGGTTAAATGCTTAAAAAAGAGTTTAATATGGGTAGTTTATCCAAAAGTTTGAAAGATAATTGGACAAGTTGGATGGGAGTGTTGAAGCTTTATTTTGCCCTTTTGTTTAATTGCTGCAAATTTGAGTAATTAAATAAATTTGACCTTTCTCTCCCTTCGGCTCCGCCCAAAAAAAAAAAAAAAAAGAAAAATGACCCCAAAATCTCAACTTTGCAGTAATAGGGATTTTTTTTAACACAGTTATATTTTGTGAAAACGCCGTTTCTTGACTTCTTCCAATTTTCATGTGTAGCTTGTACTGTAATGCATTATGCACCCGTCTGCGCAGCGCTCTCGCCTCTGTCAATGTAGCTCTGCCTAATTGCCTCACGCGCGGCCGCTGCTCCCCGTTTTCTCTACGCCTACGGGGGGTCAACGTCTCTTGTTCTTCATTTTTCCCTTAAAACCATAAATATTCCTTTCGGTATTCCTCTTCGATCACTTCTTAGGTCAGTTCGGGTTGTTTTTCTAATCGCATTTCCCCTGTGTTTATATAATCTGATTCTCGCGTGATTTGCTGTTGCATATGCTTATTACCGCCTCAATTGTTTCATTTGGTGATTGGTTTCTTTATCCGACCCAATTGGTCACAAAAAAAACTCCTGTCTTTGTAATTATTTTGTTTTTGTTAATTTTTCTTGTGGATGTTGAAAGCACAACCTAGATTCTTGATGTGATAATGATTTTGAGCAGACGTTAATCTGTAACCGTGATGATGATGTTGACCGAATGTTGATCGACTAATTGAGGAGGAGTATAGTTTCACTAGGTCTGGAATCGTCTTCCTTGCAAATTACTGAAGTGTTAGATGGGATCTTTTTTAATGAATTTGATGATGGGTTTCTCACTTCCTCTGCTGGTAGTGCATATGAATTGTGTGTCTGATTCTCATGGTTTTACTGTCTTCTTTGCATATTTGTATGTGTTGTGTGAAGTTTGGTGGCATCGTTCACTGAATCCCATGCGTAATGTATGAATCATAGAATTCGCCTTTTTTATTATTTCAGGCACCCTACACACAAGTTACTTCTGAAATGCGTCTTATGTGTACACTTGAATACATACATGCTACCTCCATTTTCTATTAGTTGTTTACGCCACCTCCTTTACAATTAATAAAAAAAACAGAGGTAGTATATAACATACTCGGTTCACATATTTCTCATTTTTGTTCTTTCTGTTGACATATTAAGTGATGATGAATTGTCATGAAATCTTTGCCTGAATGTTTAAGCAAAAAAGAGAACTTCCTCCTCGATATAGACCTCTAGTCTTCTGTCTTCCACTGAGAATTTGCACTAGCATCTAGCAAGCTATATTGCAGGATTGCAGCATATCTCCACCTCAAATTCTTACCCGTTGAACTGGGACATTTTACACTTTGAATGTGAAATCTGAACAGAAATTATTGCATACATAGATGTACCAGGATTGGTGGTTAAATTCTTCTCGTCTTTTAAGTTGAATGAAAATGTCTACTTTCATGAATTGTGCTCATTGGAGATGTGTTTTATGGAACTCTAATAGGAAGCTTCTTCTCTGTGATCGTTGGACATCTGGACTCGCTCTCATTGTCCTGGAGTCGTATGCCAAGAAACAATTATTTTGGGTTCTCTATTCATGAAACCTAATAAGAATGAAGATATCATATTTTCCAAAGCGCTATGTGATTGTCATCTTGACCTTCATCTGCACCTGTGTGTGCTATATAGAACGGGTGGGATTCTCCATTGCATATACGGCTGCTGCTGATGCAGCAGGAATAAATCAGTCAAGCAAGGGGATGATACTTTCAACATTTTATTATGGGTATGCCTGTTCACAAGTTCCCGGGGGCTGGGCAGCTCAAAAAATAGGGGGAAGGAGGGTTCTACTGCTCTCATTTGTTTTGTGGTCTCTGACTTGTTCTTTTGTACCCTTGGATCCGAATCGAGTGACTGTTTTGGTCATAGCTCGCTTACTTGTCGGAGTGGCTCAGGGGTTCATCTTTCCATCCATTCACACAGTACTAGCACAATGGGTACCACCACATGAACGGTCAAGATCAGTTTCCCTCACAACCTCTGGTATGTATCTCGGTGCAGCTGTAGGAACACTTGTACTCCCAAGTCTGGTCAAGTTCCGGGGTCCTCAATCAGTGTTTCTTGCTGAAGCTGCATTAGGCGCTATGTGGTCTCTATTATGGCTCAAGTATGCAAGTGACCCACCTCGTTCTGACCATCCCAAGGCCACGGCAGCAGGCTTTGGTGATTCCTTACTTCCAATCGAAGGGAATGAACAGAAACTAGCCAATGGAGCATATTCCACAAGAACACGAAAAATCCCTTGGAAGAGAATCATGCTGAGTTTGCCGATATGGGCAATAGTAATAAACAATTTTACCTTCCATTATGGCCTTTATGTACTCATGAATTGGCTGCCAACATACTTTGAATTAGGCCTCCAGCATAGCCTTCAGGAAATGGGATCATCCAAGATGATGCCTTACCTCAACATGTTTGTATTCTCAAATATCGGTGGGGTTATTGCAGATCACATGATCACCAGAAGGATTTTATCTGTGACTAGAACTAGGAAGCTTCTAAACACAGTGGGATTTCTGGTGGCTTCTCTTGCATTGATGGTGCTGCCATGGTTCACAACAGTGGGTGGAGTAGTGTTTTGTTCTTCCGTTGCACTGGGTTTCCTGGCATTGGGAAGAGCTGGATTTGCAGTAAATCACATGGACGTTGCACCCAGATATGCAGGAATTGTTATGGGGGTTTCCAATACTGCAGGTACCTTAGCAGGCATAGTTGGGGTTGATCTCACTGGACGCCTTCTTGAATCAGCAAAGGCCGCGCAGATGGATCTCACAAATCCAGATAGCTGGAGGCCTGTTTTCGTCATCCCTGGCGCACTCTGTATTTTAAGTTCAGCTGTTTTTCTTTTACTAGCCACAGGGGAAAGGGTTTTTGACTGATACACTCAGTTTGTTGTCTCACAGCAGTTGTGGAAATGGGTATACTCCCCCTCTCACTTCAAGAAGAATAGTTGGAGGTGTTCCAAAAAGGAAAAGCATTAGGAGTTTTCTTGAGCACATTAGAACATTTAACATTGCTATTTTTTTTGTTAAAAGATGCTCTTTGCTGCGGATTTTTGTATCATTCAAAGCCACAGCCATTTTTGCGGCTTCTGAGTTATTTGTAACAGTAAGAAATATTGATTTGAACTTCCAGGTAACTTGAGACACATTTGAAAAATAAAACAAAAAGTTTTGATTATTCTCCTTGGCATTGAATTTGAACTTTCATTAGAAGATATGGAGCTTGTGTCGTATTAGTATAATTGAATTGTACTCATCTTATATGGCATGCAAGTGTTCAACAACCAATTTGATATCGTCTTGTCTTATTACAGCCTGTAACAAGTCAATCACAACTCATTAACACACAGTAAAGAAATGCAGCTCTCATTAGAAGATAGCTGTGGGGTTTCAAATTAACAAGGTGGAAGAATGTGAGCCAATCAATTAGAAGAGTAGCATCATGCTTAATACATATGAAATTACTTTTTAAATATAAACCCCGCTAGAATAATAGTATTTGTCTGCTAAGCATAGCACACGCATTTCTTCTTGAGTCAGGGTAATAAACCACTACAGAAAGCTTGCCTGGAAACCCCACAACATTAATTTAGCAGATCTGTGAATGCAGTGCACCATCACTACTTTCACAACCTCAATCAACAACCTTGGCAGCAGCGGATGCATAGCTTACACTGCTGTCTCTTGGGTTCTTGCACTGGCTTGACTGCTCATATCGCAAAAATCCAATCGTTACCTTGGTTGAGCAATTCTTCAACATCTGACCAAATTTGACAAACATGATGCCCATTAGGAAACACAGAATGCATTCACTAAACCACAAAGCACAACCATTCCTCTATATTAGGTAGACTACATAATGAAGTCCAAGGTGGTGGTTGAAGGCTGTATGCGGATTACATTTCACACACACAACTAAATCGTAAAACGCGCACAACTAAGGTACCATAAATGCAGATAATATATTTTATCATCATAGTAAATTAATAAAAATTACTGTAAAATATTTATTTGCACATGTAATTAGAGTGTGCCTAAATCACTAGTTATATGAATGGATGTCAACCACAAACCTGGTGATCCAATGACAAATGGAAGGCATAAACTTCATCATTTCTTTATTTTAGAGGACTATTTCAACACAGAAGCTCCTTCCCACAACTAAATGATGATGATGATGAGGATAATATAACCAAGTAAATAGAGGTCAGAGTGTTTACATGAAGAAAAACACTAATAGGATGCCGTCCACAAATAGTATTCTCTGTCTTTAAGAGATACTGCTTAAATGCATTTGGATCTCCTGTTTCTATTATATCCATGCCCATTTTATCCAATGCCTCAATGGACTTATATATGGCCCCATGCTTTTTATCATAATGAGTGTAGTTGAACCTGAAGAAAAGAATCATGGGATAATTCATCAAAATATCTTGTGTATGGGCAGGACATAAAAATTCAACTTACAACCAAAAAAAACTTGCATGAGAATGCACAATGAGGAAAGCAGGAAACATATTTTCACAACAAATTATCCGAGCAAAGCCCTTTGACATGTTTACCAATGACAATGCATTTCTCTCCCTAGTCCCTACCCAGCATTTTTAAGCACCATTTGTGTTCTCAAACTAGAAACTGCATAATCCTTTCTTCTTTCCTTTTGTGTGAAGTAGAGCTGACTTATTGCGTATAGCAATTCACATCTAGTATTTTCGTGTGATAATTCCTTGCCTCAATTATCATTAAACTGAAGTTGTAATCAAGAAAATAGTACCTGTTGAATGAATTTTCCAGCCCAATTTTTTGAAAAAGCAGCATTTATAACATGCAACAAAAGAAATCATGAAAAACCAAGACATAAAACACATACCGGGAACCCCAGTGACAAAAATCTGAAGAAATGGAAAAGAAATTTGAAGGATCATCTACATATTTAGCGAGCAAGCGACCATAAATATCTTCACTTTCAGCCCCAAGTGCACCAACCAAAATCGGCACAATCTTCACCGAGCATCTGCATCAAGTTCTCCAGCATATGAGTTACATGAAGAAAAAAAGTAAATAAATAATAATAATAATAATAATAAAAGAAAAATAGAACAAAATAAACCTAAGATCCACATACCCCTGAAATACTTTAACGAGGTACGGAAGGTGCATTTCCATGCTGTGTTCAGCCTCATCAACATGAAGATCCATCATTTCAAACTTTCCGGTAGCTTTAAGCTCTTCAATTACTGCACAAAAGAGAAACAAAAATCAGTAGACTAACAACATGCTCATGTAAAATGTTCCATCCAATGAAAGCTGTCTTGCTGTCAGAAGCCAATATAAACTTTCTCAAGCCATATGTTGTTTTAAGATAGTATTTGTCATATTTAGCGTCCATTCCAAAGGAGTTTGCTCATCTTCACAAATCATATGTAAGACTTCATCCCATATTTTTTTTAGCATCTAAAACTCAAGCTATATCAACCATCATTACAATAAATCTAACAGAACTCACATATATGATACAACTACTAACATGAGATCAACCCAAACATCTCTGTTGTAAGAAGATCTAACAAAGTAAACATTTAAAAAATAAATATAAAAAAAAAGGACACTCAACTTGTTCGTGGACAAGAAGAAAAATAGAGACCACTTTATTTGATAATTGATATAAGAATGATACAGTCTAAGCAAACTAGTATTATGAAAGGATCTCAAGTGTGTAACAAAACCTTCTTGATCGATAGGTAGATCTCCTATGGGAGTCTTGTACACTGTCGCTTTTGAGAGTGCACACTTTGGAGTATAATAGTGGTGAGATGGACCAAGCAGAAACACCCTCGAGCTGCACAATAGAGCTCTTAAAAACCCGGATAAAGAAAGAAAAACTTGGATTTCACATAGGAACACATAGTTATATTAAACAAAGGAAAATATTGGGCAAAAGAGAAAAATGCTTATAATACCCACATGTTTGTTGGGTCAATGTTTCCAAATGCATAGGCTGCAGCACGCCCAGAATATGAATAACCTGCATGACTAAAGAATACCAAATGATCAGGCACACTTGTAAGAGCTTTGTCTTCATTTTATTAAGATCAAAAACTCCGGCATGCAACCACTCACGGAGCAATTACACCTCTCACGTTGGAAGACTTGGCAATGCCAGCTGCCCTAAGCCACCCATCGAGCTCTTCGGACAGTGCATTGGCTACATTTTCAGGAGGAAAACAATAAAATCAGAAATGGATTCTGAGAGAATTCAAGAAGATTGTAAACAACATTCCTGTGAATAAAACGCACAGGTCAAATGTTTTAAAACTCATTGTATTGATATAGAATCCAACATACTAAGCAACCTTAGACAGCATATCAACATTAGACTCAGAAGGAAACAAAATCTTTAGCTTCACTCTTTTGAATTCAAAATAAGTAAATCTTCCTAATTGCAACAATAAGACAAGCAATGTTTATGGCACTGGACTTCACTCAATCACAGAATCGCTTCCTCAGTGATCCACCACCAAAACCCTACTATATTAATCTCTGTCATAACCTAATACACCCTCGCTTGATGTTTCTTCGTCGGAAACACTTTGACTCACCCCACATCTTGAGACAAATTACCTGAATGAATTCCTTCGTAATTCTTTGATTAAGGAATAAGAAAAAGGTCCAACCTTGGGAAAATAGTAATTTCCAAAAAATAAAACTATCTGCCCCAACTACAAAGCAGACAACAGGAAGGGGAAAGCACAAATCTTTGTCCGTCTAAAACCTTCAAGATCATTCTTTTTTATGTCCAAAACCCCAAAACTGTAAACACAAATGAACTCCCACAATATTCGAGCAAAATTGAGAAAGACGTAGACCGAATAAAATTGTTACTATTAGACCAAAGAAGCGAAATATTCACTTACGGTTGTCGGTGTACCAGGAACCGGCGTGAGATGGTCTGCGAATCTTGTCCATTCGTTGAGAAAGCCGAAACATTCTTGCGATTGTTCTTCGGAGTGAAGATGCGGTAGATGAGTATATGAAATTCTGGGAGGATGGAAGATTAGATTCCAAGGGAATGGGAATTTGCACCTACACCCGATAATTAACTTGATTGAAATCACTGTTACAACTTTTATAATTTAAAATTAACAAATCGTTTAGTAGTATTTGATTCGATGCTCGTCTAACCCCAATTATCCCTCGAGAGTCTGTGAACTCTCTGTATTTTAGGAGTGAAGTTGTTTTTCTGTTCAATCCCTATATTACATGTATATATAAACCGGAAATGTAAAGAAAAGACCAGTTGAGGAAAATACTCCCAATACAAGACCAGCATACCAAAATATTACCTATTGAGTACCATCCTATGTATTTACATTTAGTTTCAAAAATATAATTTATGAAATGACGAAGCTGTCCCTGTCAGAAAATACACCCAAGTAATGGAATTGAGGGTATAATGGACAATTCCACTTTTCGTCCCGGAGACCGAGGCTGCAACTGCTGCAAGGAAATAATTGCCCTGTCTCCTCCACACTCCACCATTGTTGTTCACCCCTACCATTCCCTCTTCTCTCTTCTCAAACATTCAGACCCTCATTTTCTCTCATAAAAATTGAAGACAGCATGGCTACCTTCTTCATTTTTGCCTCAGTGAGGTTGCAAAAGTCAGGAAACGGACGGACTCCCCACTCCCCAGCGCGGCTCCGTTCTCCATTGTCACCATTGTTG
The DNA here is from genome assembly GCA_030278955.1 of Hygrophila difformis. Classification (NCBI taxonomy): domain Eukaryota; kingdom Viridiplantae; phylum Streptophyta; class Magnoliopsida; order Lamiales; family Acanthaceae; genus Hygrophila; species Hygrophila difformis. The sequence goes on from JAOANR010000006.1 coordinate 5,750,981, forward strand.
CGGTTCGAACACACCAAGACCGAAGAGAAAGGTATGTGAATGGGTTTTGTGGAGTTAGGGTTTTAGTTATTTTGATTTGTTTATTTGTTTGATGTTGATGAAAGTGAACGATTTAGGCCAATATGGTTTGCGATTTTTTTTTCTCGATTTAGGGCTAGTTGTTGCGGTTTGAACACAGCAGCCCTTGTTTTTGAATACTTGATTTCGCCATGGTTTTGTTGAGTTTGAGTAATCTACTTGATTTCGTTTTTGAATTTCTTTGATTTCTTAATCGGTGCAAGAACTCAGCAATCGAAGTTCCAAGATAGGATTTTTCTGGCGGTAGTTGTGATTTTAGTTGATTCGATCTAGATGCAGTTGCTGCGTTTTGATTTTATTATCAGCATTATAGCCCATTCGGTGCTACTTACTAGTTTCATATGCCATTTGAGATTGGTTATTGGTTGAAATTATTTATTGTAGGGTGCAATCGATTTTGGGTGTTTTGATTGGTTATTGGTTGAAATTTTTCAGTGATCGCTGCAATGGATTTTGGGGGTTTTGAATTTCTTACGGAATTGATCCAGTCACATTCTGAAAATTTACCGGTGATGTTCAATAGGTGTTGCCTGTTTGGTCGGTATTATAGCCCTTTAATGTTGTTGTGTGGTGCAATATCCCATGGTTTTGCAAAAGAATTTTATTCTACAATGTTTCTGGTGTTGGGCATGTATGTGAATTTGAAGTAGATGATTACGGAATGTTTCTAAGATAAGAATTTGGTAAACTGGTACACCTGTATTATTTGCGCATGACATTGGTATAGATGAAATGTGTTAGCAGGTATCCAGAAATGGCCCCGAAACGTCGGCCGGAAGGGAAGAGAACAAAGAATAATGAAAGTGAAGAGACGCAAATGAAGGAGGACAATGCAAAGACGAGCGGACAGGCCACCATTATATCACGTTGTACACTGAGTGTTCTACAAGACACAATGAGTAGCATACGAGAGAGAATAACGGACGATCAATGGAAGGCGATAAAGTCCACTCCATTCTACCACTTCGCGAAGATTGATTCGATCTACAACAGCAAGACGAGGCTGCAATCGTTGGTGGAGTGCTATAATGCGGACTTGGGATGTTTTTTGTTTGGAGAGGGATCTACAGTAAAGTTCAATGCGTGGAAATATTATGTGGTGCTGGGGCTACAACATGAGGGCATGCACGTGCACATGATGTGTGTGCCAAAATCGTCGTTCAGGCAAAAGTATTTCAATGCGAGCGGGGCACTAAAAAGGCAGGAGATACTGGATTTGATGTGTAGCTTGGCCACGACTGATGCCTAGACTGTTCCCATACCCACGGGTGATGCCCCAGCTATTCCCGCGCCCACTACTGATCCCCTTGTTGTTCCCGTGGCCACGACTGATGCCCCAGCTATTCCCATGCCCATGACTGATCCCCATGTTGTTCATGAGCCCACGACTGATGCTTCCGATCTGAATGACGATGCTGCCTCTCCTTCTCATAATCTCAATTGGTTGATCGATTATGATCAGTAGTTTGATTATTTGTTGAGTATTGATACATGTTTATGGGTTGATGGATTGATAATACGGTTTTAGTGGTCGAATATTTGGGTTAATGGTGTTCTGATGAATTGTTGGTATTTTGCCGTTTGATGAATGGTCCACAGTGTATGTGGACAATCGTGTTGTTCATGTTCGTTTGTTGGTACTGTGCAAAGTGATGAATGGTATTTTATGTAGAACAGTCGTATTCGCCTCTAAAGAAAGTACTGTTGGTATTTATTTTTACGAGATTGCAAACTTTGTTCAGTAATGGTGTCAGACCTGGAAATCGATTAATGGTGTTCGATGGAATCATACCATAAACACTATTACGTATATTTCCTTCAAGTATCATTAATTGGTTCATAACAAAGTATGTAAGAGCCCCAAACTAAGTGATGTGGATAATCTTGTAACACAATATTTGGTGTTGAGCTTAGTGATGTTCCTATGTTGAACTAAGTGATGTTCCTACTACATTGAAACACAATTCACTATGTTGAACTAAGTGATAATCTTGAAACACAATTCACTATGTTGAACTAAGTGATGTTCCAACAATGGTTCATACAAGTATAGTATATTGCATAAATCGATATGGCTAATGGTTGGGAGTGTTGTACAATGGTTGAAAACCTTAAATAGGAAGCCAATAAAGTAAATTTGCAACAATAACCTACTAAAACACCCTTAACAACAATAAACATTATAACAGTATGAATCGGGAAAGTAAATGATATAGATAGGGAATGAGAATGGTACTGAGATTGCTACAAGAATTGTATTATACTTTAACAAAATTGGTATTCTGACTGATCCACAGAGTTTATCTTGTAAAATAGCAATTTGGAACCGAAACAGTTCCCAATTGCATCTTGACGTGACCCAACGTTGAAGTCTAATTCGCCTCCAATGATAATAGCGATTTAGTGGAATCAAATAAAGAAAGATATCATGTGTGAGTGAGTAAGAATCTATAATGTGACTCTTCCATTCACATACCTAAGTACCATCCATTCAAACCATCAATGCAATAAACATATTACTTTGTTTGCCATGAGTGATGCATTTTTTTTTATGTGACCATCACTTATAACCTTACGCGTTGAACAATAACTTTATTATTTTTGACTTTTTAATGTGTTGGAACAATAACCGTATTTTCCCACTTCTGGAGGTATTATGTGTCCATACATTAGTGTTTTTGTTACCAGTTGACTTGTATTTCTTTTGTTTCTGTCCTGTAAATGCTTGTAAAGTTTAAATATGATGTGCACATCATTTGTTCGTGAATTACGTCATCGAAACTGATAATTTCATTGCATTGAAAATGGTATCATATATTGAAACCATCCTCATAAAGGATAGATTCAAGGTCGACATCCGTCTCACATCGTCATCATTCATTATCTCCATTGTGTAACCCCCGTCGGGTTCATCGTAGTGGAGCGTGTGTGTTGTTGAACATACATTAACCCGTATCTCCGTCACCTTTTCGTTCACATCCGCAAGGGCATCGTCATCCCTTATCCGCACGAGATGGGCTTGTCCGTTGTAATGGAAAAATAACATGACATCTCGCCCACCCCCTTGCTCCCTGCTTGCCATCTTCCTCACCCCTAACCACTTCTGAAAACCCTGTAGAAAAACCTAAATAACAGCCTCCCCAAACCCTAACCTTTTTCCAGCCACCAAACCCTAAATAACAGCCCTAAACCCTCTTAAAGCATTCTCCTTCCACCCACCAAGCACGCGAATCCACTCCCCCGCTATGCGCGCTTTCGGCCGGTCTTGGGAGCTTCTTCAACAAGCTTCCCACCCCGAAAGATTGGAAAATGAGAGCTAATACCGCTTGATGCGCTCTTCCGCCAGAGAACTCCGATAATGGAGGTCGCCGCCTTCGTTCCCACCCTTCCGGTGTCTTTCTGGAGCTGCTCGCTGCAAAAATGGGAATAATGGTGTCTCCAGGAGCTGCTGGCTGCAAATAGAGGAATAATGGTGTTCGATGGGCCCAAGGAAGAAGAAGCAATGAGGAGTTTGAGTGTCAAATTTGTCTCACTCATCACCTTTCACATCATGTTCAGAAAAGTACAAAAAAGGTAAGGGTAATCTTGTATATTCACACCTAATTTACATTATTCATTTATTTAAAATGGTGAGGTCCTGATTTTGAATGTATATAATATATTGGTGTTAATACGGAATGTATTTGGTATGCTGGTCTCGTATTGGAAGTATTTTGTGGTTGTGGCCTTTTTTAATAAAAACCCCATATATAAACTGAGTTTCGAAATAAATAAATCAAAGCATTGCAGCTTTTTTATAAACGATAAAATAAAACCAGAATTAAAGTATACATTACAAAAAAATATATAAAAAATGATCCTTCACAAAATATATATGTAAAAAAAATGAAATATGCATAATTAAAAATATAGGTACATTTGTTCCCCCGAAAAATATAGGTACATTTGATCGAAAGAAAAATATAGGTACATAAAATAAAAATAAAGTCATAATCTTATGTAGAAACATTATATGACTACTAAAAATATATTAAAAAAATATATTCTTATACTAACATTTCATTTAAAATGGATGATGATTTAGCTTATTGGTCAAATTTCTTCCCACCCGACTCCAAGTTCAATTTCTTACCCGGCTCCCTGTTCATAATTTCTAAGTTCGATTCCCCACTGATCCATATCCATGTTCAGCAAAAATAAATAAATAAATAAATATATATTTCATTGAAATGACTGAAATGTTTCGTGTTCGCTTGTGTACTAACATTTTTGTTAGAACACAAACATTTAGTTTATTTATAAAAATAATTTTTCTGTACTAAAAACATCATTTTAGTTTATTTATAAGAATAATTCTATTAAAAAAAATGGAAGTAATTTCTTTTTTATTATTATTATTCTAAGTAGGAGTCAAAATGAGAGGACGAGTTCACCAAAAAAAATGAGAGGACGAGAACTTGCCCAAACGATTAAATTCATGCCTTCCAACTTTATGTCTGGGGTTCGATTCTCTCCTTTATAATTTATGTGAGATGAACTCCCACCATCATTTTTCGAGCTTGGGCTCCTAAGGGAAAGAAAAACACAGTGGCTCAATCATTGAACCAACATGAGATCGTTGATCCTACTAAAATTCATTATTGGAGTACTCGTCTAGCGGTTTCATGTCATTGCATTCATATTTCTGTCATGGCAATACTATGGTGAAAACAAATGTCACCTTAACATAAGCATAGTAACCAATACAAAGAGTAATTACATCTCCACCATCAAGTCAAAGGCTATTTGCAATCGGTGAAACTGCCTCAAAATCAACCACTAAATTCATTGCGATTCCCACCGAGACCATTTCTTCAGAATCAAGAATAATGAGCACGAACTGGTGATCAAGAGAAGAACCTAGCAATAGAGTGGGAACTTGAACAAGTCCAACAGCATGACAAAAAGCTAAACATGCCTGCCTCTGTAGGTTGAGCAAGATCTCTTTCTCGCTTGTACATAACTCTGACAAACTCATCCGAAGTTAAACTTCCATCTCTATTCGTGTCGAAGACATGGAAGATGATATCAACCAAATTGTCACTCAGAGATATTCCACACACCTGTAGCCAGAAACATTCATCAAGAAACAACTAAGCCTATAAATGATTGCATATGAAAATAGAGATTATTACTCCCTCGTCGCATAATTATTGTCCCATTTGGATTATTACTACTGTTCATTGATCAACTTTAACTTAATGTTATCACAATTATACAATTATATATTTTATATAATATAATTTTTACTTACACAATTTTGAGATATTAACCATCAAAAAAGTGAAACGAAATTGCCAGATCAAGGGGGTAGCATAGCGCCATAACACACAACACCCCCCCCCCCCCCCCACACCACACACACACACACAAAGACACACACAGAGGAAAAAATAAAAAATAAATCAATTAAAATAGTGCAGCAAAAATAGAGTATAATAACCTACTTGGTCAGCAGCTCGTTGTAGATCCTCCTTGGTTAACAATCCATTAATATGCCCAAAACTAAAAATTGCCAGAGAGAAGGGCTGCAGTGCTTTCCGAAGTTCGGCAAAATTCTTGAATTCCTCAGGCGTTATTCGAATATTGGCAAGAACTGGTTCATTATCTAAAGCATCAACACGAACAAGCAACCTACTCAAATGTTTCAAATCAGCGGAAGCAACCATGGATAGTGCAAAATCTTTCGCAGATATGCTTCCTTGAGATTTATGATCATAGTGAGCAAACTCCAACCTCACCATCTGCAGAACATACAAATATTAGAAATCAGTCCGACAATCTAGGGAGATGAATAGAAGTTTAATACTTCTCATGAGTCATTAGGATTTCCACAGTTACTTTTCAATTATAACCAAATAGACATATCTCGATGGATGGATACATCAGCTACAGGTATAACACAAATGATGACAAGACCAGCAGTTCTCATATGGAAAATAACCCACATACTTCATCATGCAGATCTCTCAAGAATTGAACAAATTTATCATGTTGGAGATGTTTCTTGCCATCTGTCCCAAAGAAGTACGTCAACAAGCCATCATTTTCCACTGAGCCACCCAACTTGCGCCCGGTTGGGCGTCCATCCTTGTGGGCAGCCCCTTGTCTATTACGAGTACGCATTAGAGTCATCACCTTCATAAATTCCTCTCTGTCTATCTGCCTATTGCCAAAACAAAATTTCATCAGCAAGGAAAAAATTGACGCTCTTAGGAGAAACTTAGACAGTGCAGACAGAACACCAACAGACTTGGCGCATTTTCCTTCTTATAAAAATTTTTTGGGGTCTATTTATGCTCAACTCATAATAATATGCAATGCTAAACTTTCAAGCATTTTATCCCTACATGTTTTATCAGCTTTTAATCAGCCAAACAAAAAATTCAAGCCCTAACTCCGATTCTAACTCAAACTATTTCATTGTGCACAAACATAAATTTCAACAATAAAAGAATTAAAAGATAACGATGAGGGTCAATGCCAAGTCAATTTAAAGGAAAATCCAGCAATGTATGCTAATGGCCAATGGTAGAACAGAACCCACCCGTTGCAATCAAGGTCAAACATCTTGAATGCCACTGAAAAGCTTGATTCTGGTATACTGAGAAGTGTAACAAAGAATAAATACCTGTTGGGGATAAATAGAACATTTAGTGAATTTCGGGAGAATTGCTTCACAGTTCACAAACAAATTATGAAGAGCATGAAAAAGTTTCCAGGGAAAATCACAAATAAAAAACAATATAAAAAAAAGCAGAGGAAACTTATCCCAAAAGAAAATTGGCGTACTATCAACCTTAAAGAACAAACTGCAAGCACCTTTCAAGAAAAAGGAGAAAAAAGACCAATCTACAAGTGATAGCTTACTCTTTAAATGATATTAGGCCATCTCCGTTTGTGTCAAAAAGCATAAAAAACTGTGAAGGGGCACATTGCAATTCACCAGGACTCCTTTCTCCTCGGAGATATCCATCTCTTACAAGGTGTGATGATGACGGAGGGAATACAGGAACCAGTGCTCGCATTAAATCGGCCGGTGTCATAAAAATTTCACCATCATTGTCACGAATGGATGCAAAATACTCAAACACCTTTGGAAGGAACACCATTTGTCAGAGAGATAGTTCCATCTTTGCTATAAATTTCAGATGATGACAAGATCGATAAACCTTACGTGAATCAGGATCAAGTACATCTATGTTTGGGTTAAAAAAAATGATAAAACAAGACTTGACCACCTTTAATTAACCTAGAGTATAGGGATTTATTTGAGATTTGCCACCTCTTCTATGTTGAAAAGACGATGCAATTTACCATATTGCAATTCACGCAAAGTTTGAATTAAAACAATAACTATATCATTAGACACTGCATAACTTTCTACACCTTGGAAGATTACGAGATCCAACAATTCTAAGTTATCAACAAGTACAAAACTCTTTATCTCACTAACTCAACATAGGGTGGGAGCAGTCATGATGGTAACACTTTCAATGTATCACAAATAACTGCATGCCAGATATAATACAGCGAAGAAAAAGTATGCATAATTGAGGAAAAGCTTTTGTCCTGGGAGCAATATCTTGCAATTGGGGAAATTCATAATCATCGCATCAAAAAATACACAATTCACTCAACAATTTTAATATAAGTACAAACTGGACCAAGTAAGTTCTGTATGGATATTATTTATTAAATTGAAAAATTAGAAAAGAGCTGAAGTTCGGGGTGTACCTTCTCCGGAGGACTTCTCATTCTAATGCGTTTTTCGTAATTAAAGAAAACTTTTCTTCTAAATTTATCTGCCACGGATGATGAAGGAAAAACGCCGTAACATCTCACAGTAATATGCATAAAATTAATCATCGGTGAAAAAAAAAACTCATAAAAAATGAACACATTTTCTGTACCTCCGAAAAGAAATTTAGGTTCATCAGTTTGATTACTAAAGGAGGGTTGCGAAAGCGAGGCATCGGCGGCGGACGGAGCTGGCGCAGTGCTGTCAGCAAGTGATATAAAGGGGGTATTAAAAGAAGAAGAAGAGTAGAGAGAAATTGCAAGGGTAGAGCAGGTAACTATTCCGGCAGAAATCCATCTGAGTGTATGTGTATTCGCACTCTGATCGGATGTGTGGGGAATGTGAGGAGATTGAGGAGGTGGATGAGCGGTGGAGAATTGGCGGCAGCTGGAATGTTGAACTACAGAAAAGCGGTGGCGGATCAAGACGGAGGATCGTCGGAGGGGATTCCAAAACGACATAGTATCCAATTTGTGGAGATGGGAGAAAAGTCAAGTCTGAAGCAAATTCCGGGTTCTCTGTTTTCTTTATTGCTCAATTTTTACTCTTCTTTTTTCCTTTCTTCTTTAATCACCCAATAATGAGAGTTTTACGCATTTCAAGTAAATTAGTCAAATCGAATAGTAGCATAAAAGTTATCAAACCCCAGTGGCTATTGATTGAGTATTTAAATTTAAATTTAAATTTAAATTTAATTTAGTAAATAAAAAAATTAAAAATATATTATAGATTTAAAATCTATTCCTAAAATAATTTATTAATTAAAATAAATTTTAGAAATTAATATTATGAATTTAAATTTCTTTTCTATTCATCTATCCAAACGCAGTCTTAATTTAAAGCAACCATCTGCAATAATCAACTTGAAATGTTGATTAAATTCTCAATAATCTATGCTGATAGTACATGTTATTTATGGCATTTATATTCATTGAACACGCTCATTTTTATACTTCATTTGCTGAAATACTAGTCAAATTTCTTACTGCCAATGTGGACGGTACACTATGGATTAGGTTCATAGATCAATTTAATTACTCACTTGAAAATGGAGATTTGTGCTGGTTTCATGTACTCATGTTCCACGCGGTCCTTTATCACTTACTTTTGTATGGGTTCCACACACATTTAAAAAAAAAGAAATTTACTCTCTACAGCCCAATATAAATAACTTCCATTCCAATATAAATGAGTTTTTGATAATGTTTATTTTTTAATTTTTACTCAATATTATAGAAATAAATACTTAATAGTCAATTGGGGTATTTTAGCCAATAAATCCGCTGATTCCCGGAATTTCAAAAATATTATGCATGTAAACAAAACATGTGAATGTCTAGTGTTCAACATCCATGTTCATGCCTTGATCATAAGGTTAGACATGTGAAAGTCTAGAAATGTATATGCCTTGATTATGAGGTTAGTAAATAGTGAGAGGATAAAAAAATTTATAAATAGCCTATGTAATGTATTGAGAAGTTAAGTTAGAAAAATTTTATGCAAGCTTAATACTTGTTTCATTTCATAGCCATAATTATTACACTTTATCCATTTTATTATCCCACCTTTAAACTTCCTTTCTTTCACCATTTAATCCCAATTTCCATTACAATACTTCCACTATAAACACAAGCTAATAAGCCTTATACCATTTTATTGTACACATACATAAATAAAGATAGTTATTTCTATAACACGTTATCAGCACGAGGAGACTCTGTCCAGATTATCATTTGAGGTATAATCTCTTATTTCTAAATTTTCAATAAGATTATGGCTAACCTTGCAAAGCAGGAATTTGCTCCCTTAACCGTTGAAGGAAGCAATTATATGTCCTGGGCCCGAGATGTAAAAATGCATCTTACTTCAATGGGTCTGGAAGATACTATTGCTGAAGGCAAAAATCCCAGCCATCAAAATCAGGCAAAAGCCATGATTTTCTTGTGCCATCATATCGAAGAGGCACTTAAAATGGAGTACGTGACTGTGGAATCCCCACTGGCATTGTGGGAAAAGCTGAAAGAAAGATATGATAATCTTAAAAAGACGGTGCTTCCAAAAGCCCTTGATGACTGGACAAACCTGAGACTTCAGGATTTTAAAACAGTCCGGGAATATAATTCCGCTGTGTTCAAAATTACGGCCCAATTGCAATTATGTGGGCAAAAGATATCTGAAGCAGAAATGCTTGAAAAAACGTATTCTACGTTTCATGCTAAAAACACAGTATTGAGTGAGACATACCGTCAAAAAGGTTTTCAGAGATATTCTGATCTTATCACCTACTTATTATTGGCTGAACAAAACAGCCTATTGTTGTTGAGAAATCATGAATCTAGGCCCGCAGGTGCAAAACCGTTCCCTGAGGTGAACGCGGCTCAATCATCGAAATATGTGCGTGATCGTGGGCACTTTAAAAATCAAAATGATGATCGTGGCCAAAATCGGTATCACAATCGAGGCAGAGGTGAATCATCTCGTCAAAATAATTATCGAAATAAGCCTCGATTTGAGGAAAATCGCAGATATGATACCAGAAGGCCTTACAAACCACAACAAAGAAATTATGCAAGAAAGCATAAACAAAATGATGAAATTTGTGATCGTTGTGGAATTAAAGGCCATATGGCTCAAACATGCCACACAACTAAACACTTAGCTGAACTGTATCAGGCCTCGAAACGAAAAGAAAGACCAGGTGTTGAAGCACACCATAATGCCCACGATGATACTTATGATGATATATTAAATGATAATATCACGCACCTGGAAGCTGATGATTTTGTTGAGCCAGATACTGTTACCAAATAATATATTATATAGCTATATATATATATATATTTTGTACTTATCTTTTATAATTCCTGTTTAATATAAATAATGATATCTTGTACTTCCCTTTTATTATCCATGTATAATATAAATATGCTTTTGCATTAATAATATTTATATTGCTGATGTTTAATAACATTCTTATATTCTTGTAAAGAAATGGATGCTGGAAATTCAAAAGTCGGAGATGATATCTGCCTCATTGACAGTGCAACAACGCATAGCATTTTGAAAAGCAAAAGCTATTTCTCCAATTTAAAATTGGAAAAGACCGCAGTGAAAACTATAAGCGGTAATGCAAAATGCATTGAAGGCTCCGGTAGAGCTGTTATATTTCTCCCTGAAGGGACAAAAATGGCAATTGAAAATGCCTTGTTCTCACGCAAAGCTCGAAGAAATTTACTGAGCTTCAATGATATTCGAAAAAATGGATATCACATTGAAACTTCAAAAGAGGCAGATCACGAGTATTTTTTGATAACTCGAATTGAAAATGGCAAAAAATTTGTGAATGAAAAATTGCCATGTTACTCCTCTGGCTTATACTATACAAAAATATGTGCCGCAGAAATACATAACCTAGTAGGCTTGAAAGCTACTAGTGAATTTATTACCTGGCACGATAGACTTGGGCATCCTGGCAGTGTAATGCTGAGGCGAATTATTGAAAATTCAAATGGCCATACATTGAAAAGGCAAATGATATTGAACCCAAATGAGTTCAATTGTGCAGCCTGTTCACAAGGGAAATTGATAACCAGACCATCTCCAGTAAAAGTGGGAATTGAATCCCCTACATTCCTAGAAAGAATTCAAGGCGATATATGTGGACCTATTGATCCACCGTGTGGACCTTTCAAGTACTTTATGGTATTAATTGATGCGTCATCACGCTGGTCACACGTTTGTTTATTATCAACTCGCAATTTGGCATTCGCAAGATTACTTGCACAAATTATAAAATTGCGAGCACAGTTTCCAGATCATCCGATAAAGAAAATACGCCTTGATAATGCTGGAGAATATACATCACATGCATTTGATGATTTCTGCATGTCGATTGGAATTACTGTTGAACATCCTGTGCCTCATGGTCTGGCAGAATCATTTATTAAGCGATTGCAATTAATTGCAAGACCCTTGTTAATGAAATCAAAACTCCCTGTTTCTGCTTGGGGACATGCTATATTGCATGCAGCCGCACTTGTGAAAATAAGGCCGACAAGCTATCATAGCTACTCCCCTACACAAATTGTGTTTGGAAAGGAGCCCAATATATCCCACTTGCGAATTTTTGGGTGTGCGGTTTATGTACCGATTGCGCCACCACAACGCACAAAAATGGGACCTCAAAGAAGGTTGGGCATATATGTCGGGTATGAATCACCCTCGATTATTAAATATCTTGAGCCAAAAACGGGTGATTTATTTACTGCAAGATTTGCAGACTGTCATTTTGATGAAACTCAATTCCCGACATTAGGGGGAGGAAATGATCAACTGAAAAAGGAAATATCTTGGCAAAGTCCATTTGATTTCCTTGATCCTCGTACAAGGAAATGCGAACTTGAAGTTCAAAGAATTGTGCATTTGCAGGGAATTGCAAATCAATTACCCGATGTTTTTAATGATGCTGCTAAAGTCACAAAATCATATATAAATGATGCAGCAAATGCACCAGCCAATATAAATGTCCCAGAAGGGCAAATTCCAAGTGCAAATGAACCTACTGCACGCCTGAAGCGTGGTAGGCCTTTGGGTTCCAAGGATAAAAATCCACGAAAGAAGAAAATTATCCATATGGGTGATAAATCAATCACAGATGATACTCCCGAAGGAGAAATTGATTCAACCCCCGAAAATGTTGAACCTGAAAATATTCACCCAGAAGAAAATGAAGTTATTGAAACTTCTTTCAATTATATCAATACTGGGAAATGTTGGAACCGAAAAGAAACAAACGTTGATAATGCCTTTGCATACAACGTTGCACTCGATGTAATGGAAAATAACGAGGATCCTGAACCAAGATCAGTTGAAGAATGTCGGAAAAGAAATGATTGGCCAAAATGGAAAGATGCGATTCAGTCTGAACTAGATTCACTGAATAAACGAAAAGTATTCGGCCCTATTGTCCAAACACCAAAAAATGTGAAGCCTGTTGGCTACAGATGGGTGTTTGTGAGAAAAAGAAATGAAAATAATGAAATTGCCAAATATAAGGCAAGGCTTGTAGCCCAAGGTTTTTCACAACGACCGGGAATTGATTTTGAGGAAACATATTCCCCAGTTATGGATGGAATAACATTCAGGTATCTAATGAGTCTAGCAGTACGAGAAAATCTCGAAATGAGGCTGATGGATGTTGTTACTGCATATTTATATGGCTCATTGGAAAATGATATTTATATGAAAATACCTGAAGGGTTTAAATTACCTGAGTCTTGCAACTCAAAACCCAGAGAAAATTATTCCATCAAACTGCAAAAATCGTTGTATGGGCTCAAGCAATCTGGCCGAATGTGGTACAACCGCCTCAGTGAAAGTTTGATAAAGGAATGCTATACAAATGACCGATCAGCCCTTGTGTATTTATAAAGAAAAATGGGTCAGAATTTGTGATCGTCGCAGTCTATGTTGACGATTTAAATCTAATTGGAACTCCTGAAGAGTTGAAAAAGGCGGTCGAATATCTGAAAAAGGAGTTTGAAATCAAAGATTTCGGGAAAACGAAATTTTGCCTTGGCCTACAAATTGAGCATTTGGAAATGGGCATATTTGTTCATCAATCAGCTTATACCCAAAAGGTATTAAAGCAATTTCGAATGGATTATGCTCATCCGCTAAGTAATCCAATGGTCGTTCGGGCACTTGATCCTGCAAAGGATCCATTTAGGCCAAAAGAAGATAATGAAGAGCAACTTGGCCCAGAAATCCCATATTTAAGCGCAATTGGTGCGTTAATGTATCTTGCAAACAGCACGCGACCTGATATCGCGTTTGCTGTCAATCTACTCGCAAGATTCAGCTCTTGCCCTACTCAACGACATTGGAAAGGCATAAAGCATATTTTTCGCTATCTCCAAGGAACAATTGATCTTGGGTTATTTTACCCAAAAGACTCTCGACATGAGTTAATTGGCTATGCCGATGCAGGTTATTTATCAGACCCACACAAAGCCAAATCTCAAACAGGCTATATCTTCACGTGTGGTGGAACTGCTATCTCTTGGAGGTCAATGAAGCAGACTCTAACTGCTACTTCTTCTAATCATGCCGAAATATTAGCAATCCATGAAGCAAGTCGAGAATGTGTTTGGTTGAGGTCAATGACTCAACATATATTGAAGAGTTGTGGTTTAATCATTGAACCACAAATGCCCCCAACAATTTTATTTGAAGATAATTCGGCTTGTGTAGCCCAGTTGAAAGGGGGTTATATCAAAGGAGATAGAACGAAGCATATTTCACCAAAATTCTTCTACACTCATGATCTTCAAAAGAATGGTGAAGTCGATGTGCAACAAATTCGATCAGAAAATAATTTAGCGGATCTATTTACCAAGGCATTGCCGACTGCAACATTCGAGAAACTCGTGAAGAAAATTGGAATGCGGCGGCTTCGAAATTTAAAATGATGTTCAAATCAGGGGGAGCATCTGATACAAGAATATTGTACTCTTTTTCCTTCACTTGGATTTTTTCCCACTGGGTTTTTTCCAAGTAAGGTTTTAACGAGGCATATTCTTCGTATTGACGACATTCAAGGGGGAGTATTATGCATGTAAACAAAACATGTGAATGTCTAGTGTTCAACATCCATGTTCATGCCTTGATCATAAGGTTAGACATGTGAAAGTCTAGAAATGTATATGCCTTGATTATGAGGTTAGTAAATAGTGAGAGGATAAAAAAGTTTATAAATAGCCTATGTAATGTATTGAGAAGTTAAGTTAGAAAAATTTTATGCAAGCTTAATACTTGTTTCATTTCATAGCCATAATTATTACACTTTATCCATTTTATTATCCCACCTTTAAACTTCCTTTCTTTCACCATTTAATCCCAATTTCCATTACAATACTTCCACTATAAACACAAGCTAATAAGCCTTATACCATTTTATTGTACACATACATAAATAAAGATAGTTATTTCTATAATAAAAAAGAATTTACTTATTTTTCCGGTTCGTAATTATTGTTTTGTGGAAAAGTATAAACAGTATATTGTGAACTGATAATTGTTTGAGGGTACATGTATCAAATGCTTAGGGATGACAATGAGAGATAACCACCACCAACCTCTCTAGGCCCTACCCATTCACAAGATGTTAGAGGCGCAAAACTCAATAGTCAGTAACGAAGGACAAAATTAACCGACAAGCTATACACTAGCCCGTAGGAGGAGACAGTAGTAACCTTGTCCTTAGTTGACTAGGCCGAGCATGAATTGCACGGCACACATTGGTTACTCAGAAGTCAGAACCACTCTCACTCAAGATTGTCATTGGTTGAAGCACATATATACTAAAACACACACAAACACATCAATTTCACCAAGAATATGTTTTCAACTGTATGAGTTTCTCGTTGCGTGCGTGAATTCATAGGCTAATTTACAAACGCGTGCAGTACTGTTGCCATAAGTTTTTTTTTGTTTTTTTTTGTTTCACAAACAGCGCGAATAACTCTATATACCAAATGCATGCTCGCGTATGAGGAGAAATGACAACAGCTGCTCCCCCACACGAGGGAGCTCACGCTCATGCTTGTCTCCTTCAATGTAACTCCCTATATCCCCAAGCAGTTTACACATATGCCCGTTTAAGTGTGCGGTTTATTTTCCTCCGAGATCACGGTCCCCTCCTCGCATATGCCCTTTTGTATAGACACGATGTCTCCTCTCCCTACCATATATCACCCAAAACACAAGCGACAGCATAACTGCTGTAGCCACCATCACCAGCCCTATGTAGATCCACTTGCTGTATCTTCTCAACCCAGGACAGTATTCTCTATCAATCTCTGTGAATGTCTCTCTAACAAAGCTACAATCTTGAAGACTGACGAGAAATGGACCATATTGGTACAGACCGTAGCTCACATTCACCCCGGCGCCCATCTGACCAAAAATAGTTGGTGTCAGCCGCCCTGTTGTCACACAGATGCCACTCCCCGATGTTTCACACACATAGCGACTCCATACCTGCATTATCAAAAAGGGAAAGGATAATTAACATGGCTGCTTCTGTTTTATTTGTGAACAGCTGTGTTTTCTTTTATTTGTTTACTAATTTTGAAATGAACTACATCTTATACAATACTACCTGCGTCGCATTGTTCAGCGTCACTTCACCAGGAGCACAGGTTCGGTCCGTCAGGTCGGGATTAAATGGAGTGCAAAGGGTTGGAACAAGTGGACCAGATTGATTGAAATATAATGGACCAGCAACCGGGGGAAAATTTCCATTGGAGATATTAATGACCGTATTCATTAAAGTGACCAACTGGTTTGTCACTTCCTTGCTTTTTGTAAGGGTTTCCTGCGCAGTAGCATTATCCACACAAGGCAATATATCATCCAGTGCTGTATGAGCAGTTGGATGTTGAACCCATTGATCCATTGCCACACATGTATCGCTAGTTACACTACATTGGAGATCGAACAGGTTAGATAAGAATACAAGACAATGTATGAAATGAAAGACCAAGAACAACTACTTAACTGGACTCGAAGGATCTGTTTCTGAGCTAGAGATATAAAGGAACATGAAGCATGAACAAATATGTACCGTAGAAGATTCCTTCAGACATGGCAATCTATGCTTCTTGGTATTTTTGCAACTACTTAACAGAGAAAATTTGGAAATTTTTTGATATAGCAAAACAGAGAGATAAACCCTCATTCTATGTAGATATTTGAGTCCCATGTATACCGAGTACCGACTCATTGTATATAAAAGTATAAAACTATGATCTAGAAAAAGTTGTGGAGCATGGATTTCATGAGGAAAGGAGACAACAGAGAACAAAAAAGATGCATTAAAGCAAATAAAAATGGTTAGATAGCCGAAAAATATATTATGGAGTTGAACATACTTGTGGAGGAGGAGGAAAACGCCACACAATATGAATGTTCCCGTAACAAGAACCCATCCAGCGATCACCAAGCTGTATCACACAAAATGGGGACACATAAGATTACAGGATTGATTACATATTTGTGAACATGTGTGAGCAAGAGCAAGAGCAACAAAAATCAGAATAAGAAAATAGCCATCCAAACTCACATGTACACAAGGAACTGCATCCCAAAGATGGAAAACACTGAAAAATACAGGTATCCAAAAGTAAGATAGTAGGCATAAAAAAGTATAATAAAAACCAAATTCAGAAGAGTCATACCAAATCCAAGAAATGTCATAAGCAGCATCACAGCAGAAAGAAGAATTAGGGCCAATCTCCTGCAATAACAAAGTATTCACTTATACTCTGGGGCTGTTTGGGAGCGAGCGGATTGCTATCCGGCTAGCATACTCATAATTGAGAAGAATCCTTAATGGCATTTACTGTTTTACTTACACTCTTTCGATCAGATTCTTGATCTTTTCGGAGTTATCCTGTGTTTTAGTGGAAAGCGTGATGGCCGACGAGTTTATCTTTGCTTGAATTTGATCAATGTCCGCTTGGACATTAGACGGAAGAATCACTTGATCCACATTGATTTGCTTAGCTGAAGATAGATACCCTGAGACATTCTTGAGACTCTCCGAGGTGGTATTTGCCTTCTGTAAAACATACTCCAACGTATTCACAGTACTGCTATGGTACTTTCCCTGGCCAGTGTACAAGACCACACATCCAATTCTACAAATACCACACCACAGAAATGAGTTTAACCTAAGATGATCAACCACATGCTAGGGAGGGGGAGAGAGAGAGAGAGAGAGAGAGAGAGAGAGAGAGAGAGAGAGAGAGAGAGAGAAGGGGTGTTTACATTGAAGCAACGGTAAAGAGCATAAGCAAAATAAGAGAGAGTGCATAAGCAACTCGAGAATAGCCATAAGGCTCCCTTCGACAGCAGCAGTAGCAGAGGCAGATGAGAAACAAGCAAAACCCAAATATAACAAACCAGATTGCCCCAATAACGAAAAAAGGGACAGCAGTGTAAGCCACCGACTGCAATGAAACATGAAACGAATATCATATATGTGGTGGATCAAAGAACTTCAGTATCGTACTCCATAATAACTACACACAAATTAAACAGGAACCGAATCAGCTAAGTATCTATACAAATTTGTAAGTATCTTGGATCAATCACATGCCGCAAAGCACAAAGCCTAAGTTCCAAGGAAATAAGGTGAACTAAAACAGAAAATCCAGAAGGGGAAAAAAAAATCAATTTTTTTGTTTGCTTATTTTTTATTTTTATCGAATAAATCAATCTGGGGCCAAAAAGTCATCCCAAATATCCCCACCGCCACAAATAGAAACAGACACATAAACGTAAGAGGAGAAAGTTGAGAACTTTACAGCCCAGTAATGGCGATTGCTGATATTCCAGCCTCCTCGGTATTTTCTGAAATCATCCAAAGGGTCCTTCCTGTATGTCCTCTTTTCAGCCAACACAAAAGTGGAGTTCGCTTGCTCACTTGAATTGTCGGCAAGCAACCTCTCCGTTCTGCTCCAGGATACTGACACCGCACTATTTCCGCCACCACCTAACTTCACTGCATAAATCCAGGAAAATAAAAACAGGAATTCTTGCACCCCAAAAGCAAAAAGAGTAAAAAGAAAATAAAGAAGAAGAAACCGAAAAGCGAATGTAGGCACATTACCGGAAGTTTCGTAAACAGGAAAGAGAATCTCCTCCTCCCCATATGAAGATGTAAATGGCGCAGAAGAAAGAAATAGAAAAGCGGTTAGAAGGGAAATCAGAATAGTTGACAAGCTTAACATAATCGGTTTTGATAGTGATGGATGAGGGAACCTTTGTACTGAATACTGATATTCTGGGAAGTGGGTTCTGTTCTGGATTTGAGGGGGATGAAAACACGGATAGAGGTTTATATTATTAGTAGATTTTTGCAGAAGAGAGACACGATGGAAATTAGAGGGGTGGGGAGACTAGTGGTTACAAGTGAAGAATAATTATTTGGAGGGCCCAAGTCCGATTGCCTTGTCATGTCGTGTCCTGGTTCGTTCGATCTCTAATGTCTCGCTCGTGTATGTAATTCTGTAACACCCAACACGTGGAATGGTGCGGTGGCGTTGTGATTTAGGACGGCTGATTCCCGTGCTTCTTTTGAATTTTGAAATGTTTTTTAAATAAGACATTTTTTGCTTTTCTTTTCATTATATTCCATTTTTTTTTTCCCAAAGGAAAAATAACCTTATAATTTACTCTCTCTCTTTCTTACATGTCTGTAGTCTCGCCAGTCTGCACTTTAACAAAAATGACTTATTTTCCTATTTTTATTATAGTTCATTTTATTTGATGCACTCTTTTTATTTTACACAAGAGACATCGGTGTCCAAAAAAATAATTTTAACTTTTCTATTACTCTATTATTACCATTATCTTGTGCACAAGTCAATACAATATTAAAAACAAAACGAAAGGTACTAATCCTCCTACTGCCTATTTTAACCCACACCCACTTCCTAGTCGCTACAGATAGCACATCTGCAGGAAACAAAACGAAACCGTACATGTGGACCATTTCTACATGCTACTATTACAGTATAATTATTAAAATTATACTCCACTAGTAATTAACCCGTCGAAATTTGACGGGCATAATTATATATTTTATATATAATGTATATTCATAATATAGTAATATATTGGGATGTGTCGGTACGATATGCCGAAAAATTCTAGTCATACTGATACCGTACTAAAATTTATAGATGAATTGTGATACGGAACCCGATATATCCAAATGTACATATCGACATACCCTTATTGCGGTATATACCGGCATACCGAACCTTTCAGTATATACCGACATACAGATACTACGGTATCCTACCTTCATCTCGGTGTTTTCGTTACGGAGGGTTTTGGGCACTATTCACTGTTTAACTTTGATTCAATTTTTTTTTATCATAGTTATGTATAAAAGAAAATAGTCAAGCGAGATCTTGTTAGATTCGTCTAATCTTGTAGTTTTATAAATTTTCATTGTACACAATTTAAGTCATTAACAATTAAAAATGTGTATCGACAAACGTGATGGGTGGGTCCGTAAAACAATGAGACGAAGGAAGTATAACGAAGTTCGGTACAGTAATGATATATCGTGGCATCAAAATATATATACCGCTACTATAACGAAATCTTACAGTATGATATCATATTGAACCGAAAGTTATAGTATACGGAAAATTTCGGCATGCTTGGTATTTTTTCATTATGATATGTGCGGTATATGGTATATTCGGTATTTTTTCCCCAATATATGAACGTAAAAAAAATATATTTTCAATAATAGAAAAATATCTAATAATTATATATATTCGAAAGATGATGTATATAATAATATAATTCAATTATTTTTAAAATAAAACTAACAGATAAACCATATTAAACCGTCTTCTTTTATCCTTGATAAATATTAAAATAATATTTTTATTTAATTTGAAATTATATAAAAGCAAACAAAATTTTAAATATAAGTATTAAGCATAATATTAAAACTTAAAAATTTCATCTTCAACACATTTTTTTTGTATCCTAAATTAATTCATCTTCATCATATATTAATTTGAGTCCCCACTTGCTAGTGATATGAGATATTGCAAAATATAATTATCCATGGCTAAAAATTGAATTGACTTTTATTTATAGTCATATCAAAACAAACTGAGAGTAGGAACCCACTCATCTGAAATCGAATAGGGAATTTGGTTAAATCAAACGGTTCATAATCATTCTACGCAGCTCTATATTCCTAAGAAGCATCACTACACAACTCTCATTCAACTTAATACATGATTCGGTAATCCAAAACACTGGATCATGTTTAGATATTCCTGTGAATAGGGATGGCAATGGGTTCGTGTCAGAACCGAGAACTGAGTAAGACCCGAGCTTGTGTCGGGTCTTGGGCCTTATAAAAACAGACCCAGAACCGACCCGTTGCCTAAGGATGGCAACGGGTCCGGCCTAAGGATGGCAACGGGTCTGGGTCAGACCCGGAACCGAGCCCTGTGTCGGGTCTTGGGTCTTGGCGGACCCAACTCAGACCCGACCTATTGCCATCACTACCCGTGAAAATAATTCATCATCATTATCTATGCTTTCATTCTCTTGACAAATTTTGTTAGAACTGAGATATACATTTTCATTGCAGACATGCATTTTATGATGTAATAATTAATCGTATCAAACATCTCATTGGTAGGGGCTAGTATAACATCATCTTTAAAAATATCTAGATTTGACGTGTTAAAATTTATATTTTTATATATACTTTTAAAAAATTGTCACTATAGGATCACCCGTATAGTTTATAAAAATATCATTTGGAAATGTCAAATTTGATTGTACATCTCTAAAGATCAATACCAGCTTTATCATCACCAACATAAAGTATTCATTTTGCAAATTCCTGCCATATATAAATTTCATTGAACAACATTTCTTGTGTATCATGAGTTAATCGATGTTAATTACATCTTAATAGTTTGAGTCATCTATTGCTAGTTTCACGAAATGTTGCAACATATAATTGTTCTTGACTAAAAACTGATTTTGGAAGATATAGTCCAATATTCTTTAAAGATTGACACTAACTTTTGTATATAATCATAGCAAAACAAACTACAACTGGGAATTTTCTCCTCTAAAATCAAATAGAGAATTTGGTAAAATCAGACAGGCTCATAATCAGTCTACCAAATAAGAATTTTCTATTTTCACGATTTTCCAAAATTAGTTTAACATGAATTGTATGGTTCTGCATCTTAATTATTATCAACTTGCTTCTATTGCATAATTTATTTGATAGATCTATATTTTTAAGAAACATGACTATGCATCCTCCTTCAACTTTATTTCTTGATTCAATAATCTAGAACAATTCATCATGATTAGATATTTCGATGAAAAATATTTCAATGCCATTATCTATGCTCTCATCCTTTTGACAAATATTATTGGAACTGATATATACCTTTTAATTTGCAGACATACGTTATGTGATGTAATCATTAATCGTATCAACCATCTCATTAGTAGGGGCTAGTATAGCACTATATTTAAAAATGTTTGGATTTGAAGTGATAAAATTTATGTTTTTGGAATATAGAGTCTAACATTCTTTAAAGAATAGCATTGACTTTTATTTATAGTTATAGTAAAACACACTTCGACTGGGAATTTTCTTCTCTAAATTGAATGAGGAATTCAGTTAAATCACACGGGCTTATAATCAATATACCAATCAAGAATTTTCATCCCAAATAATGAACTTTGTTTTAATAAGAAGAGAGGTTAAATCATTTTATGTGGTAATTGTTTTGCATGTAGAATTTTCATCATCATATACTTGGACTAAGATTTATATTCCAAATATATTCTAAAAGATTAATTCGAAAATAAAAATCAACTCTTTATTGTTCAAAAAATGAAACAATAAAAGGAAAAACCTTTTATTAGTTGAATAACATGACTATTTTTTGAAAGTATTTGAGAATTGCATTTCATCCGCTACATTGGCGGTTGAATCTTCATAGCGACTCCGTTTTTTAGTAGACTTATGCAATAGTGATGCAATATTAATAATTGATTTAGAAAGTAAAAAATAACTAAATTAAAAATTGGTCATCCTAAATGTTGATATGATACTATTTTTAAAATATATTTAATTTACCACTTTTTTCATATACTTGATGGGAAATGCTGCATTCTTTGTGTTGTTAGCTCTTATTTTTATCCTTATATTTTTTTTTGCAAAAAACTAAAAAATAAATAACGAATAAAATAAATCATGAAAAAAAAATCTTTGGGATAAAAAAATGCAAAAAACTAAAATAAAAAATGAAAAATTGGAAATTCAAATTTTTGAAATTGAAAATTGTAGGAATTCCATATAAATTGGAAATTACAAATCTTTTAAAAACTAAATATTTTGATTTTTATATCTACATTAATATATCTTATAACGTAAATAAATAAATTAAATTCAAAACTATAAATTATTAAATAAAAATGCAAAAATCTATATAAAAAAAATTGAAAATTTGAAAGGGAGACATCTTCACTATTGGTTTTACAAATATACATAGATGAATAAAAAATACATGCAAAAATCTAAAATTGGTAAATTAAAAATTATAAAATAATATAGATAAAATAAAAAATATAAAATTTCAAATTTCAAATCTTTCAAATCTTTTTAAAAGTACAATATTGTAGAATTCCATATATATAGGAAATTCCATATATTTCAAAAATTAAAATTTATAATAAATAACTAAATAAATGCAAAAATAAGAAATTTATAAATCTAATTTAAAATTTAAAATGAAAAATAAAAAATTCAAAAATCTATAAAAATTGGAAAATTGGAATGGAGACACCACCTTAATTATAGAATAGTTTGTTCACTAATGCTTTAATATATATATAGATTTCTTTTTTTTTTAATGTTATGATTTTTTTTACTATTTATTTTAGCACTCTGATTTCTATTTTTATTATAGTTATAGAAGATAAAATATAGTCAAGTAAGAGTTGGATTCGTCTCATTTTGTAATTTTTAAATATCAAATTTTTAAAATTTTTGCTTTATACCGAATTTAAATTATTAATCGTTGAAAATGTATATTGGCATACGTGCAAATGAGAAATGTAACATAAAAAACGAAGGAAATATGTTACATTAATAGTATGACTTAGCAACACACCACTCTATATAAAATTACTAATTACACAAAAATGAATAAATGATTCAACAATACCTCATGAATTAAGAATTTGGAACGTAATTCTATAAATCAAGTCCAAGTCTCCGTTTTATGCCTACTTTACAGAAATGAAAAAAATCAAATATGCAAAGCAATAACATGTAACCATTTTATGCTTACTTTACAGAAATAAAAGCGAGAATGGCATGGCAGGGAATGGGCTTTATTCCCACACAGGCATACATACAGCCAAGGAGTATAGGAATAATTAAAGGTGGAGATTCTGACACAGTGACACTCTTCATATAATATACTCCGTCCGATCTTAAAAAATATTAACGTTTGCATAATAAATACTATTCATTAAGTAATTTTGATTCGATTTTTTAATAGAGTTATATAAGATAAAACATAATCAAGTGAGATCTTGTTAGATTCGTCTAATTACGTAGTTTTATAATAGTAAAGTTTTTATAATTTTTTATCTTATAAAATATGAGATATTACTCTTTAAAAATATGTATTGGATTGCATTAAAATAAAGAATGTTAAAATTTTTTGAGTACGGAGGAAGTAGAAATTAACCACACTTGATTCACATAAATAAACCAGCGAAAAAGGAAAAAATTAAAAGGCAAAGAAACTTATCTTTACTATTTTGAAAAAATCATGATACTCCGTATTTGTTTTAAATTAAATGAAATGAGGGATGAGGACCTAACCCAAGCGGTTAGGTCCCTTGACTTCCAACGGAATGTTGGAGGTTCGATTCCCACCGGCCCCTATCCCTCCCTTTATTTCCCATTTGTAATTGTGTGGCATAGACTCCCACCACCCCTTTCTAGGCCTTCAATGGCTCCTCCAAAAAAAAAAAAAATTTAAATGAAATGACATGCCCAAAATCTAAGAATCTGCAAGAACTGTGAAGAAACTGAGATTGGAGAGTGGAGACAAAGAAGAAAGACCTATGGGCCGTGGGCTCACTTCTTAGAATATTGGATCTTAAAATCTTTGGGCCACGCTGCAGTATTGGACTCAAATGAGTATATTATTGGGCCCGCTCCCTTGTTTATTCATCATTCATACGGTTACCAAACAAGGACACAAATTCTTCGGCTCTTTCGGTCTAGGGTTTTGGTAGCTAAGCGTCGTTCACCCTCACGGCTTCAGTTACCCAACTTGCACGTTGCAATGGCGGAACAGGTAAACCTTCAATCAATCACGCACGTTCTCGCATTCTATTTACTTCCGTCGTACATGCTTGTATGTGCTCGGCGACATGTCCCGCTGGCTTAATTTTTTTCTTGTAATGTGAATTTATTTTGCAGACAGAGAAGGCGTTCCTGAAGCAGCCTAAGGTGTTCCTTTGGTAAGTGCATTCTTAATTGCCATCATGTGTATGTGTATGTATGCATATGTGTTTTACAATTCTGTTTGAGCTCTGCTGTTTTTTTCCCAAAATTGGCGGCTGTGGTAATGCTCTATTAAAGGAGCAGCTTTTTGTTGGTTTTAGTATTATGGTTCTTATTTTATGACATGATGCTGCTGGTTATAATTAAATTTGAATTCATTTTCTTTTTTTTTTTTGCTCCTTGTATTGTCAGTTCGAAGAAATCAGGCAAAGGTAAGGCGCCCGGAAAGGGTGGTAACCGCTACTGGAAGAGCATAGGGTTGGGATTCAAGACGCCACGGGAAGCCACTGAAGGTGTGAGACACGCTGTTTTTCTGACCTTGTGTGATAGTGGTTGAAAATTGTTTGTGCCAAAATTTGTGAATATCACCAGTACTATTTAGCCAATGAATGTACTTGTGCTGAGCTTTTAACTATGAATCAATGCTCAATTATTTATTCCTGTGATGTTTTTCCTTGTTGCCTTGGGGACTTTGGGTTTTATTGAAATAAGTATATGATAACAAGCTTATTTCCAACCTATTACTTGATATTTGTGCTTGGATGATACATTTTTTTATTGCTCTTGATGTGTATATTGAACTCTTGCTTTCCAGGCAGTTACATTGACAAGAAATGCCCATTTACTGGGGGTGTGTCCATCCGAGGACGAATAATTGCTGGTACTTGCCATAGTGCAAAGATGATGAGGACTATCATTGTTCGAAGGAACTACCTTCACTGGGTGAAGAAATACCAACGGTGCTACTTCTCATTTAATACCAATGTTATTTTGTTGATGCTTCTTTAATTCAACTTTTTTTAATCCTTCCCATCATAATAGATATGAAAAAAGGCACTCGAATATTCCTGCACATATTTCTCCATGTTTCCGTGTGAAGGAGGGCGACCATGTCATCATCGGACAGTGCCGGTATTAATTGTACATTTTATAACATTATTATCTTAAATATGCAGTTTCTTTATGATGAGGCTTCTTTATGAATTTGCAGGCCAATGTCAAAAACCGTGAGGTTTAATGTCCTTAAGGTTATCCCTGCTGGTTCCTCTGGCACTGGGAAAAAGGCATTTACTGGGATATGAGTTGGGTTTGCCGCGATGAACTTAAAAGCCCCCTGTTTGAGTTGGAACTAAAATGAATTTGTTTAGATATCTGAAAGCTTTCATAACTGTGAAACAAGATTTTGACTCTCTTATGTGTTGCTCGACAGATTCAGTTTTAGATTTGTTTTAAGAAGTTTTGCAGTTTTGCTATGTACGCGGTCCAGCATTCTTCAAAGTTTGAGTGTTGCATATATTTGTGGGTATGAAAATCTTTATTTTTAAATCTTTAATCTCCTTTGGTTGTGTCGTGATGGACAGTAGTTAGTTGATTCACTAAAAGTGTGTGGTTGAAGATGATTTGTAATTAGCCATTTATAAAGTAACAAGGACATACAATTATTTTTAATTATATCAATATTTATGTTCATTAATTATATTTATTGTACTATTTAAATTTCTTATATTCATATTATATACTGTATATAATTAATTGTGATAAAACAATTATATAAAATTTTAAATAATAATATTTATATTTATATACGTACGTTTTTTTACTTATAACAATTTAAGATTAATTGACTTCCAATGGAATATCGGATGTTCGATTCCCCACCGGCCCCTTATTCCTCCTTTTTTCCCTTTGTAATTGTGTGGCATGAGCTTTCATCACCCCTTTCAAATGGCTCTTTAAAAAAATAAAATAAAATAAAGTAAAAGACATTAGCAAATTAATAAAGGGAAAATCGTTACTTATTATTTTTAAAATTTAAAAATAAAATTATAGGAGTATTTAATAAAGACAGAAACGTTATGCCAAACTCCAAGAAAAAATCATGGATATGCCGTTGGGAGTTGGGGTTTATGGTGCAATGAATTCCAACAATAACTGGTTTCCTATCTCTCAAATTCACCTTGTAGTAGTAGTATATCTAGTGATCTGATCCCCTTTTACAATATGCAAGGGTAATTTTTGAAGTGCACATTTTATAGGGCTTAGGACTGGTCAATCATTCAGCCCAAAAATGTGGATCAGAATTGTGAGGGGGGATGGCAGTTTTGGCAAGTGATTGATTGCGAGCTGTTTCAAAATGGGCGCCATTGCCATTGCCATTGCCAACCAAAGTTGGAGGAAGTCATGGGAGGAGTTTCGTTTCAAAAGTGGGGTCTGAACGGTGGACTAGTACAAACTCGTGACAATATTTTCCTAATAAACATTTAAGGCTAGTTTGTAGTACTCTCCTAGAACTAATCCACCACGGGATAAAGACCAAATAGGTCCTACAATTTACCCCTAATTCTCATTTGGTCTAGAAAGTATTTGAATTATCAAAATGGTCTTGTAAGTTCATTGTTCATAATCAAAATGGTCCTATAAGTTTTTTAATTACCAAGATCGTCCTGTAACTTTCATTTTTCCGACCAATTTAGTCCCGAGGATATTTTGACAAATTATTTTTTGATCCCTAGACTTTTAAAATTACTAGCCTTACCCAAAAACTGTATATTTTGTGAAGTATGGTCCTTATAACATATTTATATTTCAATATTATATATTTATTTGTTGGATATTTATTTAATTTTCGGAAGCATTAGGTCATTTAAAGTGGATTTACATTGAAAAAAAAAACTAATTAAACAAAGAATTATAATTTAGGGGTCAAATTGTAATAAAATAAAATTTTAAGGTATAAATATGATAAAATGACTATTTTGATTATGAATAGTTAACTTACAGGACCATTTCAGTAATTCAAATACTTTGAGTATATTTGGGAGCAAGCATATTTGGTAGCATATAGCATATTGGAAGAGCATATCATCTCACAATTCTCTCTCCGAATCTGCTAACTGCTAGTGGATCTGCTGACTCCCAAACATCATCTTTGTGGACTAAATGGGTATTAGGGGTAAGTTACATGACCTATTTAGTCATTATCCCAATCCACCACCACACCAGTTTTCAAAGGCCTATGGGCTATATATATATTGCAGCGGCAGTACGAGCGGGTATCCATCTGGGGTAGCGGAGGAGTTATTATCAATTCAAGAAGAAAAGTCCTTCCTGGAGTCTGGAACATCAATTCAGGCTTCACCATCGCAAAACTCATTCTCTAGTCTACCAATGTGGAATCATCCCATCTTAATTCTTTTCTTTGGTTTATTTTCATGCATATATATATTTCATTTTACTAGTACTTCTACATTTCCTTTTATTTTTTAATTTTTTAGTTTATGAAGTATTATTTCCAAAATCTAATATAGTAATTTACTTTCTAAAAATGGTTAGCTTGATTGGAGCTGATTAATAAGTGTTTACGGAATAGTAATTGATAAGAAATCACAATTAAAGTATTACGGAATACTTTACAATCTGCGTTCACAATTTTTGACCTCATAATCTTGCCCTTTAATCACAATTAATTTAGGCATTAACTATTAGAGTAATTGATAAGAAATCATTTTTTTTTAATCACAATCAATGTTTCTTTATAAAGACACTAATTATAAATTCATTACAATCACATCACAAACAAATATTGTGATAAGAATCAAAGCTTAATTAAATTAAGGGGTGTATCCGTTTCAGATTTTTATGGATTTTAAAAAATGGTTGATTTAGAAAGTTTATGGACTTCACGTATAGTTGGACTCTAGGTAGAGTTTGACTGACTTGACAAAATCCAATACACCTAGATTTTTAAAGACTTTTTAAAATCTGTATTGAATACCTCTAGATTTTTAAAGACTTTTTAAAATCTAAATTGAATACACCCAAACTTTCAAACTCCAAAAAAATCTCATAGACTCTCTATCCAATACACCCCTAAATCATCACATAAAAATCTTACTTACATCATGACGTTCATGCTACATATGAATACGTATATTTGTATATATATATGGATATCTTGTATTTGTATGGTATGTATCTTTAATACAGTTTACAGAGGAGTATAATAGTACGAAGTAGATTATTAGTAGTAGTATACAAATATATTATTTACTACTACTTCTTTGGTTTGTTTCCTTGTATCATTGGTTCTGTTTAGATTTTTCAGTTACATAGTAATTCGATATGTTTCCTTGTAATCTCCAATTTCTATGGTTGGCAGAATAATATATATATATATATATATACTTCCCTTTTATGCGCGTGATTTTCATTGGTAACAAGAGAAACCCCACATCAAGTTTAATTTCTGCTGTTCCATTCGCAGTACTGCGCATTCCCTTGATCGGAGACAGACGGAGAGTCGTTTGTTGGCAACATGTTCAAGGTAGCAAGTGCATCCGAGTATCTGGCGGTGACCGGCGCCGGAATCGTCGACATCAAGCTCGCCAAGAAGTCATGGGTATTTCCCGGCCAAAGCTGCACCATCTTCGACGTCTCCCCCGTCAACTACACCTTCGAGGTGCAGGCCATGAGCGCCGAGAAGCTCCCTTTCGTCCTCCCCGCCGTGTTCACCATCGGCCCCCGCGTCGACGACGAGGAGAGCCTCTACAAGTACGCCAAGCTCATCTCCCCACACGACAAGCTCTCCAATCACGTCAAGGAACTCGTCGAGGGAGTCATTGAAGGAGAGACTCGAGTTCTGGCCGCGTCCATGACCATGGAGGAGATCTTCAAAGGCACCAAGAACTTCAAGCAGGAAGTCTTCGAGAAAGTCCAGCTCGAGCTCAACCAATTCGGCCTCTTGATCTACAACGCCAACGTGAAACAGCTGGTCGACGTCCCCGGCCACGAGTACTTCTCCTATTTGGGCCAGAAGACTCAGATGGAGGCCGCCAACCAGGCCAAAGTCGATGTTGCCGAGGCCAAAATGAAGGGCGAAGTTGGGGCCAAGCTTAGAGACGGAAAGACTCGTCAGAACGCCGCCCAAATCGACGCTGAAACGAAGATCATAGCCACGCAGAGGGAGGGGGAGGGAAAGAAGGAAGAAATCAAGGTCAAGACGGATGTCCAGGTTTATGCGAATCAGAAAGAGGCGGAGCTGGCCAAGGCCAATTCCGAGCTCAGCAAAAAGAAGGCCGGCTGGACCATGGAGGCGCAGGTCGCTGAGGTCGAGGCTCAAAAGGCCGTGGCGCTCAGGGATGCCGAGCTGCAGAAGGAAGTGGAGCAGATGAATGCATTGACACAGATTGAGAAACTCAAAGCCGAGTTTCTGAGCAAGGCCAGTGTTGAATACGAAACAAAGGTATATACTAGGCGTCTAATTATCAATAATATCAGTGTTGTGGGTATAATTTCTTCTGACATATAAAATGTAACATGAAGGTGAAAGAGGCCAATTGGGAGCTCTATAAGAAACAAAAGGCCGCTGAAGCCTTCCTGTACGAGAAGGAGAAAGAGGCGCAGGCGCAGAAAGCTGCAGCGGAGGCTGCATTTTTCGAGCGCAAGCAGAAAGTGGATGGTGACTTTTATGCCAAGAAAAAGGAGGCTGAAGGGCTGACTGCACTGGCGGAAGCTCAGGGGACTTACCTAAAAACACTTCTGGGTGCACTCGGGGGTAACTATGCAGCTCTGAGGGATTACCTGATGGTCTCTGGAGGTATGTACCAAGAAGTTGCCAGGATTAATGCGGATGCTGTGCGGGGACTGCAGCCGAAAATTAGCATTTGGACAAACGACGAAGGTGCTGCAGGGAGAGGCGGCGTTGGCGGTGATGGGACTAGTAGTGCAATGAAGCAAATGGCTGGAGTTTACAAGATGTTGCCGCCTCTGTTCAGCACCGTGCACGAGCAGACAGGTATGCTGCCGCCGTCATGGATGATGGGCAGCGCCATTCCTCAGGCCCAGCAGCATGATGCTCCAAATGGTCATGGAAATCATGATATCTAATTTATTTCCTTTAGTAAAATTCATGTGGTTGGATTAGCAGTTGCGAGAAGTCGTGCAGCAGTAAGAAGTTTTACATTTTACTTTTCTTTTTTTTTTTTTTTTTGGATGAGCAGTTTTACATTTTACTTTGAAATATGAATGCTAAGGTAATGGTTCTTGAATTTTAAAATGGTGTACACATGTTATATGTGAATGAGCGTTTGATGGTTTGGCCTAAAATGATAAAAATAATAATAATAATAATAATAAATAAATAAAAAGAACGCCATCATCTATCCCCTTTTTTCTTCATGATATGTAGTTGATCATCTATTCACTGTTGGTCCATTACTTTGTTTTGGTAATGTTTATTGATCACCAGCGAGAGCCACTGCCAAGGAACGTACAAACCTGAAACCTCCTCCAGATATTTTGAAACCCAAAAAGATGCCACAAGCTCACAACCCTGTGCTCCTAGTCATAAAACATCCCTATTCTTTTACCTCACATTCCACAAAAGACAATGTAATGAACAACAAATGCATATGCATTTACAGAGGCACATCAAAGCAGAAAAAGCAAGGTTGACTGGATGAGAGCTCAACAATCGACAACAATAAAAATTCAAGAAATATATGCACACACCAATTGAATGCACCACAAACAACCTGGGGGAATCGAGTTCCACATCCTAAAACGCGCTGTATCCATCATCCCCATTTGTCCCAAGATAACATAAAATGGCCATGACAAATACAAAATAGGATGAAAGCTCCATAGCTAATGCTCCCCAACCAATTACACCAGCATGCTTGAGAATAACAGGTATGGCGATGCTACCAACAGCTGAAGCACCAGTCAGAAACTTAGTTGCATCTATCCAACTGCGGCAACAGCATGAACCCAGAGCTGTGGTTAATAACAAAAACTTCCTGCCAACAATAAAATGAAAGACTACAAATATGACAAGATTCAATCTGTCACAAAAGGAAAAAAAAACATTACCCGCTGGCCGATTCAGAATAGAGAGAAGAAGTATCAAACCCAGCAAAGAAGATCAATGGCATTGGCAGAAGCACATACATTAATACTGCAAAAACAGTGGAATACAACAAAATTCAGAATCCAACACCATAAGTGCAAAAAGTGCAAGCCTTATCCACTTCATGATTATTTTTTTAAGGTACAAAAGTTTATGAATGGCAAGTAGAAGTTCAATTTATGCTAGAAACTAAATACACTATCAACATGATGAAATAAATCACCACATGAACCAGTATGACAATCCACACAACACCACGAGATCAGATAACAAAGTGAAAGGATAGTTCCCACAATCATATATAAAAAAAACCTCAAGTTCCCAAGGACTTCAATAAAATATCTTCAAAAGCATAGATGCTGGGAACATTACATCTAGTCAAGAACCGGCCCCAAACCCATCTCCGATGAATGATAAAGGAACACAACAGTTATACCACATGCAATTTGAAGCATCAATATGAATCTTAATTAAACACATATATAAATAGTCATCATAATATTGGAGTGTGAAACTCTTGAGAACAGAATTTTTTTTGCATATAAATGGAGAACTGAAATATTTTTTGCATTGAAAGTCTGAATTTCTTTCTTTCTTCTTCTTCTTCTTTTTTTTTTTTTTTTTTGAAAATTGCTTCACTTCACATATTTCTATACCCTGCATTACTTTCTCTACTTCAACAGTATCATGTTCTGACTTTAAGCCAACTTTCACTTCATGGTACATTAGTGAATGATCACAACTCAACAAACAAAATCTTTGGAGGCATTTCCATACTTGCAGAACAATATACTCACAACTTCATAGATTAAAAAAATAAATCAGGGATGATCTATCGGATACAGCTACTTGTTGCAAGACCCCTTTAAACAACAAATGGTTGATTCTTGATCAAATTAAATTTTTTGGCAATACTTGAAAGCTTTATACAACTACCAGCAACAAAGCAAAAATATGGTATTCTTTGCAAACAATAGCTACCTGTTAACATTGGCCACCAATTATTGTATAGAGCGCAAGCCTGCAACATCAAAATGAACAGAAAATGAGAACATAGTGAGAACACAAGCAAATAACAACCAAAGAAAATTACAGTATCGAAGAGGACCAGAATTTGTAATACGATTCCCCCTGACACGAGAATGGCCAGCATGGCAAGTTTCCCAGAATGCAAACAAGCTCTCATATGACCAGGCAGATCTGCCATCCTTAAACTGCACAAAGAAAGGAATTCCAGGGAAATATGTGGCTTACTCATTCAAGGAAATGTATTAAACTTTTTAAGGAAGATGAAAGAGAACACTAATTAAGAAAAATAAATGGAGAAGGTGCTGAAGCGGATACCACTGCATGCCTTTGAAGGAGCATAGTCGGCTATACATAATACAGATAAAGTTCACGAGTTCATGTCTTATATAGTAGTAAGTGGCAAATTTAATACTATGTTCTTCAGAGTGAATAGCATGAATTATAGAACCTTTGACATTGTAAACCAGAAAGATGAGAACCGGAAAGAGGTGATAAGTGCATCTGGCCTAAGCATGTAAAGTACGTGCAAGTACATACAAATGCCTATGTTTAAAATGACAACAAGGTGCTGATAACGAAAATGGCTGAATGAACAGAAAATCACATTCACAAACATGTGACATGTCAGTTGTCACATTCATTCTTCCCAGCAATCAGGATGGAAGAATAGTACTAATTGAGTAATTGTTTTATTGTGCACATATGTGGTCAGCTATATGTATAAACCCAATCATTGTGCTTGTTTAGTAAAAAGAAAATGCCGTGACACAGAAGTAGAAAAAAACATAGTAAGATGACTGTGGGGTTGCAAGGGGTTTACATTTGGGGAAGAGGAATTAAACCCAATCATTGTGCTTGTTTGGATGGATTAGAGAAACATGTTCAAATCCATTATTCAACATGTACAGGGTTACGAAAAACTCTTAAATCTGAACCCAAATATTTAAATGCAATACCAATTGATTCCCCATTCCCATTTTGAAGTACACAACCCTATGATATACATGACCATCTGAAAGTTCAAGTTCCATTTACACATAGCGCTGAAAGAGGTCTAAGTTCAGTAACTATGTCTGCAACATAACAATCATCCAATTACCACTTGCTAAATTCATTTCAACTACAGAATCATTGGCTTATAGTTATCTACCAGTTTTGAAGTAAATAAAAGCCAAAATTTACCACCTCAACATTCACAAAATCCTACGAACCAACCTCCTTTGAACGGACTACTTGTTAACTCAGCAAATTTTATGTATTGAAATTCAGAAATTTTTTAAAGATAGTATCATATGCGCCTTCCTGTTCTATTGTCCAGCGAACATAAAAACATAACAGATCAGTCGATCCTACTCCAGTCTACAGCCAAGTTCTTAATCCACAAACACTGCAGAAGCAAGCATAACTGTTGGCCCAATCTGAAGTAAAATTTCGGACACAAAACTAATCTAAGACAAACGGTGCGAAGATTTTGACAGCCGAATACGAAGTAATAGGGGAGAAAAAATGGCATGACATCAGAACTCGGGCAATTGGAATATGAGGAAAATAACCATCGCAGAGATTTTTAAGATGGGCTTCGATGAAAACGTACCAATTCAACTCAAGGAATTGGAGTTTGGATCAGCAGGTAATGATAATTCCAAGGTCCCAAGAGATTTTGATTGCTGGGGTGGCCTTCCTTTCTATCTATTGATGACGATGCTGATTCATTACGCAGTAGTAGCCGAGTGGATTGCTCGCCGCCTGCATCGATGCCCTGAAACAGTTGTGAGAGAGAGAGAGAGAGAGAGAGAGATGGGAACGGGGGTTGATTTCGTGATTGAAGATTCTTATTCTTAATTCATTATTGGCCCCTGACTGAGGGGCCTTCCCCTTAAATTAATACGGAATAAGCATTTATCTCAACAAGGGTTTTATATACTATGGGGAATCGGTGTGGTCCGTTTTCAATCTAATTGGTATGTCATGAATTTATGTAAATAGTTATGATCGTCTCTATCAATTGAGTTACTATGCTGATAAATAATTATCCCATATACAGGCGTGTTCTCAAATAAGCTAGTTATTGCTACGTGCATTGGGCTGACATTTCTTTCCAATTAAAGCCAATTAATAATAAATGGAAGGTGGATATTTAATTATCCAAATTAGTGGGATTAACGTCAATTTAGTGGATCTTTCCATTCCACAGCATACGATTTATTTTAGAGACAATAAAATTAAGAATGATGTGAATAGAATATAATAAGAGTACAAAGAACACACTGCCATCTTCTTGGCAGCACATACGATGTATTTTAGAGATAAGAATATTAAACAGTTTGTGAATAGCATCTAGTAAGAGTTCACAGAACACACTGTCGACCAGTGCAGCACACATCTCATAACAAGTAAGCATGGCTTATTTTTTGCCATAACATATACATGTCACCAGTGGAACACATGTATTCAACTAATGAAGCACTTTTACTATTTAAAACTGAACCAAATGATGTAGAATAATGGTGGCCCATTACACGTGTGGGACAATTACAGTCCTCCACAATCAATGCCAACAAATTCGGTTATTAAATTAGCCCAAAAATAGATTCAATTACCACAATATTAATAGGAAAACAAAATATGTAATTATACTACCATATGTATAAATTAAAAAGCATAGCACAAATATAGCATCTAAAAAGCATGTCAGCAAATGCAGAGTCTGCATAGAAACCAATTCGCGTCTCTATAACTTTGATTTTAGTTTCAGGATAACTTTACTTATATAAAATCATACCAATAAACATGAAAATGGCGACGTGAAGGCAAGAAGATGAAATGAAAAGAGAAAATAAGCTACGATTGAGATTGAAATTGAATGAAGGGATAAGCCAACAGAGATGGCATGTACGAAGTATAAAAGTACACTTGTTGAAAATACACATCAAATTGTTTAAACTATCAATAAGTGTCAGCATTCACTTCCGTCACTGCAAACAAAATGTATACATACAAAAAAATTAACATAAGATATGAAGAGAGAAAAAAGACACATATAGTCCTGCCATCAAGATTGAGTTCTGCTTCTTTTTTCAAAAAAAAAGAAAAAATATTGTCCTTATTTCATTATCATACTAAAAATATATACTGCCATATCTTAATACAGTAAAATGTATGATCATGCGAAAAAAATACAGTAAAATGTATGAATAATTTAAATATTTTCATTTTTTTTAATTCAATTTGAATTTCAACGCCCGTAAAGCTAATGCTGTCGATTTATAAAATTTGATAGAAATTCAAACTGGGCCTCTCTAGTCTCTACGGCGTCCCA
This sequence comes from Hygrophila difformis, assembly GCA_030278955.1. Taxonomy (NCBI): domain Eukaryota; kingdom Viridiplantae; phylum Streptophyta; class Magnoliopsida; order Lamiales; family Acanthaceae; genus Hygrophila; species Hygrophila difformis. The sequence goes on from JAOANR010000006.1 coordinate 5,787,318, forward strand.
TTATTTTTTTCAATGATGCTTCGGAGCAATATTTTTTATTCAATTTTAATGATTTGAGTATTTAATAAGTTTGTTTAATAAAATAAAAAAAATATTAAATCAATTAATCAATTAAAAATTTAATTTTCTTTACAAAATCTACTTAAGTAAAAAAGTCAATTTAAATTTGAATGATAAAATAAAATGAATTCCAATTAGTCTAAACTATCATTTTTTTTTTGTTTTTTGTTTCTTTTTCTATAAGAATAATAATAAATTATACTAATATATTAAATATGAAAGAAGATTAATAAAAATAATAGTATCAAGCTAATTAATTTCATAAAAATAAAAACATAATATTTAAAAATAATATCATGTGAATATTATTAATAAAAATATACTCCTATTCAATTATTTAGTTATTAATTATTTAGTAATATAAATAAAGTTAGTAAATAATAATAATAAATAATTTAAATTTTTAAATATAAGGACAAAAATTACCTAGATTTTTTTAAAAACAACTTTCTTGATAATTATGTTTATCACATGATATATAATAAGTATCATGGTTTTAATTAATTATTAATTAGTATTTTGGTAAAAAAAAAATTATTATTATTTTTCTTACAGCACACTGAGGCTGGGAAGGGTACATCCCAAATAATAATAATAATAATAATAATAATAATAATAATAATAATAATATAATAAAATAGAAAAAGGTATTCCTAAGTTAGGGCATTATATATTATTTGAAGAATTTGTTTGAAATTATTTAAAAGTAATTTTTAAAAGTTAGGGCACTTTATATTTGTATAAGTCTCTTAACAATTGTCACTATAGGATCTCCCGTAAAGTTTATAAAATTATAATCTAGAAATGTCAAATTTAATTGTACATCTCCAATATCAATACCAACTTTACCAATTACCATCACATACCTGAAGTATTTATTGTGCAAATTTCTGTCATATATAAATTTCATTGCAAACAACATTTCTTGTTGTATCTTGAGTTAATCCATATTAATTATATATTTCATTAATACTTTGAGTCGTCTCTTTCCAGTGACATGATATTGCAACATATCATTGATACGGGTAAAAACTGATTTTTCAAGATAGAATCCAACCTTCTTTAAAGATTGATATTGACTTTTTTTTCCTTTTCCTATAGTCATAGTAAAACAAACTGCGAGTATGAATTTTTTCCGCAGAAAACGAATGGGAAATTTGGTTAATTCAGACGGGCTCATAATCATTCTACCAATCAATAATTTATTCCAAAAATATTGAGCTTTGTTTTAATGAGAAGAGATGTTAAATAATCTTTTTTGGGTAATTTTTTGCAGGTAGAATTCGCGTCACAATCTAGTGGAATATCAAATTTAGAATGTGTAGTCCTACCTCTTAGAAGGAATAGGGGTGCTATTCCACTGGATACTACAGGCAACATAATATCACTTCTCCTATTAAGGGCTAAACATAATATTTTCTAAATAAATTATCAACCCCCATCACTATCAACTACATATATTATTTTATTATAAAAATTATTCTGCTCATCAATCAACAAAGGTGATAGCTTAGTACAATCCGCCTTCATTTCTTCCTTATTATTATATATCTCTTCTAGTATCAATAGATTATCTGTTTCAGACGTTAAAACTTCATTTAGTACGGCAGTCCAGAGAAAATTTTCAAACTTATAGAATTTGCAATAATTAGCTTTTCAATTTTTAAGAAAGCTAGATTTATATCTATTTTTTCGTCAATTGTAAGTCTGTTAAAATATAGATTAATGAATTGCTTCATCCGTTTTTTACATTTTATAAGTGTTACACTTTCCTTTTTTTGTGTGTTTGAAATAAGTGTTGCGTTACCATAATTGGAATGTTTTGAAGGTTAATAATTTTTACTAATTATACTTAAATTAATAATTTTTTATATTCATTAAAATAAAACTCAAAAAGAATTAAGTCAACTGTGACTCATCTTATTTTATTTATGTAATTATTGTATTTCAACTAAATCATTTTCATTAACTTACCTAAATCCCATGTCATTTTATATTGTTACACTTATTATAAAACATAAAGAATATTTCTTAAAAAATATATTAAAAAATTAAATTGTCCTTCTTTATTTATTTATAGATCTATTCGCACCCCAATAACTCTTTATATACCTGATCTTTTATTTATAATATGCTTTGTGAAAATAATTAATTTACTCCAAACCAATTTATCCATAGAATTTAAATTTTTACAATCCACTTAATAATTTTAATTTTTTGTATTAGGTTTTATATAATAAAACATATATAAGATTTATATTAATTTAGTACATATTTATATACAAATAGAATGATGTAATTATAAAACATATTCTTTTTAACGATTAACCATTATACAATTGTATATTACTTTTAGAAGAAGTGACATATTTTTGTTAAAATATGGCTATATACATTAATTAATCTATATAAATATTTTTCATATATTCATTAATGTATCTTTTAATACAAATTCCATATATACACTGCGAATTCCATATAAATTTGAAATTTCAAATCTTCTAAAACTAAAAATTGTGGGAACTCCATATAATTGGAAATTAAATATCTTTTGAAAACTAAAAATTGGAATTGCTATATACACATTAATATATTTTTAAAATGAATAAATAAATATGATGTGCAATGTACATTTTGATTACATCATTTACCACACCCAGGAAAATATAACCAAAAAGTGATACCAAACCTACACAAAATTACTGGCATTATAATATGATCACCATATTGAAATATAAACGCAATATAATTCTTAGTTGCTGGTACAGAACCTCGTCATAATAATTATATGGTGCAAAAACTGAAAATATATATTCATGTCATAATAATCCTATGGTGTGAAACCTTGAAATCTATAAATAAGTAATAAATGCAGCAATAAAATCTAAAATAAAAAATACAAAATAATAAAATTTAAAATAGATAAAAAAAAATCAAAATAATAAAATTCAAAATAGATAAAATAAAAAATGCAAAATTTCAAATTTTATCTTTCAAATATTTTTAAAAGTGAATATATATGACATGATAGGATATAGTGGAAATTTATAAGAAAATGATATATTTTATACACGATAGCCTAAAATCTATAATGAATGAATAAATAAATGTGAAAAATTAAAATTAGTAAATAAAAAATACAAAATAATACAGATAAGATAAAAATATGCAAAATTTTAAATTTCAAATCTTATAAATCTTTTTAAAAGTGAATATTGTGGGAATTCCATATAAATAGGAAATTACATATATTTCAATAACTAAAAATATATAATAATGAATAAATAAATAAATGAGAAATCTAAAATTAATGAATAAATAAATAAATGAGAAATCTAAAATTAATCATTAAAAATGGAAAAATCTATAAAAATTAGAAATTTGAAATGGAGACACCAGATTAAAATGTAGGATGGGTTGTTCAATAATGCTTTAATATATATAATATATAGAAGAGATTAGGGAGGAAGTCAAATGGCGAACATGCTGGTGGTGGCAAATATTGCACAAAGGAAATGTTGAGCACATTGGAAGTCTACAGATTGCGTATCCTACGGGACTCTCTATGGGCAGGGTTGAGACTGTCACAGCTTCTAGAAGAGACCTTGAGTGGGAAAGGCCGGAAAAGGGTTGGTGGAAAATAAACACGGACGGGTCATCTCTTGGCAACCCCGGCCCGGCAGGCATAGGAGGGATTATTCGGGATGATAAGGGCAAGGTGATCTTCATCCTATCGGATTTCATAGGCCACAAAGATTCGACGGAGGCTGAGGTTACGGCGATCAGCCGAGTTTGTTCTGCGATAGTCCGAGATCATGGATTCCCTCTTGGTCGGATGGTCTTTGAATGTGATTCATCGAATGTTGTTAAGTGGGTGAACGAACCTGCATTATTCCCGTGGAGATTCAGAGATCTGCTGGGCCCCATCATGGTGTTAATGAAGCATGCAGGTGAGGTGAAAATGACACATATTTTACGGGAGCGGAACAACTTGGCGGACCATTGGGCTAGGATGGGTGCCAGTGGGTCGAGTTCGGTGGAGGAATGGTACTAGATCGTAAGTGAGCAGCCTGACATATTGCAGTCACAGTTGAGACCCAATATCAGGAAGGCACGGTGAAGGCGTAGAGATCTTGGTGAGAGGGCCGAAGTCCAGAGAGATCTTGGTGTGGTTGGGGTGCAAAAGAGATGTAATATCTCAGGCATTGCTGGTACAACTTAACTGCTACTTTCTTTGTCTTCTTGTGCAGGTGAAATATTCATTTGGTGACCGGGTGAGAAGCTGAAAAATGTATATGACTAGACATGTGTACTGAAGCTAACTGGGAGCTCGTAAGGGAATAACAACTCAGATACAAGAGGTCGAAGATGAAAGTCCTGAGGGACAAAGCTGCTGCCGCTGTGTTACAATCCTCCTGGAGTTGGAAGAAGAGACTTTTTTGCTGAAGCGCCGATGATTGCCTATCACACACTGATGAACTGCGCAGATTTGGAGATGTTACCTTTTGCGAATAACTCACCAGACCAAGCGATATTGGTGAGAGATAGGACCGGAGACTCTTAGGGTGCAACCAAAGGTGATGTTTATTTTGACAAGTTTAAATATGCTTTGATACATAAAGAACCTGCTTAGATCATTTCGGTGCATCGTATCTGAAAGGGCTAATTCTCAATTTATCAAGTATACCTATCACCCTACGTGTAACACTGATCTTCTTCTGATCCTACTCTCAATATTTTACCAGCATACCTTTTAGCCCATGCGTAACCAATGAACCTTTACTTAGCCTTTTTCTAGCCAAACTCTCTCATATTTTGCCACTGGGAAATATAGGTCATTTCTATGCATAACTCTTTTTTCTGATGTGGTATGATCTTCGTGAGAGTGAGAAATCTGTGCAGGAAGGATCGTCTCTAATAACTTTAAAACGAGACATGAATTCTTGCAGGAAGATTGATAGTTGGCAGAATTGTATGATGTTGGGATGTTCCCTCTGTGTTTGAGTGTGGTAGTCGGGTTTCCCATGAAGGAAAAAAGAAAACAAAAAAATCAGTAAAAAAAAAAAGAAAAAAAAAGAAAAAAGTTGATAGAAGATAAAAAAAAAAGAAGTTTGATAATAAAAAGGGGGTTTAGTTTCCAGCAATGGGGTATGTGCTAACTGACTATCAATTGGAAAATTTTGTGTGGGAGGTGTGATAGATTGTCTTGAGCTTTGCCTCATTGAGGAATGTATTGGAGCGATATTTGGTGAGATTCAACGGCATTACGTTTGGAACTTTGTGAGTTATGCATAGACGGACTCTATTTTCTCAGCTTTCCACTATCCTATATCTCCATTCACCCTTCAACCAGGCCTATTTTTGCATATTTAGTCCTGTGGATCGCTGCATTTGTTTTGATCTTAAGCAGGGGAGATGTGTTCTCGAAGCATGTTTATACTTTGTCTACTATAATATCACCTGGGTATCTTAATAGCTGTTCATCTTAAATGAAAGAGTGAAAGTTATTGGAGGATATGGGAGGAAGAAGAGAGTACACTCGTTACTTTGAAGGTTGGAAGATTGTTGGTGGTTAAGGAAAGAGCTGCTATTAACTGTTTCGCTGCTATTGAATGCCAGTTGCACCAGTTCATTCGTTCAAGCGGGTACTGAGGAGATTTGAATGGAAAGGTGACATGCCTTCTGGACTATAAAGACAAATGGACTTCCACAGATGACTCTGATGGTTGCTGGTTTGGAATTCATGTGCTAGGATTGATATGTCCTCACCCATGATGCAGATTTTGTAGTACAAAATAGAATGTGGCAAGCTTATGGAGATTGGAGCGGCGGTTGGGGTGATTAAATGAGTACATGATGACAACTCGTTGAGATGTATCCGAGAGTAGATTGAGACAAATTGTACACTCTTTGGTTGAGAATAAAATTAATTATTTCTCAAAAAATATATAATATATAGAATATAGATTATACATTTTGTTTGAGAAAAAAATTATCTATAATTATTTTATTTATTTATTGCTACGAAACAAAATTATTTAAAATTATGTTATCAAAAAAAATATATTTATAATTATTTGTATATTTACGGCAAAAAACAAATCATGCCTATGATTAGTTATCACTTATCTATATATATATTAAAGCATTAGTGAACAACCTATCCTAAATTTAATGTGGTGTCTCCATTTCCAATTTCTAATTTTTATAGATTTTTTGCATTTTTAGTGTATTAATTTTGATTTTCGCATTTATTTATTTATTTATTGAAGATTTTCAGTTTTTGAAATATATAGAATTTCCAATTTATATGAAATTATCATAATCTTCACTTTTGAAAATATTTGAAAGATTTGAAATTTAAAATTTGTAACTTTTATTTTATCTATTTATTTTGCGTTTTTAAATTCACTAATGTTAGATTTTCGCGTTTATTTATGTATTTATTCATTAGAGATTTATTCACTTTTAAAAAGATTTGAAAGCTAAAATTTGAAATTTTGTATTTTTTATTTTATCTATTTTATATTTTATTATTCAACATTTTATTTATTTTAGATTTTATTGCTGCATTTATTATTTATTTATAGATTTTGAGTTTTTTACACCATATGATTATTATGATATGAATATGCATTTTTCAGTTTTTGCACCATAGGATTATTAAGACGAGGTTCTGTACTGGCAACTAAGAATTATATTTTGTTTATGTTTCAATATGATGATCATATTGTAATGCCGATAATTTTCTATAGGTTTAGTTACAATTTTGGTTATATTTTTTTTGGTGTAGTAAATGATGTAATAAAAAAATATAGATTGCACATCATATTTATTTATTCGTATTAAAGATATATTAATGTGTATATGAAATCTCAATTTTTAGTTTTTAAAAGATATTTAATTTTTAATTTATTTGGAATTCGCAGTGTATATATGAAATTTATATTATTAAAAGATACATTAATGAATATATAGAAAAGATTTGTACATATTAATTAATGTATATATAGGCCATGTTTTTACAAAAATATGTCGCTTCTCCTAAAATTAATATACAATTATATAGTTGCTAATCTTTAAAAAATATTTTATAATTATATCATTCTAATTGTATATTAAAAAATACTAAATAGTATAAATCTTATTTATATTTTATTATATTAAAAATAATACAAAAAATTATACTCCCTCCGTCCCGTTAAAAGCGTCTCAAAACTTTTGGACACGTTATTTTATGTGGGATAGTTAATATTTAATGTAAGGGTAGATTAGTGTTAAAGTGGTGGTAAATTAGGAATTTATGTGATGTGATTGTAATGAGTTTTGAATTGTTAATTGATTTTTTTATGTGTGATATGATAGTTGTGTGTTTGAAATTTTAATATATTTATGTATACCAAAAAAAAAAAGAAATTTTAATATATTTATTTATTATTGTGATGTGATGGGAGTAGGTTTGTAGTTATTATATCCAAAAGGGAATGAGATGATTGGAATGGAACGGACCAAAGACGAAAGTGGGACATAACTAATGGGACGAATGGAGTAATTTTTAAGAGAATTTTGAAAATACATATTCTATATATAATTGGTTTAGAGTAAATCAGTTATTTTCGTAAAGATTATTATAAATAAAAGAATCGAGTGTATAAAGAGTTATTGGGATACGAATAGATCCATCAATAAATAAAGGAGGAAAAGTTAATTTTTTTAATCTATTTTTTAAGAAATACTTCATTAATCTATATTTCAATAGATTTGCAGTTAACCGAAGAACAAATATAAATTAGCTTTGTTAGAAATTGAAAGGCTAAATGCTACAAATTCTATAAATTGAAAAGTTTCTCTGGAATGCCGGTATTGAATGAAGTTTTAACTTCTGAAACAAATAATCAATTGATACTAGAAAAGACATACTTCCTCCGTCTCATTTTAATTGTTACAAACCCTTTCGACACGCATGCCGATGCACATTTTTAACGGTTAATAATTTAAATTTTGTACAACGAAAAGTTATAAAAAGTTGATTGTCTAAAACTACAAGATTAGACGAATCTAACAAGATCTCACTTGACTATGTTTTTTCTTACATAACTATGAGAAAAATTTAAATCAAAGTTAAACAGTGAATAGTGTCAAAAACTGATTTGTAACAAAAGGAGTGAGACGGATGAAGTATTATAATAAGGAAGAAACGAAGGCGGATCATGCTAAGCTATTACCTTTGTTGATTAATGAGTAGAGGAATGTTTATAATAAAATAATGTATGTAGTTGATAGTGATGAGGGTTAATTCTTTTTCTTTACGTAGTGGAACTGACAAGACATTTATCAATAATTTATCTAAAAATATTATGTTTAGCCCTTCATGTGAGAAGTGATATTGTGTTGCATAGATCATCCAGTGGAATAGCATCCCTACTCCTTCCAAGAGGTATGACTGCATATTCTGGATTTTGTATTCCACTAGAGTGTGACGAGAATTCTACCTGCAAAAAACTTATCCCAGAAAATTATTTGACCTCTCTTCTCAATAAAACAAAGCTCATTATTTGGATAAAAAGTTTTGATTGGTGGAATGATTATTAGCCCGTCTGAATTAACCAAAATCCTCATTCGATTTCAATGGAAAAAGTCACACTCGCATTTTGTTTTACTATGACTATAAAAAAAAATCAATGTTATCAATCATTAAAGAATGTGGACTCTATCATAAAAAGTCGGTTTTTACCAATGTTAGTGATACGTTGCAATATATCGTGTCACTAGAAAGAGGAGACTCCAAGTATTAATATGTAATTAAGATGAATTAACCTAAGATACTATAAGAAATGTTGTTTACAATGAAAATTATATATGATAGAAATTTGCACAATGAATTTTTCATTTAGGTGATGGTAATTTGTAAACTGCACAATGAATTATATATTGATCTTGGAGATGTACAATTAGATGTGACATTTACAGATGATAATTTTATAAACTCTACGGGAGATCCTATATTAACAAGTGTTGAGAGTACTTATACAAATATAAACTGCACCACTTCAAATCAAGGTATTTTTAAAGGTATTGCTATACTTATCCCTATTAGTGAGATTGTTAATACAATTAATTATTAGATCATAGAATGTATGTCTGCAATGAGAATGTATATATATATATATATTATATATATATCAGTTCCTAACAATATTCGTCAAGAGGATGAAATCATAGATAATGCCAATGAATTATTTTCACTAAAATATCTAAACACGATCACTTATTCTGGATTACCGAATCATGAAATATAGTTGAATTAGGGTTGCATAGTCATGCTTATTAGGAATATAGTTCCATCAAATAAAGTATGCAATGTAAATAGGTTGATAGTAACCAAGATGCTGAACCATATTATTGATGTTAAACTAATTTTCAGGAAACTATTAAAGTAAAAAATTATTGATTGGTAGAATAATTATGAGCCTATCTGATTTAACCAAATTTCTCATTCGATTTTAGATGAGAAAATTTAAACTTGTAGTTTGTTTTGCTATGATTATAAATAAAATTCAATGCTAATCTTTAAAGAATGTTTGACTTTATCTTCCAAAACCAGTTTTTAGCTATGAACAGTTATGTTGCAATATTTCGTGTCACTAGCAAGATGTGGCTCAAAGTATTAATATGCAATTAAGAATGATTAACTTAAGATATCATGAGAAATGTTGTTTACAATGAAATTTATATATGACATAAAATTTGCAAAATGGATACTCGATGTAGGTGATGGTAAGGCCGGTATTGATTTTGAAGATCTACAATCAAATGTGACATTTCCGTATGATATTCTCATAAATTATACGGGTGATCCTATAGCGACAATTTTTAAGAGTACATATACAAATATAAATTGCACAACTTCAAATTCAGACATTTTTAAAGATAGTACTGTATTAGCCAATTCCAATGAGATTTTCAGGAATGAAATTTGAGGGAATTTTTCCTATTATACTTGATACTTATATTTAAATTTTGTCTTATTTTAATAATTATTTTTATTGATTTGTTAAGTTTTTACTGGATAAGCCACATAAGCTAAATAAAACGGTATAATATAATTTCTTAGAGGGTGTTTGTTTGTGTGTTTTGTGACAGATTATCTGATTATTGCGCAAATAATTAGTTAATCATGTTTGTGTACTAACTTCTAATAATTTATTATTTGCGGTATGAGGGAATGAAAAACTATTTTCTTGCAGCTACATTTTGATGCTGCAAGAAAATTGCGTTTAACCAAAAATAGATTTTATTATATTGTTGCCTTTTGAGGTAATGAAAAACACAAATCCAAAGACTTTTTAATGATTATCTGATTATTGCGATTTAAAATATCACAAGCTCATCCAAACACTTAATTTTCTACAACACGTTTTGTTAATTATCCGATTATCCATTTTCTAAACGTTACAACACTTTTTAAAACGCATATCCAAATACCCTCTTAGTCAGTTTTAAAAATAGTTAAATTATACTATTATATATATCACCTTCAAATAGATATAAAATCATTACATATTTTTCATTACTCAAAATATAATTTTTTATTATTTTATACAATATAAGTATATGTATTATATAAAATATATAATTATGCCCGTCGAGTCTCGACGGGTTACTTACTAGTTAACTTAAAACTTATAAGGGTGTATTCAATGTAGAGTCTGTAGGATTTTTTTGGACTTTTAAAGTTGGGGTGTATTCAATTTAGATTTTAAAAAGTCTTTAAAAATCTAGGTGTATTCAATACAAATTTTTAAAAATCTAGGTGTATTCAATACAGATTTTAAAAAGTATTTAAAAATCTAGGTGTACTCAACATTCCATGGATTTTAAATCTTTATATATTTGAATGGATTCTCTTAAAAAAAAAATATAACTAAAGAAAATCTCTCTAAAAACCCATCCATATAAATACACCAACTTTCTAAATACACCCCTAGAAACGATTAGGGAGGAGGAATTTTATCGAACATCTACACCTTTCCAAATTGCGGCTTCGGAGTTCTGGCATATTTGAGAAGCTTCCCATGAAATCGGCGTGGGAGGCTGGGAGCACAACCTCAGCAAACATTTACAGACAAACAGAAAATCTTCGCACTGCTCATTTGCAATTCACTGGTCATGGCAGGTTCTAAAAGCTATTCAGCGGCGCGCCTTTGCAGAGCGGCAGCGGCACACTTACTAAGTGTGCCGCGTGCCCACTCTCACGTTCCAGAGGTCCCAACCTTCAGCGCTGCTCGCCGATCGATCCGCTCCTCTGAGCCTGCTTTCCTTGCCGTTCCTCGAGCAACTGTTGGTATTGTTGGGAGGGGATTCTTTTGTGCAGGGATCCCTTCGTTCTCTACAAAATACTTAAACCGCATCCCTTTGAGCCCTCGCCTGGCTCGCTCTTACTCTGCCTCTGCTGCTAGCAGCCAGGTACATGATTTTGTGTTGTGTCAATATCGTTGTGTAATTGTGTAATGGTTGGAAGGTAGGCGTATTTCCTAAATGACTAGAGTCTTGACGTAATGAAGAAAGCAGATAATTCATTTGCAATAATCGTCCGGATAATCGTCCTAGATCACTAGAGTCTAGATGTATGTGTTATTCAGCGAAGAAGATGAGGTTTAGTTGCCCACGCCTTATTTTTATTAACACCCAAATTATTGTTTCTGACCACTTTATTTCTTTAGATTCCTGGTTATGAAAAATGAAGGCAAAGAACATATTGTTGTGCGGTGAAAGAAAATAGTTGCCTTTGGCGATAAGAATGTTAGGCCTTTCTCACAACCATCTCTAACAAGTAACAAGAAGCGCATGTAGTATCCCATAGCTTAATACTAGTAATTTTTAATCTATGGCTGTAAATTTATTCTGTCAACAACCATTTCCTGCAATCCAAGTACGAGACTGCAATAGGGTGATAGATTAGACATGGACAATGGTGAATTCACATGCAGAGTAAATTAAGAATTTCAAATGTATTCACTGTGTTTGTGTTTATTACTGGACAGATTAGTAACTCAGACTTTACTGAGATGGCATGGGATGGAATTGTTGGAGCTGTTGATGCAGCACGAGACAACAAAAATCAAGTGGTAGAAACTGAGCATCTCATGAAAGCCCTTTTGGAGCAGAGGGATGGGCTGGCAAGAAGGATATTCACCAAGGCTGGGGTTGACAACACCTCACTCTTGCAGTCAACTGATAACTTCATAGCCCAACAACCAAAGGTGTAGTTTATCCGAGCATGTGCCATTTGAAATGTGAATTTTATTTTTTTTTTAAATTTTTTTAAATTTTTTTTTTAATGTAAATTGTGCTTATTACGACTTATTCTATCAGGTTTCTGGTGACACATCGGGACCTGTTGTGGGACCTCATTTCCGTTCTCTGCTGGACAATGCAAAAAAGTTTATGAAAGAAATGGGCGATTCTTTTGTTTCTATTGAGCATCTATTGATGGCATTTACATTGGATAAGAGATTTGGAAATAATCTATTCAAAAATCTTCAACTAAGCGAGAAAGCATTGAAAGATGCTGTTCAAGCAGTTCGTGGTAGTCAAAGAGTAACTGACCAAAGTAAGTGATGGCATTCTGTAGTTTTATTATGTGAAAAACATTAGCCATATTTCAATGGATGGAACTTTGCTTGTTCACAAAAGCAATTCGTAGACTCAACTCTTAAGTTGGATGCCAGATAACGAACTTGCAGTTTTGAATCTGTTCAAGGTTGATTTTAAGATCTACTTTGGAAGACATTGTATACCAAGAGAAATTATTTATGGTTAACTTGTTGGAGCACTAAGCTATATGGCTTATCCTTGTTTTGCACGGATGAGTGGTTTCCATCAAAATTAATCTCAGGGCATAATGTTTGTTCTCGTGAAAGTTTTGTTTCTGTTTGACAACCTGATAAGTTCACTGCTAGGTGCCAATGACAGTGTTAAGATTGCTTGTTTGGCTGGAACTTGTGACTTAGGTTACTTTGTTGTATTTTTTCTGCAAGGTTGTCATAGCTTGATGTGAAACAAAAAGGACAATACTTTTGCACCTGCCAGTCATGCGACTTTTAATCTTTTTATTTAAATTTTCTGTAAATATAACCCAGAATAAGAGATTCTTTTGTATTTTCTGTGTGGAGTCCTTATAGAACAAATTAGTAAAATATTACAGTAGCGAATAGGTGCTGTTAGAAATGTTCATATCTGTAACATTTGATTTCATATCATCCAATATAAGGGTGGAGAAGATATCTGTAACTCTTTGATGGTGCAAGAGGCAACTTAATTGTATCCAGGTTAAAACCATAATAATTTGTGTGATTGTTTCTCAGGGTGGCTTCAGGTGAACCTAACTAGACATCTTATATTCATATTTTTTTATTTCTCATTTTTGATTAGTGAAATGATTGAAATTATGTAATCATTATGCTGTTAATGTGTTACATGACTGTAACCAATTTTTTTTTTTTGGCTTAGGACTGTAACCAATTTGTTATAGTGTTCTCTTACTTATGTGATAATTTATTTCTTTAGAAATATGGTGTGCGCGTTTAAGTTGGCTTTATGTTTTTCCCATTTCCCGTGCTTTTCTTGTCTAATTGTAATTCATGGTTTCTTGAATAGATCCAGAAGGTAGGTATGAGGCACTTGAAAAATATGGGAATGACTTAACAGAATTGGCCAAACGCGGAAAATTAGATCCAGTTATAGGGCGTGACGATGAAATAAGGCGATGCATTCAGATTTTATCCCGCAGGACAAAGAACAACCCTGTCATAATTGGGGAACCAGGAGTTGGTAAAACTGCCATTGCTGAAGGGTACTGTCTCAACACACGCTTACACACGTCTATATGTCAGACATTTGACTCAACTTGAAAATTCAAAGTATTTTTGTGAAAATATTCTTTCAAAGATGTTCAAATGTTTTGTTACACTGTTGATAATTTAGCCATAAATTTCATGGTTCAAGAAATCTATTGTTATTCACTAGAGTGCAGGTGTCTCAAAAAATTAGCATGGAATTTGCAGGTTAGCTCAAAGAATTGTTCGTGGAGATGTTCCTGAGCCTCTATTGAATCGAAAGGTTCTACTCTCTCTGTTTTATGTGTGGCTTAATATAAGTATAAAAGATAAACAAAAAAAATCAGTTATTAGTTGAAACATTATCATCTTTAGTGAGTGATTTGAAGCTTTAGGCTATTTTCAACTGTATTGTGCTTTCTTTTCACTGTTACCATGTTAGATATTTTACAGGTGATTCCAATATCCTTTTCCCTACTTTCCCTCACATGAATGTAGTGTTTTATAGTTGAAATTGAGTCTAGAAGTACTATTGTTGATTTCATTGTTGTGTTTGTCCTTTCGAGTTGCTGGATAGAAAACATTATGAGTACTTTTGGCTTGACAGTTCAAACATCCAAATATACTTTAATTTTTTTGGCATGCAGTCTGGGTGGGGGTTCAATTTTATACCCTCTTTTTTCCCATTCCAGGTTGCTTAATTTATTTTTTGTTTACATGGATTAGCTTATTTCTCTGGACATGGGTTCTTTGCTGGCTGGCGCAAAGTATCGTGGAGAGTTTGAAGAAAGGTTGAAGGCAGTTTTAAAGGAAGTCACTGCATCAAATGGGCAGATCATATTGTTTATTGATGAAATTCACACCGTTGTTGGTGCAGGTTCTGTATTTTAATTAAAAGTTCATTTATTTCATGTTAATTAGAAAAATATGGATGCCTTTGAGTTAGTGTTTTGCCGTCCATAATCGTTTTGTATTGAACAAAATTCTTCATGTCTAGGGGCTGCTGGGGGTGCTATGGATGCTGGAAATTTATTGAAACCCATGCTTGGCCGAGGGGAACTTAGATGCATTGGGGCCACCACGCTTAATGAATACAGGAAGTATATTGAGAAGGACCCAGCTTTGGAACGTAGATTTCAACAAGTATTCTGCGAACAGCCATCTGTAGAAGACACAATTTCAATTTTGCGTGGATTGCGTGAACGTTATGAACTACACCATGGGGTTAAAATATCAGATAGTGCATTGGTTTCAGCAGCAATCCTTTCAGATAGATATATTACTGGGCGGTTCTTACCAGACAAAGGTATGCGATGGATTTTATTTGAATACAATAATAGTCATTTGTTTTAACTAAATTTTAATGTTACAACGTGGGTTCTATTGTCCTATTTGTCTCTTAAACTGATGTTGAAAGCATTTGACTTATGATTTTGTATTTCTGTGCGATTGTGATCTTATTCATATCAATGTTCCAGTCAAGAATGATTGTCAACTAATTTGAAGATTTTAGTTTATATGATATACCCAAATTTGTATAATCTGAAGTTATTGCTGCTGGAAAATATTCTGAGAAACATGAAATACTATGTTGCACGTTTGAGTATTTTATGTCTGGGAAAATTTTTATTTTCATGTCCGAGTAACCAGATCTTATTTCGGTTCATGCTCGTATACTAAGATTTCATGTTCCAGTAACCAGAAATATCAAATACTTTGAAACATGAAAATATTCTTTGAGAAACAAGACATCTGTTTAACTTCTAGTTATACTCTGCTTGAAGATTTTAATTTCTTGGTCAAGTAACCGGTTCTTATTTCAGTTCATTCCTATATACTAAGATTTTAATTTCCTTATGCCAGCCATTGATCTTGTTGATGAAGCTGCTGCAAAATTGAAAATGGAGATCACATCCAAACCTACTGAATTAGACGAGATAGACAGATCAATACTTAAGTTGGAGATGGAAAGGTTGTCTCTTAAAAATGACACAGCCAAAGCATCAAAAGAGAGGCTGATTAAGTTGGAACATGATTTAGAAGTTCTTAAACAGAAGCAAAAGGAGCTAAATGAGCAGTGGGAAAATGAGAAAAATCTCATGAATAGAGTCCGGTCAATTAAAGAAGAGGTAATAGCCTAACTTTGGCCTTTGATGAGATTGATTTATATAACCAAATTTAAGTGTCCATAGAATTATCCTCTTTTATTATTTGGTAGATTGATAGAGTTAACCTAGAGATGGAAGCTGCAGAGCGGGAGTACAACCTTAATCGTGCTGCTGAACTTAAATATGGCACATTAATATCGCTCCAACGCCAGCTTGAAGAAGCTGAGAAGAGCATGGCTGATTATCGCAATTCAGGAAAGTCATTGCTCCGGGAAGAAGTTACAGATCTTGATATTGCTGAAGTAGTAAGCCGATGGACTGGGATACCCCTATCCAATCTCCAGCAGACTGAGCGGGAAAAGCTTGTCACTTTGGAACAGGTTCTACATAGAAGGGTTGTTGGGCAGGACATGGCTGTCAAATCTGTAGCTGATGCAATACGTCGTTCACGGGCAGGCCTTTCTGACCCAAATCGACCCATTGCAAGCTTCATGTTCATGGGGCCCACAGGTGTTGGTAAAACTGAGCTTGCAAAAGCTCTTGCTGGGTACCTTTTCAACACGGAAAATGCACTCGTTCGAATTGATATGAGTGAATACATGGAAAAACATGCAGTATCACGACTGGTGGGTGCTCCACCAGGGTATGTGGGCTATGAAGAGGGTGGACAACTTACGGAGTTAGTGCGCCGAAGGCCATACTCTGTAGTTCTATTCGATGAAATTGAGAAAGCACATCATGATGTTTTCAACATCCTTCTGCAGTTGTTGGATGATGGTAGAATAACTGACTCTCAAGGGCGGACAGTGAGTTTCAACAATACTGTTCTGATAATGACATCAAACATTGGATCTCATTATATTCTTGAAACTCTAAGGAATACGGAGGAAGGTGAGGATGCTGTTTATGATGTGATGAAGAGGCAAGTAATAGAGTTAGCAAGGCAAACTTTCCGACCAGAGTTCATGAATCGCATTGATGAATACATAGTTTTCAAGCCCCTGGACTCCAAACAAATCAAGAAAATTGTTGAAATTCAGGTAAAGATCTTATATTTTTCTCTCTTTATTTATTTACTATTTATTTTTTGTTCTTTTTTTTTCCCTTTTTTTTTCTTGTTTTTTGTTTTTTGTGTGTGTGGATGAAATGGATAGCATAATCTCCTTTCTATGATTACATTGATTTTAATTTTTGTCATTAGAATGGCTCTCGTATAATATTTCTCCAAGATGCCTCTCTATAATGTTTGATTGTTTTCATTTTTCATTTTCTAGTTGGCCACATAAGTTAAAGATTGCATTGGACTTGTTATGTCCTTGTTTTTGTACTTGACAATACAAGTTGTGTGCACCGATCTCACCATCATTTTATCTGTGCAGTTGGTTCGTGTGAGGAACAGACTAAAACAAAAGAATATCAACTTTCAGTATACAGAGGAAGCTGTGGAACTGCTTGCTACCTTGGGCTTCGACCCTAACTATGGAGCAAGACCAGTCAAGCGGGTGATACAGCGAATGGTTGAGAATGAGATTGCAATGGGAATCCTAAGAGGAGAAATCAAGGAAGAAGATTCAATTATTCTTGACGAGATAGGTAATAGCGATGTTCCATCTCAAAATAGGTTGTGCATCAAGAAGGTGGAAAATTCAAAAATGAATGTCATGGTTGCAAATGACTAATGAGTATTTCACAAGGTTGAAGATGCAGACGGCTAAAGCGTGTTTTGTAGTTTAGGTACGTTACATTGTACTATATTTCAATATGTGTCTTTAGTTTCTGCAGCTTGTTTTGGTTGAATATGTAAGTGCACATTAATTATACCTGGTGGTCAATGCTCACACAAAAGTAGTACAAGACTATATACTATTGATTTCATTTTGGATCTACGCTTTGAGTCGAACACCTTTTATTCAAGTTTAATTTGTACAAAATTAATGTTTGAATACTGTTGACCTCATATTCAAGTTTAATTTGTAAAATATTAAATTTGAAATACTATTGACCTCGATTGAACTATTGTTACAATATGACGAAAATTTTTGTCAAATATGAAACTGCAAATCAACTCCTTACATCTATGGACTATGATATATATGAAGTTATCAACCTTAGTCATCCAAGGAAACATCAGACATCATAATCACAATGATACAGACTGCGCACCACAATGTGAAACTCTAATGTGCACTTACATATTCAAGTCAAACCACCTGCGTGTAGCCAAACTTATTCTTGATACCACCACATTTGTTTTCATTAATCATAGGAAAGTCCATAGAGTACTCAGTTCCTGTGAGATTCTTTTCTGCCACATCTCTGGTGTGCATATTCAGTCTCCACTAAACACGGGAGAAGAATGACTCTTCAGAGTTTTCTTCTCTGCCATCATGTGCATTTTCATGTCTGAACCATTTTGTTGATGAAGCTGCTGCAAAATTGAAAATGGAGATCACATCCAAACCTACTGAATTAGACGAGATAGACAGATCAATACTTAAGTTGGAGATGGAAAGGTTGTCTCTTAAAAATGACACAGCCAAAGCATCAAAAGAGAGGCTGATTAAGTTGGAACATGATTTAGAAGTTCTTAAACAGAAGCAAAAGGAGCTAAATGAGCAGTGGGAAAATGAGAAAAATCTCATGAATAGAGTCCGGTCAATTAAAGAAGAGGTAATAGCCTAACTTTGGCCTTTGATGAGATTGATTTATATAACCAAATTTAAGTGTCCATAGAATTATCCTCTTTTATTATTTGGTAGATTGATAGAGTTAACCTAGAGATGGAAGCTGCAGAGCGGGAGTACAACCTTAATCGTGCTGCTGAACTTAAATATGGCACATTAATATCGCTCCAACGCCAGCTTGAAGAAGCTGAGAAGAGCATGGCTGATTATCGCAATTCAGGAAAGTCATTGCTCCGGGAAGAAGTTACAGATCTTGATATTGCTGAAGTAGTAAGCCGATGGACTGGGATACCCCTATCCAATCTCCAGCAGACTGAGCGGGAAAAGCTTGTCACTTTGGAACAGGTTCTACATAGAAGGGTTGTTGGGCAGGACATGGCTGTCAAATCTGTAGCTGATGCAATACGTCGTTCACGGGCAGGCCTTTCTGACCCAAATCGACCCATTGCAAGCTTCATGTTCATGGGGCCCACAGGTGTTGGTAAAACTGAGCTTGCAAAAGCTCTTGCTGGGTACCTTTTCAACACGGAAAATGCACTCGTTCGAATTGATATGAGTGAATACATGGAAAAACATGCAGTATCACGACTGGTGGGTGCTCCACCAGGGTATGTGGGCTATGAAGAGGGTGGACAACTTACGGAGTTAGTGCGCCGAAGGCCATACTCTGTAGTTCTATTCGATGAAATTGAGAAAGCACATCATGATGTTTTCAACATCCTTCTGCAGTTGTTGGATGATGGTAGAATAACTGACTCTCAAGGGCGGACAGTGAGTTTCAACAATACTGTTCTGATAATGACATCAAACATTGGATCTCATTATATTCTTGAAACTCTAAGGAATACGGAGGAAGGTGAGGATGCTGTTTATGATGTGATGAAGAGGCAAGTAATAGAGTTAGCAAGGCAAACTTTCCGACCAGAGTTCATGAATCGCATTGATGAATACATAGTTTTCAAGCCCCTGGACTCCAAACAAATCAAGAAAATTGTTGAAATTCAGGTAAAGATCTTATATTTTTCTCTCTTTATTTATTTACTATTTATTTTTTGTTCTTTTTTTTTCCCTTTTTTTTTCTTGTTTTTTGTTTTTTGTGTGTGTGGATGAAATGGATAGCATAATCTCCTTTCTATGATTACATTGATTTTAATTTTTGTCATTAGAATGGCTCTCGTATAATATTTCTCCAAGATGCCTCTCTATAATGTTTGATTGTTTTCATTTTTCATTTTCTAGTTGGCCACATAAGTTAAAGATTGCATTGGACTTGTTATGTCCTTGTTTTTGTACTTGACAATACAAGTTGTGTGCACCGATCTCACCATCATTTTATCTGTGCAGTTGGTTCGTGTGAGGGACAGACTAAAACAAAAGAATATCAACTTTCAGTATACAGAGGAAGCTGTGGAACTGCTTGCTACCTTGGGCTTCGACCCTAACTATGGAGCAAGACCAGTCAAGCGGGTGATACAGCGAATGGTTGAGAATGAGATTGCAATGGGAATCCTAAGAGGAGAAATCAAGGAAGAAGATTCAATTATTCTTGACGAGATAGGTAATAGCGATGTTCCATCTCAAAATAGGTTGTGCATCAAGAAGGTGGAAAATTCAAAAATGAATGTCATGGTTGCAAATGACTAATGAGTATTTCACAAGGTTGAAGATGCAGACGGCTAAAGCGTGTTTTGTAGTTTAGGTACGTTACATTGTACTATATTTCAATATGTGTCTTTAGTTTCTGCAGCTTGTTTTGGTTGAATATGTAAGTGCACATTAATTATACCTGGTGGTCAATGCTCACACAAAAGTAGTACAAGACTATATACTATTGATTTCATTTTGGATCTACGCTTTGAGTCGAACACCTTTTATTCAAGTTTAATTTGTACAAAATTAATGTTTGAATACTGTTGACCTCATATTCAAGTTTAATTTGTAAAATATTAAATTTGAAATACTATTGACCTCGATTGAACTATTGTTACAATATGACGAAAATTTTTGTCAAATATGAAACTGCAAATCAACTCCTTACATCTATGGACTATGATATATATGAAGTTATCAACCTTAGTCATCCAAGGAAACATCAGACATCATAATCACAATGATACAGACTGCGCACCACAATGTGAAACTCTAATGTGCACTTACATATTCAAGTCAAACCACCTGCGTGTAGCCAAACTTATTCTTGATACCACCACATTTGTTTTCATTAATCATAGGAAAGTCCATAGAGTACTCAGTTCCTGTGAGATTCTTTTCTGCCACATCTCTGGTGTGCATATTCAGTCTCCACTAAACACGGGAGAAGAATGACTCTTCAGAGTTTTCTTCTCTGCCATCATGTGCATTTTCATGTCTGAACCATTTTGTTGATGAAGCTGCTGCAAAATTGAAAATGGAGATCACATCCAAACCTACTGAATTAGACGAGATAGACAGATCAATACTTAAGTTGGAGATGGAAAGGTTGTCTCTTAAAAATGACACAGCCAAAGCATCAAAAGAGAGGCTGATTAAGTTGGAACATGATTTAGAAGTTCTTAAACAGAAGCAAAAGGAGCTAAATGAGCAGTGGGAAAATGAGAAAAATCTCATGAATAGAGTCCGGTCAATTAAAGAAGAGGTAATAGCCTAACTTTGGCCTTTGATGAGATTGATTTATATAACCAAATTTAAGTGTCCATAGAATTATCCTCTTTTATTATTTGGTAGATTGATAGAGTTAACCTAGAGATGGAAGCTGCAGAGCGGGAGTACAACCTTAATCGTGCTGCTGAACTTAAATATGGCACATTAATATCGCTCCAACGCCAGCTTGAAGAAGCTGAGAAGAGCATGGCTGATTATCGCAATTCAGGAAAGTCATTGCTCCGGGAAGAAGTTACAGATCTTGATATTGCTGAAGTAGTAAGCCGATGGACTGGGATACCCCTATCCAATCTCCAGCAGACTGAGCGGGAAAAGCTTGTCACTTTGGAACAGGTTCTACATAGAAGGGTTGTTGGGCAGGACATGGCTGTCAAATCTGTAGCTGATGCAATACGTCGTTCACGGGCAGGCCTTTCTGACCCAAATCGACCCATTGCAAGCTTCATGTTCATGGGGCCCACAGGTGTTGGTAAAACTGAGCTTGCAAAAGCTCTTGCTGGGTACCTTTTCAACACGGAAAATGCACTCGTTCGAATTGATATGAGTGAATACATGGAAAAACATGCAGTATCACGACTGGTGGGTGCTCCACCAGGGTATGTGGGCTATGAAGAGGGTGGACAACTTACGGAGTTAGTGCGCCGAAGGCCATACTCTGTAGTTCTATTCGATGAAATTGAGAAAGCACATCATGATGTTTTCAACATCCTTCTGCAGTTGTTGGATGATGGTAGAATAACTGACTCTCAAGGGCGGACAGTGAGTTTCAACAATACTGTTCTGATAATGACATCAAACATTGGATCTCATTATATTCTTGAAACTCTAAGGAATACGGAGGAAGGTGAGGATGCTGTTTATGATGTGATGAAGAGGCAAGTAATAGAGTTAGCAAGGCAAACTTTCCGACCAGAGTTCATGAATCGCATTGATGAATACATAGTTTTCAAGCCCCTGGACTCCAAACAAATCAAGAAAATTGTTGAAATTCAGGTAAAGATCTTATATTTTTCTCTCTTTATTTATTTACTATTTATTTTTTGTTCTTTTTTTTTCCCTTTTTTTTTCTTGTTTTTTGTTTTTTGTGTGTGTGGATGAAATGGATAGCATAATCTCCTTTCTATGATTACATTGATTTTAATTTTTGTCATTAGAATGGCTCTCGTATAATATTTCTCCAAGATGCCTCTCTATAATGTTTGATTGTTTTCATTTTTCATTTTCTAGTTGGCCACATAAGTTAAAGATTGCATTGGACTTGTTATGTCCTTGTTTTTGTACTTGACAATACAAGTTGTGTGCACCGATCTCACCATCATTTTATCTGTGCAGTTGGTTCGTGTGAGGGACAGACTAAAACAAAAGAATATCAACTTTCAGTATACAGAGGAAGCTGTGGAACTGCTTGCTACCTTGGGCTTCGACCCTAACTATGGAGCAAGACCAGTCAAGCGGGTGATACAGCGAATGGTTGAGAATGAGATTGCAATGGGAATCCTAAGAGGAGAAATCAAGGAAGAAGATTCAATTATTCTTGACGAGATAGGTAATAGCGATGTTCCATCTCAAAATAGGTTGTGCATCAAGAAGGTGGAAAATTCAAAAATGAATGTCATGGTTGCAAATGACTAATGAGTATTTCACAAGGTTGAAGATGCAGACGGCTAAAGCGTGTTTTGTAGTTTAGGTACGTTACATTGTACTATATTTCAATATGTGTCTTTAGTTTCTGCAGCTTGTTTTGGTTGAATATGTAAGTGCACATTAATTATACCTGGTGGTCAATGCTCACACAAAAGTAGTACAAGACTATATACTATTGATTTCATTTTGGATCTACGCTTTGAGTCGAACACCTTTTATTCAAGTTTAATTTGTACAAAATTAATGTTTGAATACTGTTGACCTCATATTCAAGTTTAATTTGTAAAATATTAAATTTGAAATACTATTGACCTCGATTGAACTATTGTTACAATATGACGAAAATTTTTGTCAAATATGAAACTGCAAATCAACTCCTTACATCTATGGACTATGATATATATGAAGTTATCAACCTTAGTCATCCAAGGAAACATCAGACATCATAATCACAATGATACAGACTGCGCACCACAATGTGAAACTCTAATGTGCACTTACATATTCAAGTCAAACCACCTGCGTGTAGCCAAACTTATTCTTGATACCACCACATTTGTTTTCATTAATCATAGGAAAGTCCATAGAGTACTCAGTTCCTGTGAGATTCTTTTCTGCCACATCTCTGGTGTGCATATTCAGTCTCCACTAAACACGGGAGAAGAATGACTCTTCAGAGTTTTCTTCTCTGCCATCATGTGCATTTTCATGTCTGAACCATTTTGGAAAACCATTCAAACTTGTTCAAACCAAAGCCGGGGCCAGGGATGATTGAGTTACGAGCTCTACATGCCAAGATTACTACCTGTACACTCATCCAAGCACAATGGCAAGAATTGCAGATCAGATGTCTAGAAATAATTTTTACAAAAAGAGAAAAAAAAAAAAAATTGCAAATATAGATGTTGGTATGGCTCTTTACCTCATCACCATCCTCGTAACAGTTGATTATATGAAATGCACAGCTTGTTTCCGCCTCAAACCACTTGACAGAATCTGCGAGGCATTATTCCAATCCTTGCATATCCTTGTTTGTCGTATTTTATCAGCCTAGACCGTATTGGGGTGAGTCAGGCAACATTCTGTAATCAATATAACTATATTGTCTGCCTGAATAGTACAAGGAAAAACTAAAATGCAGAGAACACTTACGGATCCACCAGCTATGAGTCGATTTATGTCTATGGTTATGAGAAAATCCATTATACCTGAAGGAATTATGATGAATCCAAAAAATGGTGTTAAAAAAGAGAAATGGTAAAGCTAAATCTGTCTACTCAGCCTTGAGTTGAACTTCAGATACACATATTTCACCTTCTGGTAACCCCTTTTTCATGGCAGAGATATCATCTATTTAATTCAAGATCCACCTTGTATAGAAGTTTATGTCCATCAGCTGCAGGAAGGATGACAGAATTGCCATAAGCAGTTGTAAAGAATCCAAATTTAGCTCTTGTTTTGGTCCTATAATCACCAAAGCATCAAAAATTTTTACCTGAGACTATTCCCAATTCAAAATAAGGTTTTTGCGGATGAATCCTCATAATCACAAGCTCTTCTGTGCCTGGGGCTTTCTGTGAAATTATGCATTATAATGTGAAAAAGTTGCATCACAGTGTAAATTAGAGAAAGGAACAACTACCTTAGGGTGACTGGTGAATGGCCTCCTCCAAGCTCCATTGACTTCCCACCGTGCTAAAAAACACTGGTGTTGCTCATGTACTTATTCACAGCCCCATATCTCAACTACAGCAAACAGTTATAAAAATCAAGTCATACCAAGCTAGAATCATCAATTTTTCTCCATTACATTAACACCAAGTTTACACCTACCCAATTTAGTAGGTAAGCTGACAACACAGCTGCAGAATCGCCTTCTATAGCAGGAAGAAATATCGGTCTGTTCCTTTCCCGTTCAAGTTTGAATGTATCTGTTATAACATACTACTATTTGCTCTACACCACGTGGGCGGTACATCCAAGTACACTCCATTAATTCACAAAGACCCAACAATATGGCAATTGTCCACTAAACGAAAACATGGATTCAGTGTTATTGTAGGAAATCTTCCACGATCCGTTATTGTGGTCTTTACTGAAGTACAAAGCATGGAGGATGCCCTCTCCTTCTATCCAACAGTGACTACTGACTAGACCTTCCAAACACTGACTTTGTCGACTTTAATCCTCCAAACAGGGGATTTGACCCTGCATAAAATTATAATTTAATCATGTGGTGTTTGATTATGTCCTTTCAAATGTAGAAAAAAATAACAATTTCAAGACGAAAAAGTAGATAAGCAAACCATTGACTTTATGTATAATATAAAGGATAAACTAATCATCTTATTATGTCTTGGGCTTATTTGTCTTTTTCAATGTTCCCTTGCAACTCCAAACAAATTTTCAATTCGTAGGCCTTAGCAGCGAACACATCCACAAGAATCCCCAAGAAGAAGGTACAACTGGAGATAAAGCCTATATAAGAGGATTTGGAAAGTTATGCAGAGAATCAAGCAAGAAGTTAAGTCTATAGCAAAGGATTAGAAAATGTACCTCAACTATTGTGGCAACATTTAAACTGCTTTTTAAACTATCCAAGTATGATTCTGAATGCACCTGTTGCCAAAGTCCGATTAAAAATCTCGAAACACAGTAGTCGTTGCAGATAAATCGGTCCTAAACTAGCATACATTTTGCCTACATCAATAGAAGTTTATTGGAATGTTGATGGATACCACTAGGAGGTCTTCTTTCGTAGCCTCCAGGGGTTCAACAATGTCCTTTTTTTATCCAAAAGGTGGGAAAAATTAATGTTTTGGTCCTTTATATATGAAAATTCACCGAATTAGTCCTTCTACGTTTTGATTGAAAAAATTGGTCTGTAGGTTTGATAATTTCTCCAATTTAGTCCTTCTAACATAACTAAACTAATTAACACAAATAGTACCCCACAAATCCTAAATTAAATTAAATGGGTTAAACACCCGACCCACAACCCACTCCAATACCCATTTGAAACAACCCGTCTCTTCCCCAAGTCTCTGCCAGGGTACTTTCTTCCCATCTTCCATCTTCCAAAATCCACATCATCTCCATCTTCATTTTCTAAAACTCAAAGCTAGGATGCCATTGCATCAACCGATGGAGTTTCAGGCAGCGGCGGCAATGGCGGTGCAATGGAGTGGACAGAGTTGTCCCTGTGAGATGGGGTTTTTGAACCCTAATTTGGATCATTTCTCTGGAGTCTCCTTTGAAATAATCAGTGTCGTCATCGTCCCCTGCTGCTGCGGCCGCGAATGAAGTTTTCCTCCTCCAAGAATTGATTGGGAAATTCGGTGGCTCTAGGACCTCCGGCGGATATTGTGTTAATGAGGCTAATTTGAGGAGTGGGTTGAATTCGGCGAAGGTCCAGTTCCCAATTGTGGATCGGATAAACCCTAATTTGAGAAATTTGGGGACTTCTGTAATCTTACCTCCGCCGCCGCCGCTGCAGTCGATTGCTGCCGATTCGGGGTTTATAGAGAGGGCGGCGAAATTCTCCTACTTTGGCAGCCGGAGTTTCAACGGAAGAGGCTCTCCAATTTGAAATAGATCCACTACTTTCATCTAAATTAGGGATGCTGTGAAGTTTAGAAAATGAAAGATGGAGATGATGTGGATTTTGGAAGATGAAGATGTGAAGAACGTAACCTAGCAGCAGAGATTTGGAAAAGAGGCTGGTTGTTTCAAATGGGTATTGGAGTGGGTTGTGGGTCGGGTGTTTAACCCATTTAATTTAGGATTTGTGCGGTACTATTTGTGTAAATTAGTTTAATTATGTTAGAAGGACTAAATTGGAGAAATTATCAAACTTAAGGGACAAATTTTTCCAATCAAAACATAGAGGACTAATTTGATGAATTTTCAAAGATAAAGGACTAAAACATTAATTTTTCCTCCAAAAGGTGCTCAGCAGTGAGAAAGCGATAGATACGACCCCATTTAGAAGAATCAAAGGGATGCCTGATTTTCTCCCAAAAAAAAATTTAAAAAAAATGCATGATTAAGCTATGTTAACAAAGGAAACTGCCCGGCAAAAATTCCCTCAAAATCAAAAATATCTATTATCTATTATAATATAAAAGGTCTTGCCCTTATGAACGAATCCCCCGTCTCCCAACCATAGGTTGGGGTTCCATCCCCACCCGGCCACTATCCCTCCCATTCCTTTGTAATTTGTGTGGTTTGGGCTCCCACCCTACTTTGTCGACACATGAGTGTCACTGTTTACAAAAAAAAAACAAACAGTAATTGGCCTTATGAACAATAACCTATCTATTTCATCAATATTTACTTTCGGCACGTAATTCTATTCACATTTTTAACACTTAATAAGTATACACATAAAAATTCTAAAAGTTTGATATTTTAAAACTACAATATGACACGAATCCAACTGAGATCTCACTTGATTATATTTTTTTTCTTCTGTAAATGTTGTATAAATGTTGTATAAACATGAGTCATAGCTGGATAATAATAAATAGTAACATAAGTTAATCATTTTTTATTATCCAAAAATTTAGGAAGAATAAAAAAGCATAATGCACTTTCGAAATATATAGGAGAACCAAATTTGAATGAAATTTCACACTAAATAATTTAATTTCATTAATACTACCAAATAGTATAATTTCTGGGTATATTTATTATTTAAATCTAATTTAAATATTTATTATTATTCTAACAAATACTTTATGAATTTGAATTATATATAATATGATAATAAATTTTAATAAATACTTTCTACATTGATATTATATTCCTCAATGGATAAAAATATTTATATTAGATAAATTAACTAATTTATACAAATTGCATAAGTTCATCAAACTATATGCTTATACATCCCACAAAATCATATCATTATGAAATTCGTGAAAATGATACATTCAATAATATTTTTTTGCATAATCACTCTAAATTAAAATTCGCAAGAGTATTTTCTTATATTTTTTTTAATTTAATTTGAAAATATCTACATCTTTGTGAAATTTTTAATTTTTCAATGTCTTAGGGTAAATAAATATTAATACTCAATTACTATGTGCAACTGTGATTACATGTACTTTATTTGCCTATATATTATATTAGAGCCGTGAGTAGAAAGCCTTTTAAATTGTAATATATAAATTATTGGTAGTGACATATTATTAATAATGCTTAAAATTGTTTAATGAGCATCAGGAATATACTCGACATAATAAAAATTAAACAATTTTATTTGTTAAATTCGATTTTTTTATTCACATTTCCGGCATTCCCGGCCGTTGGGCAGGGTAATATATAAATTATTGGTAGTGACATATTATTAATAATGCTTAAAATTGTTTAATGAGCATCAGGAATATACTCGACATAATAAAAATTAAACAATTTTATTTGTTAAATTCGATTTTTTTATTCACATTTCCGGCATTCCCGGCCGTTGGGCAGGGTAATACTAGATAACCATAGATTGACATGGAATAGGTTACGGTAAACAGAAACAGTATCTCCACCCAGTAGAAAAGACACCATCGCGTCAAGAATAACTATTTAGGTTATTAAGACATGTCAAACCTTATTTTATTTTATTTTTCATAGGCTCTGTTGTGTCGGCCTAGATCTTTTTTCACCGCCACCTTTCTGCACTTTGATTTTTATCTTCTTTTCGAGGCTGTTTGTTTTGCCCTTTTTTTTTTGCTTATCCGAAAAGATTTTTTTAAAAAAATTTGTTTGTTTGGCCTTATTAAAAAAAAGTTAAATGAGAAACAAAAGTTGAAATTCTCATTTTTTTAAGTAAGTAGGGGTTACTTTAGAAAAAGAATAAGTCATTTTAGATATAAAAATACAAAAATATCCATATTTAATAAAGAAATAAAATAAATGATAAATATCCTTATAAGATTTGTGTTCATTTTAGTAATTTTAATACTAAAAAGTCCTTCTACGCACAATTCATCTAAACATATTTTCGTTAAAAATCAACTTTAATTATATTTATCCAAATAATTATTTGGACTGTTTTTGCTTTTGAATTCTCATTCTCTCCCATTCTCCTTTTTTTTCTACTGACTTCTCATTTTTTTCAAAAGTCAAAACAAACAAGCCCTTCATCTCCTTGATCCACCACAAACCCTAACTGCACTGGCATGTGTGAATCACGAATCCTCGTTTTAAAGAAAAAGTACATGGAAGTAAAAACGATTTGGAATGAAATCCGACTCCTCAATTCCTTAGTCTATCATACTAAGAGTTTCGATCTGCTTGCACTCCTCGAGAAAGAGGATGAAAAGGAGCTCTCGTTGGTCTGAACGAGGAGTACATGGATACGTGCAATAAAATCCTGAGGATGAATCCTCTTCCTAATGTGAGCACCACGATAGGCATGGTATGCCACATAGAGGCACGGCTTAGGAGTTATTCGGATGGATAACATCAAACTTGCAAAGAAGAATGGCGTAATATGTTACTATTGCAACAAGCCATGGTGTCAGATTGCTTCCAAAATCCACGTAATGCACCAGACACGTATATTGGGGAAGGACTACGACACACAAACACCAACACAACACCAACTCTTTAATGTTGTTGGTTAACCTTTAACTAAAATCTTAGTGCACAGGGATACTTAGGTAGTAGTGCCAATCATATATCACTTAAGGATATAACCGACCATATATTAGTTAGGCGGCATGGCCGACCATATAACTAAAACAAGTGCACCAAGAACTTAACAAACCAAGACTTAACCCGAGAGACTTAAACAAAGAGAACACTTTTATAAATACACAACACAATTACAACAATATTCACTTCTTTAACACTCACCCTCACTCCTCAACACTTCTCAACACTACTCAACTCAACTCTCAACTCATGACTCCCCAACTCTCCACACCTTACACAAATGAAGGGGCTCACCCCTATTTATAAGGTGAGCAAGTTTCTAGAGAATTCTAAAAATATTATAATTAATTATTCTCTAAATTATTCTACACATATATTACTCTTCATGTTTCTAGAATATTTTGATAAAATTATTTTTAATACTTAATCTAGATTATTCTAAGGACTTCTATACAAGTCTATTTCTTCATTATTCTAGAATATTCTAATACTTGTAACATTATTAAGTTTGCATTGATCTCTAACACTCCCCTCAATGCAAACTTCCTTCCATTGATGATTTGTAGATCATTCCGAGTGCTTCTCTGAATTTTTCAAACTTGGGTTTACTTAAACTCTTCGCGAAGAAATATGCAACTTGCTCAGCCGTCTTTATTGACACCATCTCGATATCCCTTCTAGCACTTTCTCATGAACATAGTACACTTTATGGCCTAAATTATTACCATTGGGTGGCGGCTAATAGGGAACATTACTAGAGGCTGAATTGCTGGGCGGCGGCGGTAGGGATTGTGAGGTGCCAAAAGGATCAGGATCTGGATTGGGACGGGAGGTGGGGAAATGACGGGGGGATGTTAGAGGGCATGAATCTGAGGGAGAGGAGCATCGGGGGGATTTTATGGCGGCGGAGGAGCACAAATCCTAAGACAAGTCCGGTGAGCAGAAGAAGTGCCATTATGAAGATGAAGATCTCGGTTGCTTTCCCCACATAGCACAACTTCATCTCTCTCTCTGGAAAAATGTCGTGACAATGAGTTGGGTGTTTAACTTTCCACCGTCACATTAGTCATTGGAGTTGTTGTCAAATGCCAAGAAATTCCACAAAGCCACTCGGTCACTGCTTCATTCTCTCGCACTACACTAATTATGTAGAATTAGAACCTATCCCTATCATTAAAGTAGTGAACAAGGATTGAATTAACCATTATTCCATTTTTCCCTTGTTGTTGCCCATCCCCATAATTACAATGAAAGCGATAAAGATAATGCCAAGAGAGTGCTTGTTGAATGTCTAAAACAAGCATTTGAACACTCTTCAAGGTCTTAATGCGGAAAATTCACACACAGTGAAGGGCAGAGGAAGAGGGAGTAGCTATTTTTCTTTTTCTTTTTTTCTTTTCCCGGTTAATCCAATAAATTAATCTCGTATTTGTCTTTTCTATATTTTTTACAAAACTCAAACTAACTCTTAGATAGAAGCGAAACAATTATATATAGGAGTTCAATTATTTTCTATCAAAAGGCACCACGTCCACAGGATATGCTAAATTTAACTTCATTTCAGATCGAATTAATTATTTTCACAAACTATTTATAACTATTGTACGATTGGTCCTGGAATTCTATAAGAGAAAAATGAAACTAAAAATATCATTGTTTAATTGATCAAAATCAGACAAAAATATGACATGTTATGTTGTCGTGAGAAATTCATCCTCAAAAAGTGTAAGACACTTAATAAAGTTGAGCCCAACTATAACTTAAACCCTATAAGATGGGGTACAATAGGCAAAGTAAGTATATCGATTATATAACAAAACAAGAACATCAATAAATATTGCCAGTCCAAAAAAGTTTGACAGTAATAACCTAACAAAATAACATCCTCCAAACCTCAAAAATGATCGTGCATATGCTAAGAAAGTAGGAATGGGAGTTATAAAACAAAAACGCAAGTGCACAATATTTTCAACAATTCATCTTCCACAGTAAAGACAATCTTGAAAATCAATGTGGCGTTTAAAAAGGTTGAATACAGCTCATTCCTTTATCTTCTCCCCTTTAGTCTCTTTGACTGGAGGGGTTTTGAATGGAATGAATCTCTTATCACCCATCCACTTTCTTAAAACCTCTGGTATTTCCACCCCATCCTCCGTCTGGTAGTTCTCCAAAATGCAGCATAATGTCCTCCCTGTTGCAGTGAGCGTAGAATTCAACATGTGGACATATTCCTTAACCTTATCATTACCCTGCAACCATATTTATATGTACACTGTCAGATTAATTAGGAAAGAAAAGCTGATCACCAATTTTTTTTTTTTTTAATACTACTGTAAAAGTATCATAAGTTCCATAACATTGTACTAATTCGACTTCCAGAGTATGCAATATTTCACTTAGCTCCTACCTACAGGTAACATGCATACATTTACATATGAAATTGTAAACAGTTAACTACTTGTTCACTTTGTACGGTTAGTTTGGATAAATAAATTTATCAAACCTAATCCCATGTTTGCTTTGTAGGATTAGGGCCCATGATTAATCATGACCCGGTGTTCTAATATTAAATGGTGGGACTACAATTCCACCTCAAGTGGTGTGATGGAATTATTCCCATCATTTTTAAGCATGGGATTATCAAATCAATCAAAGTGTTAGGAACTAAATTATCCTAATGGGATTGATTAACCATCGAAGTGAACACCCCATAAGTGTAAAGAATTCCAAGAGATGAAATTGTCTCACCTTTTTCTGCCCATAACGGATTTCTAATCGTCTTGACTGATAGTCAGTACAGTTTGAGCAGGACACGAGTTCTCTATATGTTTGTGAAGCTGGGAACCACCCTTCCAAATCATACTTCTTTGCAGCAGCATCATTCAGTGCACCAGAGACGACAGACACCACTTGATATGGAATTTTAAGCTGCTCAAAGAACAACATCATTCATGAACCATAACAAAGGTCAAAGGTGTATGGCAAACTTCAGCAGAAAACAAAAGCTTTCATGTAATAATATGCTTCAGCTTCCACCAAAATAGATTAAGCATAGGGTTCTTCCATACACAGGGATACAAAGAGCTATCAAAAGAATATTTTCTGAAAATCAAAGCGAAAAATATACCAGCTTGTAGAAATCCTCTGAATTCTTTAGCATCTCTTCATGCATTTCCCAAGAATCAGTTCCATTTGGACTGGTAATGCAAAATTGCTCCACCTTCTCAAACTCGTGAGTGCGGAAAATTCCTAGAGTATCTCGACCGTGTGAACCAGCCTCTTTACGAAAGCATGGTGAAGTTCCAGCATACCTGATAGAAGCATTGTTGTTTAGAAACAACACTTTGCAGCTAGCAACAAAATCTAAATAATGCCAAGCTCCGCACGATGATGTTTTCTAATTATTGATCCTGTACCTCAGAGGTAGCTGCGAAGGATGAAGCCAATCATCTATATGATATGCACAAAGCGGTTGTTCAGATGTAGCAATCAGATATTTATCATCTCCGTCTGCTGTAACCTGTCACACGCTCATTTCAGCTTCCACAAAAACAGAGCAGAGGATTTAAGTAATAAATAATAGTTTGTTGTTACATAAGTAATAAATAATTGAGAAAAATTTCCAGATTTATTAAATGAGAAACCTTGTAGAGCTCCTCGTCAAATTGTGATAATTGAGCACATTTAGCCATAATCTCCTTCCTCATGAGGGATGGTGGTCGCACTCCAGTAAAGCCCCTCTTCATCAAAAAATCAAGACCAAAGTTGATTAGAGCTCGAATAAGCGCTTCTCCATCACCTAAAAGATAGTAACCTCGGCTCCCAGCCACATTGGCACCTAATATTCAAATTCACTTTGAGTAAAGAAGCAACCAAGAATCCAAGACAGACGGCTACAGCAGAAAAAGCAATAGGCCATGCAACATTTACTCAAATATAACCCCCACAAAATTGTGGTAATGCACAGGCACTATGAAAATGAAATTGAAAAGCACATAGCACCTTTCTCTGTGTTTACAATCCCAAGAAGCTCAATAAGATCCACATGGTTTTTCAGATTTGGTTCTGTTCGCTTCTCTCCCCACGAGCGAATTATGGCATTGTTTGCCTATAGAACAATTCGAAAGATTGCTAAATAAATAAATATGAAACACAAGTAACATTGAATGAAATTGAGACCCACCTCATCATTACTGACAGGGACTGAATCATGCACAAGATTTCCAATAGTTGCCATTCTCAACTGCACTGCAGCCAAAGCCTCCTGCACCTCTACCTCCTTCTTTGCAATTTGTTCTTTCTTTTCCTCTGCTTTTTTGATCATTCCACTAGCATCTTCTTTTGACTTATACAATATAAGGAAATCTTGAAGTGAGAAAACAATTGAAATAAAATCTAGAATAATGTGGGAAGCCACAGGCCCACAACATAATTTTCAGTCGTGGTTATTGGCAGAGATAACCATGAGACAAACATCCCACAGTGATCAAGCATGCACGCGATATAGGCTTTAAGAGATAGAAAACACAGCTGCCAAACATATATGTTATTCAAATCCCTATTCCCAACATGAGCACTTATTAAAGTAACTTGCCAAAATGTGTATATTAAACAACAATTGTTGAATCTTTTTTGCCTTTTGAGGATGGGGGATGGGAGGAGTTTGGATAAAGGACAAATTAAATATACTAGTATGATTAATCAACAGTTGCATATATATACATGTATATATGCACATGTTGAGTAAATGTTTATTATTTAAAAAAAATTTGAGGTTTTCGGATCACAAAATACTTCGCCATTGAGAGAAAAATCTTTTCATTTAATGCAAGTATCTAATTACTTTTAATGAAAAGAGTGCATATTCCTAGCTCAATAACAATTCAATAAGTATGCACACAATATGACATATCAAGTGAACTATCTACTCAAAAAACTAATATAGTTATATGATATTTTCTAATAGTTCGGTGTCTAATAGTTCCACTGTCTTATCAATGTGACAACTCATTTGCAAGAAGAAACACACTATTAATCCATTTATAATGTCTTGAAATGTATAATGGGCCTAATCACACATGTAATTATAATCATGTGTTAAGTTTAAATTATGTTTCCTTGGATTTCAAGCCATCATACATGAGCAAAAATACAGTTCAACTAAAGCAAACGAAAACAGTGTTCTAGTAAGAAGAAATTAATTTCCAAATATTCAAATAGCAAGTGAAATTATGAGCATAGAGCACTCACAATTCTGAGGCGAGCAAACTCTTTGCTAATCTTGTTTCTCTCAGTCCTGAGGCCATCCAACTCAAATTGTCCTATAACCAAGTCAAATTGATATAGAACAAAAAAAAAAAAAAAATCGAGGAACACATAAAATAATGGGCAACACTAAAACTAAAGAGACAATTAATGGATGTTTACTTTGGCGCCAAATTTTGTCAAGCTCGATGACTTGATCAACGAGTTCAACATTGGCAAACCGATGACGCTGTGATTCCCGTATTTTCTCAGGGTTGCCCCCCTTTTCTTCACGGAAGAGATTAATATCTAACATATTTATCCCACCCTTTATAGATGAATACCCGACAACTTGTAGAAGTCAATAACTGCATAGAAACATAAATTTCAGTGTTGAAAATCACATTCATCATTACAGATTACGTAAAAAATCCAAAAGAACATTCATAAAAGAGCAAGCAAAACAACGTGACGCTCAATGTTGGCTTGAGTATAGGAAAATATCTTGAAAACAAAAAAAACAAAAAAAACAAATAAATAATAAATAAAACCTACACATAGAAATAAGAAAAAGATGAATCGAAATTTAATAGCATGGAAGAAACTGCAGATTTGAAACAGATACGACCATACAAGCTTTTGTCAATGAGATATAAGAGCCGCCAAGAATGCACAATAATTGCAACACAAGTTAAGTAAATGGGCAAGAAACGGTGAGTGAGAAGGCGACTTCCAGCATCCAAGGTATAGGGTTTAAGGGTGCGTTTGGTACAGAGATGGAATTGCAGAGAATTGATGGCAAAGAATGGAATTACATAGAAATGGAATTGGGTCAGATTTAATTCTCTTGTTTGCTAAAATAGAGAAATGATACAGAAAAATCAATTATTTTGTTTGGTAATTATAGATAGAGAATTTCCTGCTTTCAGTTACGGATTGAACTGAACCTATTTGCCCATTGAAATACTTTATAAACTTTATTTCAAATTTTACTTGTATAATTTTTTTATAACAATGGTTAATTGAAAAACATACAAAATATGCACAAATTAACAATAAAAAATGATGATTAAACGAAAAAATATGCGTTAAATAAAATGCAAGGTCCATTCTTGTAATGTCTCTGTACAAATAACATTATCAACATTGCTCGTCCCATGTATACATAAAAATATCTTTATGAAACTCATAAAAATTCACAACTCCACTGCTTCAAATTTGTTCAATGAAAAAAAAAAAATTGACTTATGGAATACTTAAATAAGAGGGCTGCCATCAAAGTGGCAACAAATGTCATCTGCAAAATCCATTCTCATTTGTTTTATCAAACAATTAATCACAAGCCAAAAAGCTAATTCTTCAAAACTTTTAGAAATATAGCACTGCTCATTTAAGTTCTCTAATTTTTTGTGTCCATATACTTTCCAGATTAAACCATGTCTCATTATCCACCAAATTCTTCACTAGCAATCAAACCACATTCATATTGGAAACAAAATCTTCAACAACGCCTACAGCATAAATCGAGCACTGTAGAGGCGATTTCCTGAATACTTATCCTATATCATGTCTAGAAAGGAGTGAGGCAGAACGACGGAGATGAGTGCGGGAAGAAATTGGTGCAAATCAGGAATGAGAAATTGAAATCATACCCGTCACTGAGGAACAAAAGCAGACAACGGAGGATGCTAGACGGCGACGGGGTTTCCGGCGAGATTCAGACGCAGGAACAACGGCGGAGATGACTTGCAGACAGGGATGACGGAAACGCACAAGGAGGTCCGAAGAGAAACAGATGCAGAGGGCGGACGATTTGGGTGAGAATTGAGATGCCCACTTTCACAAACCTCGCCAATTCTCGTCTTTTTCAGAGAATTAAAAGTACAGATTGAGAATAGGATTATTTATCGAGTTCTAATTCTCAGGCCCAATCAAACAAGGGAAGGAAATCTGTTTAATTAAAAGGTATAGGGTTTATGGGTTATGGGTAATCGGCAAGGCAATCTGTTATTCTGTTTATTGTTGGAAGGCATGCACTACACTTGGCAAGGAAATTTGGTTACTAAATGGGTGTATATTCAATTAAGATTGAAGTTTTTTGGATTTATAAAGTTGGGTGTATTCAATATAAATTTTAAAAAGTTTTTAAAAATTTTGAGATATTTAATACAGATTTTAAAAAATCTTTAAAAATTTAGAGGTATTCACCCGTGTATGGATTTTAATTCTTTATAGATTTTAATGAATTCTCTTAAAAAATATAACTAAATGAAATTTCTCTAAAATCAGCCAGACTTTTCAAGACTCTTCATGGATTCTATATAAATCAGTCAACTATATGTGGAGTATATAGACTTTTAAATCCACCAACTTTTTAAAATCCATAAAAATCTAATAAATTCTCAATCGAATACACCCTAAGATTATAATCAATCCAAACATAGTAAAAAAAAATATGTTGTGTAAATAATTATATGGATAGCCTATTACTTAAGATTTACGGTTATGCACATATCTTGTGCATCGATGTACATAGGATTTTTACATATAGTGGATGTTTGGGAGTCAGCAGATTTGGAGAGCAGATTGTGAGATAATTCTCTCCGAATCCACTATCGACTAGCAGATTCCGCGACTCCCAAACATCCCCATAATACATAGCTTGAAAGAAGGGATTAACATACAGAGACAAGAATAATAATGGAAGATGCATTATAATGGACAGCATTTATTATCTTTTTCAGCCCCAATTCCGTGCGTACAACTCAAAGTGTATCGCACTTGGGATTAATTTGTTAAACAATGGACATGCATTAGCTGTAGGCTTGCCACGTAACAAAACAATAGTTTTTTTTACATATATAAAAAACATTGACACCTAGCAAAGGTGTGTGGGGTCCAAGCCACACAAATTTGTAGAAAAAAAAAACTTTGAAACATAATCAATGGTATAAAATATTTTTTTCATATAAATTTTAGTTTTTACTTTTTTTTTGTTAATTTAGGTTTTATTTAATATATATATATTTTTGATGAGTCATTAAAGGCCTGAAAATGTGTGGTAGGAGTCCATGCCATATGAAGTAAATTATAAAGGGGAGGGATAGTGCCCGGGTGGGATAAATATAATTTGATTTCATAATTCAATTATATTCTAATTATAATAGTATAATCTAATATGTTGATGAATGAAAATCTATCTAATATTCAAGGGAATATATTGAAGAATATGATAAATTTGGTTGATAAAATTTATATAAATACTAATGGAGATCAATAAGGAAACATATTAAAGAATATATTAGTGGAATCATATTCAAACCTAAAATATTGTAATCAATGGAAATATATATTCAATGGATGTTTTTATTTTTTATTTTCTCAATTAACTTTGACAAGTTTATTTTTAAGTTTGCTTATCTCTTTGATAGTTTTATATTTTTTTTTTAAAAAAAATCTCCTTTTTAAAATTACTTTTTCATAGTAAATATAAAATAATACTTTCTCCGTCTTATTGTTTTTGTTACGGTATACATATTTTTAATGGTTAATAACTTAAATTGTGTACGATGAAAAATTATAAAAAGTTGATATTATAAAACTACACGATTAGACGAATTTAAAAAGATCTCACTTGACTATGTTATTTGAAGGTAGTATATTACATAATACTACGCGACTCGATACGAGTATCTGCACTACGCGACTCGATACGAGTATCTGCTGAAGTTGAGCTCGACTCGATACTTAAGTTGCTCAAAATACCCAACTTGATTTTTTTGAACACGATTTGAATTTTTTCAAAGTTGAGTTGAAGCAGCTATAAAATCCGTTCATCATTTCTAGTTTTGTATAATGGTTTTGGCATATTGTAGTTTGAAAAACCATGGGATATGAAAATTTTCCACTTCAATTCCTCCATGTGACAGGGAGAAACCATAGTTTCAAACATAGATCCATGGCCAATATTTATAACCTTCAACAATTCGTGCCTTGTGTCATACTCGTATACGGCAAATGTGCATTGTAGATAAGTTACAACGGGTATATAGCTCAACCACATCCACATCGCGCCAGCGTATACAGAAAATACTCCAACAATACAAATGATGATTTTCATCAGCCATCACTTCCTGAACTGGAATCGGATTCTTCACTCAATTGCCGGGCTCTCATCGCCGGGAAGAGCCGTTGGTGCATTTCCACCAATGATTCAGTTTGATGCTTTGTTGAATTTTGGGGAGGAGAAGTGGCAGCAGACGATGGACCCTCATTATGGTTCTTCTTTGCTTTTGATGCTACTTGTAAGGATCTCTCCACATCCTTACATGTCTTGTCCAACATGGACAAGAACTCGCCCACGATCGAAAACAGGCGCAGCCCTTCATCCTTCCCGGACTTTCCATGGAAGTAATCCCCGGTGCTCTTCATCAGAGCCTTTATCCGTTTGTCTTCTTCCCTCAGCCATTTGATATCAGATTCGGATTGGCAGATGATACCAGTAAGGGTATGGTAGAACTCACTCTCATCCTTCAATTCAGCCTCAAGAAACTCTTTTATTTCGACAACTGATGCACCGAGTTTGGACACAGATTCGACCATTTGAGCATCAAAGACCGATGCCTTTTTGACATTCTCAAGCTCACTGCTCAGACCAGAAACCACCTCAAGGCCCAGTCTTTGGAGACGTTCTTCTTTTTCATGCAAAGAATCCTCCGTGGCTTCTGTGGCGGAACTGGATGGAGAGCTCCCTTTCAACTTACGAACGGCTCTAGCTCCTTCGGACCGACATATTTCTTGGACAACAAAGTGGAGCAGTGTGGTTTTTCCATCAGTTCCTTTCACATCTGATAACTTCAGAAGGGCATCAAGCTTGAATGCAGAAGCCCCACCGCGGAAGGTCCCAACATTCATACGGTTTCCAGTTTTGAGAACGGCTTCCAAGAGTTTGAAGAATAGTCTGTTGTTTTTTAGCTCATTGCAAGCTAGCTGAAATGAGTAGCGCAGTGTTAGTTCATCGAAAGCTCAAGTACAAGATTCATCTTACACAACACAAGTAAATGAAAGAAGCTAAAGTGCTCAATTGGAATACCGATAACATATTTTGGTGAAACATGTAATTTATTTGGCACCCACCAACAATGAATTAAACAATCTTCATCGACCTTACATATGATCATTGTTTATCCAATGAATCAAGAGTCCTGATATTCCAAGTAAAATTCCAATTCTCAGAGAAGCATCATCCACACTATATGGATTCTCAAACTTTACATGCAATTTGAAGTATATTAAATTTAAAAATACAGAGTGAAAAATTGTGAGGGATCTGCACACTTACCTCTATAGTTTCCAAGGTCTCTTTGAGTGTGGAAAATTCCTCCTGGAATGTGCTTATAAAAAGCAATGATTCCAGACGTTTAAAGGCAAATGGAATATCAACCAAGACCTTTAGGAACCTCTCAGCTGGGCCAAGAAGAGAAAGATCCCCAGTATACAACCTCAGTTTTAGTTCTTCATCTGTTGTTGGTGCCATCCTTGACAAAGATTGACATAACTCTACTGGGAGCTCATGGCCTAGTGAAAATAAAATTTGAAATTTAAGGAGAGCGAATACACGGAACTAAATTATTATACACAGATGGATATGAAGTAAGGATAATATCCATATCCACAAATAAATCTACTGCTCTGCTCAGGGTTTACCAACATCTACTCATGAGTCATGGCAAGAGAGACACCAGAAAACATTCATGAGTATGATATGCTTACCCATTGTTGCGGCAGATCTGAGGCTGTACCTGTTTTCCGGTTATTAAAGTGGAAATGAATATGATGTATTAGATGAAAAAAAGTGAGCGTGACAATATACTCAAACATGCTACCCAAGTGATGGTTTGTTTGTACTGTGATAATTAATTGGTAATACAAAAACAGAAAGTTGATGTGCAGTCAGTTAAATATAATACTGAAGTGCAATATATTGGGTAAAAACACAGAGAGTTGATTTCACACAACCATGTAAAAAATGTTTCTACCACGTGTTTATACCACGTTTATTGCCTAAACAATTATATGGATGCATTCAGTGTTACTGAAAATGAGATGAACATTGTATATTCACCTTCTTTAAGGGCATCACAGATTTCTTCCATTGTCACACCCGATGCTTTCAAAAGGATTGCTAAGTTCTGCGCTTTCTTGGGTTCAATAATCTGAATTAACTGAGGAGCATGTTCAAGTCCTGATGAATCTCTCTTGTTTTGGTTGTTATTACTAGCTGGCACATATCCAAAGAGATTTTCCATCATCTTTTCATCAATTCTGCATGTCCAGAGCACACTCAAGAGATTTAGATAACATAAGGACTCACAAAAACATCACTTCCAATGAAAGGCAAGTCATAACCTACTAAAGCTACTTACTGAAATGATCCTGATTTAATTTCATTCCAGACCATGGAACGACTTGGGCTTGCAGTAACCTTATCCCAGAAGAATGGCTTTAGTTTGGCCTTGTGAGCATCCGATCCATCAGAAAGCTCACCTCCTGAGGAAGAACGCCGATGCCCTCCTTTACGATTAGGGGCTCGAGCACCTGCTTTAGGAGGCGGTGGTGGGGCAGGAGCAGGAGCTTTTGGAGGAGGCGGCGGTGGTGGCCCTGGAGGTGGTGTAGGGGTCAGTGTGGGTGCAACTGCTATTGCGTCTGAAACAAGAGATAAGATAGCATCTGTTCTATCTACTTTTTCATCAGCTTCAGATGAGTGAGAGACATTGCACAATGAAGATGTATCGGTCACATGAGAAATGAACTCTGGAGCACTGAAATCTTTCTCAATTGCAGCAGCACCAACGGTTTGGGACAATTCTGTAGAACCTGAACGATAAAACCACAGATGTATGTGACACAGAACTGAATATAAATTTGTGCAGGAAACTTGACCATGATGTGAAACACTACCTTCAGACCTGCAACACGAGTTTAAACGTAGACACTTCCCATCCCCTTCCCCTTGTCTGGTGTTGCTGTCTGGCTCAACTCTCCTCTTCTTTGGGTACAAAAGAAAGCATAGAGCTACAAAAGCACATACTGCCACTGAACCAGTGACTGCAACAGCTGCAATATATTTGTGACGTGTGCTATCATTTTGTGGCGGACCAGATGAAGCATTTTCGCTGGCTATAACATTATCATGTTGCACGTTGTCTTCTCGTGATGGACCAGGCGAATGATGGTATTTAAATTGCGAAGGAGGATTTGTTGCTGGAGGTTGTTTAGGAGATCTGTCAGCAGGCTGGGACATTGGAGAGGGAGGAACTGGTGGAGCCTCAGGTGCTGTGGACAAATAATCAGGTGATAGTGCCAGGCTTGGGGATGAAGCACTTGGTGCAGGCGAAGACGGAGACAGAGATGGCGAGGGTGACGGACTTCGCAGTTCATATAATGGTGCTGGGGCAAAGTGCTTCGGTGATAATGCAGGAAGAGGGGTCGAAGCAGTGGCAGGAGGCTGAGAATGCGGAGATGGAGAGGGGTCCGGCACTTCATACATTGGTGTTGTGGCAAAATACTCAGGTGATGAACCACTTGGTGCATGATGGCTTTCAAATTGTGAAGGAGGATCAATATCTGATGATGGAGGATTTGTTGCTGGAGATTGTTTAGGGGATCTGTCAGCAGGCTGGGACTGTGGAGAGGGAGGAACTGGTGGAGCCTCAGGTGCTGTGGACAAATAATCAGGTGATAATGTCGGGCTTGGGGATGAAGCACTTGGTGCAGGCGAAGACGGAAACAGAGAGGGCAAAGGACTTCGCAGTTCATATAATGATGCTGGGGCGAAGTGCTCCGGTGATAATGAAGGAACAGGGGTCGAAGCACTGGCAGGAGGC
The DNA here is from genome assembly GCA_030278955.1 of Hygrophila difformis. Lineage (NCBI taxonomy): Eukaryota > Viridiplantae > Streptophyta > Magnoliopsida > Lamiales > Acanthaceae > Hygrophila > Hygrophila difformis. Next base: position 5,830,097 of record JAOANR010000006.1, read on the forward strand.
TGAGAATATGGAGATGGAGAGGGCCCTGGCGTTTCATATATTGGTGTTGCGGCAAAATACTCAGGTGATGCTGCTGGAACAGGTGAAGAAGCAATTCTTGGTATTCGGGGCTCTCTCTCTTTGTCCCTCAGATACCTTCTCGGAATCCTATCCCAACTAGAGAACAGCTTTCCAAATTTGCCAGCCCCAGTCTCTAACTCATTGTTTAACACTTGGAACACTCGATTGCAATCCAAAATATTATCCTCCTCCTTGAGAGGAAGTTTAACTATAGAGTTCTGTATAAGTGTTTTCACCATTAAAGTCGAATCATATTTAACATAATTGTGACTATCGTCTAATCTTTTTCTGCAATAATTCCAAACCCATTCAGCCTGCAAGAAACAAGGGCAACAAAATGAGTATTATCTCTTATAACGAACCGCATAACCACAAATTTTATGATAGCAGTAACAATAGCCAGACAATCACTTTGTTTGTCAAACATATTTATGTTCCAAAGATAAAACTGCCAAAATACAATTATAATCATCATACGTTTCTTTGATCACATATAAACAGAACATCTAAATCCTTTATTAGTGAACATCATAAAGCATTCCTTCCTTCCCCACAAAGATGCCAAACTAAGCAACAAGAAATTGGGTAAAGATTCAATGTCAAGAACATTCAAGGACAAAGTCAACTTCCGAACTTGCATACCTTATCTATTGCGACTCCCTGATCATCCCGGGGTACTCGATCGATTAATCTTTGCCCCAGTTTCCTACTCTCTACTGAATAATCTGCCGCAAAATTACAGAATAGGGCAAAAAGGAAGACTGCGAATTTTGTGCCCATTTTTTCCTCTAAAGAGCCTTAATGCACCATCATTTGGCTGAGCCCAAAGGAGAACACCCACAGCCATATCTGTATCTACTCATGCAAATAGAATAACAAGAAATTTCTTGATTTTGTACTTCAGACCGCGAATTCCCTAATAGGGACGAAAACCCAAAGCAAAGAAAAAAAACATTCAGTTTTTTAATCCAAACATATCCAGCATGAAGGGGAAGTAACTTCCTTTACCTGAAAGAATGTCACAAATATCCATGGCCTTCAATATCAATAATTTCTTATTATCTATCCCTCCAATCGAATATCCTGCCTTAACTCACAAATATGCCGATACAAATATGTGTTTTGGGCCCTAAATGGACATCGAAACGCACAAAACGGAACCTGAAAAACAATATTTTCCTCAGTTTCAGAACGAAAACGGAGAGGAAAACAGAAAGGTTGGCCTTTTTCGGATAAATTTCCGGATTATGAAAAAGGGTTCCTTCAATGGCTTTTCCCGATAAAGATTTGGAGAGAAATGGAGAGGAAAAGCGATTAGAAGGTGCGAAATAATGCTTCCGACAGAAGAATTGAAAATGGGAATGCTTGCATGTTCTTTGTAGGCGAGAAATTGGAGAAACAGGCAACGTGAGGAGAACGAACTACGACTACGAGGGAGAAGGGAGGAGGACATTTAATGGAAATAAAATTAAATAAATTAAATACTTATTTTGTCTTGTTACTTTTGACTATTACAATTCACAATAGCTGGTCACTGAGAAAACATATTACACTTAACAGAAAATAATCAAATGGGATTAACAAAAGATAATCAAGAAATATCCAATACTTCATCCATCACATACTTGTTTCACTTTTTTATATTGTTCATTGTTTAACTTTAAATCAATATTATTGTAAATATATATTGGAGAAAAATAGTCGAGTTCGATTTTGTTAGATTTGCTTAATCGTTTAGTTTTAAAATATATTTATATATTTTATATAATTTTTAGTTGTATATATTTTGATATATTAAAAATAAAAATTACATTAATTATCTGCAGAAATTAAACGTGACATCTTAATTGGAACGAAGAGTAGTAATTTATATAATTTTTAGTTATATTTACTTCAAATTATTAATCATTATAAATACATAAAATATGTGTTTGCGATAAATATGTCTAAAGAAGTGACACCTACTAATTACTAAATAAATATGTAACGCAACAAAATTGGAGTTTTAAAGTCATACTATTTTCTTTGGGAGAGTTGTAACTTGTACATCCTCTGTTATGTTTTAATTGCTACGAACTCACCCAGCACGCAGTCCAATGTACATTTTCAATCGTTAATAACTCAAGTTCGGTACAAGTAAAAATTCGATACTTAAAAACTATACGACGAGACGAATCTAACAATATGCCACTTGACTATATTTTAATTTACATAACTATGATAAAATATTAAGTTAAAGTGTATGAGTGAACAATATCCAAAACTCCAATGGAGCAAACAAAGGAAAACTGAGGAAGTATAATTGTATGTTTTAACTATTGAAATTCAATGTAGATCCGGTGAATTTTTAAAAATTAAATATGATAAATGCATATACAAACACATTAGAGTAAATTCATTTTCCCAAATATTTTCGCCTAAATTTATTTTTAATTTCAATAGAAAAAACACAATTGTGTTTTGGTTTTTCTGAAATAATGTCATCTTCTTCGTCTAATTCTACCAGTGTTTTTTTATACTAATACCGATAACATCACTAAAATTCAAAATTATAGAGCGAACATGAGCATTATCTTTTCATTTTGTCTAAACATGGTAAAATATTTTAATTATAATCAGCAAAATCAAGTCCACCAATATATGAGTTTATGTTAAAAAAAAAAGTCCACCAACAAATAAACTCAGTACCTTCTTTTTCGTAAATTGGGAAAAAATGTCTAAAACTAAAATTCACACAACTATATAAAAATTTAATAATTGAGTTTGGTCACAGAATTATAATGATATACTCCCTCTGTCCCGCAAAATTTGACATGTATTTCTTTTTGAGATGTCCCACGAAATTTGACACATTTCCATTTTTAGATAAATTAAATTAATAAAAATATGATTAGAATCCTAATAGTTTCCAAAATCATATTAAAAGTAATTAGTTTAACTATTCTGCACAACTCCCAATACACTTTTATTTTTCTATACAAATCCCTTATATTTCTTTAATTCTTCATATCTCAAAATGGGTACAAATAAAAATTATATAAATTATATATTCTAAAACTAGACACTTAGACGATTATAACAAGACCACACTTGAATATTTTTTTTATTAAATCATTACCATAATATTAAGGCAAAGTTAAACAATAAGCAAAGTGAAAATTCATTAAAATTTTAAACACAAATACTCACAACACTTTAACCATTAAAACCCACTACATAAATTACCGTGCTCAAAAGAAACGTATCAACTTTCGCGGGACGGAGAGAGTACTATCCAATTTGGGTAATATGCTTTGTATGTGTTTAGGGTCCGGTTATAGTGGTGTCACTTTTTGTGTCAACACATTATCTCAATTCGAATTCTATTGCTCAAGCATCCTCATTTTCTTTAGGCGAATCAGAAAGTGAGCATTCCAAATATTTTTACTTAGTTGCTCCAATTATTAATATTTAATCTTATGAAAGTACCTTTTGTTCACTCAATTTGTCCTAATGCATATGATAATTCATCCATCCTTTTTATTAACAAACATTATAAGAAAAAATGGCGCTCTCTCCTCCTCCCTCTTCCCCCCTTCCCCTCTCGCCGGAAAGCTTTGTTTTTGCTGGTGGCACTCGGCCTTCTTTCAGAGACATGGTGATGGAGGGCAGAGCTGCGCCTCCTGCATCCTTGGATTCGGATCCGGCAAAGGAAGACCTGGTGGTGCTGGATTTTATTGATGGTGACAGACTGAACCGAGAATTTCTATTGATCCGAAAATCAAGGACCGCCTTTGCAAGCCATGGGAAGATGCGTTGATTATCTCGGTCCTAGGCAAGAAAGTGGGATATGTTGCTTTGAAGGAGAGGCTTACTCGACTGTGGAAACCGTCTGGCAAGTTTGAGATGATTGACATGGATAGTGGTTATTTCTTGGTGAAGTTTGGTCAAGAACGGGATAGAATTCGTGTACTGAATAAAGGTCCATGGATGGTGTTTGACAGTTATGTCACAATCTCGCCCTGGAAGCCTAACTTCAAGGCTGTTGATGCGGCTCCTAAGAAAACAATTGTTTGGGCCAGGTTTCCGCATCTCGGATTTGAGCATTAGGACGAATTCATACTCACGAAGATGGCTAGGGCGCTGGGGACTCCGGTGCGGGTGGATGATTTAACTAAAGGAGTGCACAGGGGCAAGTTCGCCCGTGTGTGTGTGGAAATTGACCTTTCACTTCCGGTGGTCTCAAGCATACTTGTGGGAGATGAATGGCAGAGTGTGGCTTATGAAGGATTACACTTATTGTGCACTTCTTGTAAAAGATATGGACATGCAAGTGTAAATTGTCCTGCAAAGAATGATGGTGCCGCTGCAGTTACTCATCCATCATCGAATTCCCAATCAGTGGTGGCCGAAGGATCGGTTTCAGCAACCAAGGAGGCCAACGAGATGCCGGTTGAGGCAGTTCCGACTTCACACGAGGACGTGCATGTGGCACACGTTCTCCAGGCCACGATTCCTGATCAGCCTGATGGTGGAGACTGGGTACATGTGGTTCGGCGCAAAGGTTCTGGGCCGAAAAAAAGGGAAGAGTATGGTAAATGGGCCAGAGGGTCAGCCCACTGGGCTGAATAAAGCTAAAGGCCATGGGTTTGAGGTCCTTACTCAAATTAAGGGGCCGGATCAGAGAGTATTTGAGAAAAGAGAGTGGACTCCGGCAGGTCCTTCTCGGCAAATCATCCCTTACAAAAGTGCTCCAGTGCGACATGAGAGCTCCCTTCAATCCTCCAATGGAAGAGGTTTCAATGCAAAGAGAGCTCGCCCAAACAAATCGGATGAGAAGGAGGAGGTTGCTGCACCCCCTCCCTCTTCGTCCACTGCGGCGGTACCTGCAACCCCTCCCTCCGCGTCGGTGGCAGTCTCTGCCCTCATCGTCGAAAGCAATTCAGGCACCGGCTCCTCCTGATGAAGCCACAGCTATGCAAACATAGGTTTGCTTTACAAATCCTTTCCATTCCTTTTTTATTATGGATTTTAGGAATATAAAGATTTTGTCTTGGAATATCGGAGGTGTTATTGGTGCTTATAGTAGGCGGGTCTTGTTGGATGTTCTTCGGCAGTATGGGCCGGATCTGGTTTTTCTATATGAGCCGCAGTCTCTCTTCATTCGCTCTCAAAACCTTCTTTTGAGAGCTGGTTATAGTCCGATTTGTATACAAGAAGTGATTGGTAGATCAGGTGGCATCTGGGCTCTCGTTCGAGTTGGGCACAAATTCCGTGTTCAGGTGGCGGATGATAGGCCTCGAATGATCACCCTGGAATTGTCTAATTCTTCTTCTATGTGGTTTATTACTGCTCTGTATGCTTCCCCACACTATCCTGAGCGTTGTGGGAACTGGCATGAACTACGGCAGGTGGGGGAGTCTATTGATGGGGCTTGGTCAATAATTGGGGATTGGAAACAAATAATAGCTCCGTCCGAGGTTCGTGGGGGCCTGTTCAATATGGCTAGAGCTTCTGAATTGGCACTCCTGCTCCATGAGTGTGGTTTGGAAACCATTAATACCCATGGCGCGAGTTTTACTTGGTCTAGGCCAAGGGTGGATGATTGTCGGATATACAAGAGACTAGATCGTTGCGTCGTTAATCTTTCTTGGCTACAACTATTTCCATTGGGGTTTGTCCGCATTCTGCCACAGGTTGGCTCCGATCATTCACCTCTCATTTTATCATGTGGGCCGGAGCTTCAACATGTGAGTAATAAGCCATTTAGGTGGGAAGCATCTTGGGCGGAAATGAATGAGTACTTCCCGGTGGTTGAAGAGGCTTGGTCTGCTACCTCTGGTGAAGTCACTAATAAATTAAAACAGGTGCGTGAAACTTTTGACAATTTCCGTCCCACGAGCTTTTTCTAAAATATACCAGGTTAGATTTATTAAATGAAAAGAGTTATGATTCATGGGAAAGGGTTTAGGGATATATATTAGTCTTTTTTATTACTCAAGAATGGTGCTTTGGTTTCGAATGGCGCTGTGGTCCTCTCTGTCATGAAATGTTGACAAATCTCATGGCACAGCCGGGATAAATTGACCTTCAGCCTGTCACACTGAGGATCCCCGGCAGATATGCCATGATACTTCTCATCAATTCTTGCCATAAGAGTTCCTGCCATGAAACTTTTTGACAGATTCCCACTACATGAGTATTTTCCAAAAAATCATGATCCTGGTTTAGGTTTTATTTAATGAAACCCATTTATGATGGTGGAGTTGTGATTAGGGATATATTTATAAGTAGTCATGTTTTTATTGCTCGTGTTTAAGAAACTGTGCCCCCGAAAGCGCACGGTGTCAAAAATTGCAGTAATTTATAGTAAGACCGGATCGTTCACTGGAGGATGTGCGATAGAAGCAGGTCCCACGTCGTTTTACTAGATTTTCCATTCGTATTGCTCGATAGGTTTGAAAGATGATTAATATCTACTGACAGGAATTTAAACTAGATCTTGAAAGCAGTTAAATTAATCTACAAAGCAAATAAATCTATTCTAGAAAGCGGATAAAAATTATTCTAAGAATGCAGTAAACATTATCTACGAAAGCAGGGTAAAGATGCATTGTGCCAACCGTGAAGCTGAATCACAATGTAGACAGAAGGGACAGGAAGAAAAGAATGAAAATTGGACAAGAGTGAGATACAACAATAATAAACTTCCATTTTCATACGCAGATCTTTGTTTGGGATACTTCTATCAGATAGCTAATTCTCATGCTCTCAATAATGCTTTCCCTTTAGCAGACAGGTACTTGCAACATGATTTTACATGTTTCTTAAGACCGTAAATTCTAAGATACCACAGATTTGTAACTGCCCTGGCCTGGGTGTGTTACTTCATCTGTGGTGGAAAAGCAACACCTGACAAATCATTTATTGAAGTGTCAAGTACTACTATCATTCTCCCATGTCACACCCAAAGATTTGAATCAAGCCCTAAACTATCCCTTAACTGTCAATCCTAGTAGCAGTTACACAACTCTCAATACAACCGAGTGACCTCTAATGAAAGCGGTTAAAAGAAAGCGGTAAAGAAAGCATTTAAAACCTATCACTCGGAGGTTTTGAAAATCTGACCCTGGTAGTAAAAGACAGCTCCCCTTCAGGAAGAAGGAGTATGGATCAAGAATTCCCGGCTCTCAGTGAACCACTAGTGTGTTCACTTCCTTCCGGGTGATTATGAGATACAAACTAATGAAACGAACTAATAAATTAGTTCGTTCCGGATGCACTCACTCAGGACTCAAAAGTAGGCTTTGGCAGAAGAGGATAGCAGTTGAAAGAAAACTCAACCCTATCTTGGAAAATAACCAAGGCCTGGATGATGTTCCTCTAAGATTATTTACTACACTGTATTTGAATCCAAGTGGACCCCATCTCGGTGTAGCACTTAATCTTACATTTCCATCAACCAGCAATTTTGGAAAATAATGGATTTGAAAATCATTCCCTGTCAGGTACTAGACTCTCAGTTAAAACACAGACCCTTTCAGTCTAGGCGAGACCTAATCGCTGAATCTGCTTCTTAATTTCCCAAAACACAACCCTTGACAGAATATGAATTAGTCATAACTGAAGAATTTATCCCTTACTCGGATCTGGATTTTATAAAGAGGTTTTTGTTGGAAATTTATAAAGCAATATCTGTTTAAGATCTAGACTTCTATTGTCCAAGGGAAGGATCCCAAAATAAGTACAGACCACAATAGTATATAATATTATCATGCATAAAGATATATGGAAGTGTAAAATTAATTGACCCAAAATATAGATGCGGGTCTAGACAGAAGGTGAAACACAGAATGAAGTGGTCAAGGGACCAAAGTAATGGCAGAATAATCAGGTGGACTGTAAACATCTACTGTCCAATTTCCCAATCACTCGGATGGAGCGAATTTAGACAGCTTAGACCCTATAATGGTGGTGTCAACACCAGTTGGGCCTCCACTGTCTGTGAATTCGGATAAAAACCTACATGCTTCCCTTCTATAATGATCATCAGTTGGCGTTGACTGATGCCAACTGACTCCCAGTACGGATTGGAATTTAGGTTTGGAAATTAAGATAATCACAAAAATAAAACTGTATCTGGATGGGAGTCAGCCGAGCAGCTATTATAACCCCGGATGGGCGAACCGCCAAGGCTTCCACTGACAGTCGTCCAGACCATGCAAAATAACAATTAGTAACTAATACCCAGAATACGAGCTAGTTATCCATGAGGGAGTACCCGCCAACATTAGTCTGATGTATTCTTTACTAATGGTTCCACACAACACACAAAGACAAAATAAATAAGAAACAAAAGAAGATCCCTTGTATGAGAGACATTGGTTTCTCATGCAAGGTTGTGGATTGGGTCCACATGTGATGGTCTTAAATAATCCTTCCTACCATAATTAATTACAGTCCAGATTATCTGTTTAAGCCATCAAGATTTTGTTTATACAAAAGTGTTTTAATGGCAATTGAACAAAGGTCCTTTAATCATGATGATTGTCGATGTTTGATTATTACTAATCTCAATCCTTAATCATTAATGAGTCAAGGGTTCAATTAATTAAGTGATGCAAATGGAGAATCAAAATTTGGGCAGCATAACACCCTATATTGCAATTCCAGAATGTTACATCCTAACCGTGGGGTTATGATGTGAGTGTTGCAATATAAAATAGGAGTAGAATGAAAGTTGAAAGTTGTTTGGGGTTAAATAGAGGGAGAGGAACCCTTGTCGCGATATCATAAATTTTGTCGCGGACCGAGGTCCGCGACATGGACATCCCGACAAGCTTTTAGAATTTTTGGCAGCATAACGCCTCTTTGTCGCTATGCGAGATTTTGTCGCGGAACGTGGTTCCGCGACAAGAGTGACATCGCGACAAAGTGTTTTCAGAAAATTCCTAAAACATTTGAACCTTTGTCGCTATGCATGGAAATTTTGTCGCGGAACGTGGTTCCGCGACAAGGTGTTCCGCGACAAGGTGTTCAAAGATCAAGGAACATGGCATAATTTTTCTGTCTCAGAATGGGATTTTGTCGCGGAACGTGGCTCCGCGACAAGATGATTCCGCGACAAAAAGCCATGAAGACAAAATGCAAGAGTTTGGCTCCTTTGTCGCTATGTATGGACTGTTTTGTCGCGGAACGTGGCTCCGCGACAAGGTATTCCGCGACAAAGGGTTTCAAATTATGGAGACAAGTGTCTTGAAACACCTTGGTCGTGGAACAGCCGTTTTGTCGCGGAACGTGGTTCCGCGCCAGATTGCGGTTGGCGCCCAAGGTGGTTCAGGACAAAAGTCAGAAAAAGCAGAAATGAACAGTGGCATGCAAACAGCGTGATCTCACCCTATTTCAGATCAAAAAGCTATTCTAAGCTAAAAATAAGCAAGAAACATTCAAAATAAAGAAGAACGTGCTTAAACAAAAATAACAAGGATGGGCAGAATATTAAAATAAAGCAGGAGTCCTAATCTAGGGTTTGATCACACATCCACACAACATTATCCATAAAATGCTAACAGTAAACATAAATAGGCATAATGGGGGTCAAGAGACCCCAAAACGAAAAAGAAAGCATAAATCCATGGGGTGTGAAACCCATTTCATGATTTGGGACACAAATGATGAATGTTTTCCCATATTATTGAAGAGGTATTGTTAATACCCATGATTTGGGTATTACAAACCCTAAAACAAGAGTTTAGAAACCAAAACATAGTGTAAAAATGGCTATCTAAGCAACTGTGAACAGTAAAAACACTAAACTAAGCTAAACTAAGAGCAAAAATTAAATAATACATGAAAATAAACCTAAACTACTCTACCTAAGGAAGAACTCCTAAGCTTGCCTGCAAGAGCTCTACAAGAATTTCAATCTCTTCACTAGCCAACTCTTAGCTCATGGGAGGCACCTCATATTTATAGAAGTGTAACCCTAAGCCCATTGTAACACCCCGATTTAATTAACTCATAATTAATTTAATTTAGTTATGGTTAATTAACAAAAGACTTGGTGTGTGGATTATTTTGTAGGGAATGAAGATTTAAGTGGGGGAATAAGTGAGTTCAACTCACAAGATAATAAGAGTCAAGTGCTCAAACGGGTGCAATGTGGTCAAGACAAGTGGTGTAACTCTTTTAACCCACATTCCGACCCGACCCGAGACCCGTGACCCGACCCGGATCCATTTTTGATCCTTCAAAAATCTGATTTGGGCATTGGGAAACCCCATTTCATCATCATCATCCCTCATTCCCGTCACTCCCTCTCGGTGAAGATAGGGTTCTTCATTTTGGCTTGGAATTGGTGTTTTCTTCCTCAAATCAAGTTGGGGGATTACTTATATAAGCTTTGGTAAGTATTTTCCTAGTTTCTACACTTGATTTTGATGATGTTTGAGTGAGTTTTGGGGTGATGAAAGTTGGTGACGAAAATTGGGTGTTTGTAGAAATTCTTGCTTTTGGTGTTGAATTGAAGCTTGGATTCTTGTTTGGAAGCTGAATTAGTGTTGAAGGAAGCTAAGGTTAGTACTTGAGACCATTTTGGTGTTGATGATTTCAGTTTTAGAGCTTCAAATGGTTTCATGATGATGAAATCATGTTCTTGAATGAATTTTGATGTTTGGAGCTTGATTTCTTGTTGTGTAGCTTGGTATAGGTGTTTGGAGGAGTTGGGGAGCTGTATTAGAAGAGTTTGGATCATCTCAATACCAGGCAAGGGTAGAGATAGGCCTAAATGGGGGCATAATCGGTGGAATGGCCGGAAATCGCCATTTCCATCATTTCTGATGTGTCGGCGCGCTCTTGGCGCGCCCTTTAGCCAAAAAGCGCGTGGGCAGCGCGTGAGAAGAACGTCAACGACGTCCTTGTCAGGACGGCGCGCAGTTGGCGCGCCTTTCCCACGAAAACCACGCGCGCAGCGCGCGAAAACACGAACGTCGCAACGCCCGCGTCTTTGGCGCGGGGTTGGCGCGCTGTTTATGGAAAAACCGCGCCAGGTGCGCGCGGGCTCCCCTGCCCGCGCGATTCGTTCGCTCGTTTTCCGATTCTTCGTCCTTCGTGTTTCCTTAGTTCTTCTTATGCTTCTAGCATGCCATAACTATCATTATGCTCACAATCTATGAACCTAGTTGCGATTAGCGGTGATCTACTATGCCTTAGTTGAGATCGAGTCTTGATTCGCTTCTATGTTGATGTGAGAGTTGGTGCCGATATGTGGGACTTGGCACACCCTTGACACTTAACTCGCGATGAGTTGTTTATTTTGTCATGACACGTAATTTACGTATTGACATGTGTGGAATTGAATCTGAATATATGTTGATGCCGATATGTGGGACTTGGCATACCCCGGATTATACTTAACTCGAGACGAGTTGTTTATTATGTCCTGATGCGTTGGTTTGCGTATGGACATGGGATTGAATTGAATCTTGATATCTGTGATGATATCTGAATATCTGTGATGATATGTGGAAATCTGTGATGAATCTTGATATCTGTGATGATATCTGAATATCTGTGATGATATGTTGGTGAATCAAATAATGCTACGCGGGTAAGATACGCTATGCTTACAAGTCGGTATCCGATTGGGCATAGTAGTATCTTTCCCGGGGCATTGAATAATGCTACGCGGGTAGGATACCCTATGCTTACGAATCGGTATCCGATTGGGCATAATGGTATCTTTCCCGGGGCATTGAGTCTGAAAAGGATTTATATCCTAGTCTGTATTTGGCTAGAAAGGGCTCATGACCCTTAGCCTGACCCGCTTGCCGTAAGCCACGATCTCAGCTGTTAGTGTCCGCGGCGGGGGCACTGTGGGTATGTCTCTCGACCATTAAGGGGAGTGGACCCTTATATGGGAGGGAATACCGACCATGGTACCTAGGTGCGCGCTAGACATGCTTATGTGTTGCATTTAGGGTAGATAGACATTCTAGGTCATAACATTTCATCTCATCATCCATCATTCATCTTAATTGCAGTGGTTGAAGCACCGGTATGGGACGGTGTGATGTTTACTTATTTGCACTGTTCAATTTTTATGTTATGCCTAACAAATGTTTAATAACGGAATATATCTCCACATATATGTATAAATATACTTCTAGGGAATCAAGTTAATTCTTGTTTCCCCTTATGCCGATTCTTCTATTCTTGCTCAGTACCTTGTACTGACCCTTGCTATGTTTTTATGTATAGATATTCCCGGGGAGGACGCAGAGCCTGAGCACGATGTGGGGTTTGGGGATGAGTGATCTACCTAGAGATGCATTAGCATGTTGTGGACTTATGTGTTGTCTTGAATAATATGCTATGACTCTATTATCTTGTCTCGTACTGCTTGTGGTACTGATCGGTACACTATGTTATGTCTTGAGTTTTACTTGACATCTCTGACAGGTTGAGATGAGACAGTTATGTCGACTGTTATGTCGCATGAATAAGGCTTGTAAGCCGGACGTCTGTTATGATGTGAGGTTTCCTTTCTGGATTTGTATTATGATTCATTGGCTTCCTGTTTACTTGGCTACGTGTTATTGATCTTAAATTGATTGGCCAACAGTTTAAGAGAGGTAACACGGCAGTGACGTCACAGAAATTGGTTTTAAATTTTTGGGGCGTTACATTTGGTATCAGAGCCATGTCTGCTCGTATGTGCTTAGAATTCTAACACAAGCATGTGGTGAGATGTGTGGGGGAAAGCATATAGTGTAGGAATTGCATCTAACTCTGCTTATATTCTTGTAGATTGCATTGTTTTTGGTTATCTGCGTGCCCTATAGGGGTGGATTGTGGTTTGTGAGTCAAACCAGGATCAATCCTTGGGGATATTCCGGGAATTCTATACTTAATAATTCTTGTTCGGTAGAGAATTATTCTTAATTATCGAATATTAGTGCATATCTCGTTACGTTATGAATATAGGATGCCGCCGCGCAGGGGTGGAGAGCCCAGGAGGAGGGGAAGGCCTCGTAGGAATCAGGGGCCAGTTATTGGGGGTCGTGGACAGTACCATGAGGATGGTGGATTTGGCTATGATCATGGGGGAAATGTTCCAATTGAGGAACCGGTAGAGGTGGAGGATGACCTGAACTATGAGGACGAACCAATGCCACCACCACCACCGCCACCTGTGCAGATGCCCATTGACCCTCAGTTTATGCAAAATATGTTTAATGCTATGCATGGGATGTATCAGGGGCAGGCGAATCAACCTGCGCAACCACCACCCAGACCCGTGGATTACGTGCATCTAGCAAGGCATTATCAACCGCCGGTCTTTAGTGGAGGAGTAGACCCGGTTGCTCTGACTGATTGGATTTATCATATGGAGGAGATCTTCGAGAATATAGACTGCCCAGAGGATTGGAAGGTCAGAGTGGGACGGCAGTATCTTACTGGACCAGCTCTCCATTGGTGGAGGTCGTGTAAGAATGAGCTTATGGCGAGACCCAACTTTTCATGGGAAGTTTTCTGTCATGCCTTGAGATCCCACTTTTTCACTACACAGATGATGAATGTTAAAAAGAGGGAATTTCTCAACCTAGAGCAAGCAGGAAATATGACAGTGTCTGAGTATTATGGTCGTTTTGTGGAACTCATGTCATACGTACCAATGCTAGTTGCTGATGAGGAAGATAAGGTTTCGAGGTTTGTGGATGGATTGAAGGCTGAGATCCGGACTGGGTTTAGCAACCAACACGCCTGCTTAGCTTCAGCATATGATCAGGCTTTATTCATTGAGAGAGCTCGCACTGATGTGCAGCGCGTGTGGGCCGCTCGTCGCAGAGATTCGGGGGGGGCCGAGTAGACCCCAGCATAGGCAGATGAGGCCGAGAAGCGGTGGAAGGACCTCTAGACCTCAGACTTATGCACAGCCACCGTACAGGAGCGGACTCCACTGCTGGAATTGCGGACAGCCAGGACATTTGAGGCCACAGTGCCCACAGTTGGTAGGTCAAGTAGGAGGATCTACTTCAGGTGCGTCTGGTGGGAATGCGTCGCGTGGACGAGGTGCAGACAGAGGTCGTGGACCACGGAGGGGCCGTGGGGGCCGCCTCAACGTGATTGAGCGGGCTGAGCTAGATGGGCGAGACGATGTCATGACTGGTAAGTTGTTTATTGTTCAACTTCAATCTTGATCGACTTAACCATCTGTAACAAATACCCAAGTAGTGCCTTATGTTATTAAATGCGTAGGTACTATACTAGTTGATAATGTGCCTGCTTATGCCTTATATGATTCGGGTGCATCATGCTCGTTTATATCATCGGAATTCGTAACCAATAATGATATGGGACCACTGGAGGCTTATCAACTCCCTGTTACGCTACCTTCGGGAGACCTCATGCGAAGCCAGTGGATTAAACCCGATGCACAGATAATCATCAAAGAGCGAGAGTTCAGAGCGAATCTAGTGGTGCTAGATTTGGCCGATTTTGACGTGATTTTGGGAATGGATTGGCTATCTAAGTACCGAGCCAGATTAGACTGCGGGATACCAAGGATTTCCTTCACCGATGAAGAAGGTGAGCAAGTGATTTATTACCCTCCTAACATTCGAGTGGTATCTTCTGTCACTTTTGCAGCTTTAATTAGAAAAGGGTATCCAGTATACTTTTGTTCTGTGCGTGAGATGACGCCAGCACCCTCGAGTTCGACAATTACTCAGATTCCTATTGTCTCGGAGTTTCCAGATGTGTTCCCTGATGAGATACCCGGATTTCCGCCTGTCCGGGGGATAGACTTTGTCATTGACTTGGTACCGGGAGCGGCACCAGTTGCCAAGGCCCCTTACCGAATGGCTCCTGCCGAGTTGAGGGAGTTGAAGGAACAGCTTAAGGATCTACTTGATAAAGGATACATTCAACCTAGCAGTTCGCCTTGGGGAGCACCGGTAATCTTTGTCAAAAAGAAGGACGGAAGCTTACGGATGTGTATTGATTATCGGGGGCTCAATCAGATCACAGTCAAGAACCGTTACCCACTACCGAGGATTGATGACCTATTTGACCAGCTGAAGGGTGCATCCACATTCTCTAAGATCGACTTGAGATCAGGATACCATCAGATTCGAGTGGCAGAGGGAGATCGTGAAAAGACAGCTTTCCGAACGCGGTATGGTCATTTCGAGTTCACAGTGATGCCGTTTGGACTGACTAATGCCCCAGCAGTTTTTATGGATTTGATGCATCGCGTCTTTCGACCTTGGTTAGATGTTTGTGTGGTTGTCTTTATTGATGACATTTTGGTATACTCTTCCAATGTAAAGACACACAAGGAACATCTCAGGACAGTGTTGCAGGTACTTCGGGAGCACAAGTTGTATGCCAAACTTTCGAAGTGTGAGTTTTGGTTGGATAAGGTGGCTTTCCTTGGACATATTGTGTCAGGCGAAGGAATTTCAGTAGACCCTGCGAAGGTCGAAGCAGTGTTGGAGTGGAATCCTCTAACTAATGTCAGTGAGGTGCGTAGTTTCCTTGGATTGGTGGGATACTACAGGAGGTTCATTGAAGGGTTCGCTAGCATTGCTCGACCCTTGACTCAGCTATTGAGGAAGGATGTATTATTTCATTGGAATGAGCACTGTCAGCAGGCTTTTGATCTATTGAAGAAAAAGGTGACAGAGGCTCCGGTCCTAGTGTTACCTGATGAATCGGGGGAATATGAGGTATACACAGATGCATCTTATCAAGGACTTGGGTGTGTGCTTATGCAGTATGGCAAGGTGATTGCATATGCCTCTAGGCAATTAAAGCCTCACGAGCTGAATTACCCGACTCACGACCTGGAGATGGCAGCGGTCGTACATGCATTAAAAATTTGGAGGCATTATCTTTACGGCGCCAAGTGTCAAATCTACTCGGATCATAAGAACCTTAAGTGTCTCTACACTGCAGACAAGATGAGCGGTAGGCAAAGAAGGTGGTTAGAGTTTTTGCAGGACTACGACACGAGTATTCAGTACATAGAAGGGAAAGCCAACCGGGTGGCTGATGCACTAAGTAGGAAGGGACATGTACTGAACTCAATTACTCTCCCTTGGAAGTTGAGGCAAGAGTTAGACAAGGAAGGTGTTGTGGTTGTTCCTTACGACACGATAGCGAGGCTGAATGCTATGACGGTGATGCCATCATTACTCGAGGAACTCAGACTAAGTCAAGCTGTAAGTCAAGAGATGATGCAGTTGAAAGCTCGGATTCGTAAGGGTAAAGCGGAAGGCTTTGTGATTGATAGCAAGGATATGATCAAGTTTGGGGACCGTTGGTGTGTGCCTCCGAAAGATCAGGCGTTGAAAGGAAAAATTTTGGAGGAAGCACATTGCACACCTTACTCCGTACATCCGGGAGCAGTAAAGATGTACAAGGATTTGAGGCAAAACTATTGGTGGAAAGGCATGAAGAAGGAAGTGGCAGAATTTGTGTCTAGGTGTTCCACTTGCCAGAAGGTGAAAGCCGAGCACATGAGACCTTCAGGCTTATTACAACCTTTGGATGTTCCCACTTGGAAATGGGAGTCCATTGCTATGGACTTTGTCACCGGGCTACCCAGGACACGGAGCAGTTTTGATACTATTTGGGTAGTTGTGGACCGACTAACCAAGAGTGTTGTGTTTATACCAATGAGATTGAACTGGAGCATGCAACAGTTGACTGGCGCTTACATCCAACATGTGGTTAGACGTTTCGGTATTCCTCGGGAAATCATTTCCGACAGAGATTCCAGATTCCTGTCAAGGTTCTGGAAGGAAGTGCAGACAGCCTTTGGGACACAGATCAGTATGAGTACTGCGTGCACCCTCAGACTGATGGACAGACCGAAAGGACCATTAGAACCTTGGAGGATATGTTGAGGGCGTGTGTGATGGATTTTCAAGGATCGTGGGAGGAACATCTACCTTTGGTGGAGTTCTCCTACAACAATAGCTATCACGCGAGTATTCGTATGGCGCCTTTCGAGGCCTTATACGGAAGAAAGTGCAGGACGCCCTTGTGTTGGAGTGATCCTTCAGAGCGAGTGGTGATGGGTCCTGAACTTATTGAACAGACCACGGAAGTGGTACGAGTGATCAGAGACAGAATGAAGGAAGCTCAGGATCGTCAGAAGAGTTATGCTGATTTGTCTAGGAGAGACATTGAATTCGAGATTGGAGATTGGGTACTCTTGAGAGTGTCACCCATGAGGGGCGTGAGACGATTTGGGAAGAAGGGGAAACTGAGTCCCAGATTTATAGGCCCCTACGAGATCACTAAAAAGATTGGGAAGGTCGCTTACCAGTTAGAATTGCCAACTGAGGTGGGAAATGTGCACAACGTTTTCCACGTCTCTCAGTTGAGGAAGTTTATCTCGGATCCTAACAAAATTATACAACCGGAGGAGGTGGAGTTGGATGACAGCCTAGAATACGAAGAATACCCCGTGGCGATTCTAGACACTAAAGAAAAGATACTTCGCAATAAGGTGATCAAAATGGTGAAAGTACTTTGGTCGAGACATGGCGTAGAGGATGCTACTTGGGAGACAGAGGAAAGCATGGCGAGGCGTTATCCCGAATTGGACTTAATTCCATTTCAGTGAGGTAATGACCCTAATCCATACTTTTTCATTCGAGGACGAATGATCCTAAGGGGGAGAGATTGTAACACCCCGATTTAATTAACTCATAATTAATTTAATTTAGTTATGGTTAATTAACAAAAGACTTGGTGTGTGGATTATTTTGTAGGGAATGAAGATTTAAGTGGGGGAATAAGTGAGTTCAACTCACAAGATAATAAGAGTCAAGTGCTCAAACGGGTGCAATGTGGTCAAGACAAGTGGTGTAACTCTTTTAACCCACATTCCGACCCGACCCGAGACCCGTGACCCGACCCGGATCCATTTTTTGATCCTTCAAAAATCTGATTTGGGCATTGGGAAACCCCATTTCATCATCATCATCCCTCATTCCCGTCACTCCCTCTCGGTGAAGATAGGGTTCTTCATTTTGGCTTGGAATTGGTGTTTTCTTCCTCAAATCAAGTTGGGGGATTACTTATATAAGCTTTGGTAAGTATTTTCCTAGTTTCTACACTTGATTTTGATGATGTTTGAGTGAGTTTTGGGGTGATGAAAGTTGGTGACGAAAATTGGGTGTTTGTAGAAATTCTTGCTTTTGGTGTTGAATTGAAGCTTGGATTCTTGTTTGGAAGCTGAATTAGTGTTGAAGGAAGCTAAGGTTAGTACTTGAGACCATTTTGGTGTTGATGATTTCAGTTTTAGAGCTTCAAATGGTTTCATGATGATGAAATCATGTTCTTGAATGAATTTTGATGTTTGGAGCTTGATTTCTTGTTGTGTAGCTTGGTATAGGTGTTTGGAGGAGTTGGGGAGCTGTATTGGAAGAGTTTGGATCATCTCAATACCAGGCAAGGGTAGAGATATGCCTAAATGGGGGCATAATCGGTGGAATGGCCGGAAATCGCCATTTCCATCATTTCTGATGTGTCGGCGCGCTCTTGGCGCGCCCTTTAGCCAAAAAGCGCGTGGGCAGCGCGTGAGAAGAACGTCAACGACGTCCTTGTCAGGACGGCGCGCAGTTGGCGCGCCTTTCCCACGAAAACCGCGCGCGCAGCGCGCGAAAACACGAACGTCGCAACGCCCGCGTCTTTGGCGCGGGGTTGGCGCGCTGTTTATGGAAAAACCGCGCCAGGTGCGCGCGGGCTCCCCTGCCCGCGCGATTCGTTCGCTCGTTTTCCGATTCTTCGTCCTTCGTGTTTCCTTAGTTCTTCTTATGCTTCTAGCATGCCATAACTATCATTATGCTCACAATCTATGAACCTAGTTGCGATTAGCGGTGATCTACTATGCCTTAGTTGAGATCGAGTCTTGATTCGCTTCTATGTTGATGTGAGAGTTGGTGCCGATATGTGGGACTTGGCACACCCTTGACACTTAACTCGCGATGAGTTGTTTATTTTGTCATGACACGTAATTTACGTATTGACATGTGTGGAATTGAATCTGAATATATGTTGATGCCGATATGTGGGACTTGGCATACCCCGGATTATACTTAACTCGAGACGAGTTGTTTATTATGTCCTAATGCGTTGGTTTGCGTATGGACATGGGATTGAATTGAATCTTGATATCTGTGATGATATCTGAATATCTGTGATGATATGTGGAAATCTGTGATGAATCTTGATATCTGTGATGATATCTGAATATCTGTGATGATATGTTGGTGAATCAAATAATGCTACGCGGGTAAGATACGCTATGCTTACAAGTCGGTATCCGATTGGGCATAGTAGTATCTTTCCCGGGGCATTGAATAATGCTACGCGGGTAGGATACCCTATGCTTACGAATCGGTATCCGATTGGGCATAATGATATCTTTCCCGGGACATTGAGACTGAAAAGGATTTATATCCTAGTCTGTATTTGGCTAGAAAGGGCTCATGACCCTTAGCCTGACCCGCTTGCCGTAAGCCACGATCTCAGCTGTTAGTGTCCGCGGCGGGGGCACTGTGGGTATGTCTCTCGACCATTAAGGGGAGTGGACCCTTATATGGGAGGGAATACCGACCATGGTACCTAGGTGCGCGCTAGACATGCTTATGTGTTGCATTTAGGGTAGATAGACATTCTAGGTCATAACATTTCATCTCATCATCCATCATTCATCTTAATTGCAGTGGTTGAAGCACCGGTATGGGACGGTGTGATGTTTACTTATTTGCACTGTTCAATTTTTATGTTATGCCTAACAAATGTTTAATAACGGAATATATCTCCACATATATGTATAAATATACTTCTAGGGAATCAAGTTAATTCTTGTTTCCCCTTATGCCGATTCTTCTATTCTTGCTCAGTACCTTGTACTGACCCTTGCTATGTTTTTATGTATAGATATTCCCGGGGAGGACGCAGAGCCTGAGCACGATGTGGGGTTTGGGGATGAGTGATCTACCTAGAGATGCATTAGCATGTTGTGGACTTATGTGTTGTCTTGAATAATATGCTATGACTCTATTATCTTGTCTCGTACTGCTTGTGGTACTGATCGGTACACTATGTTATGTCTTGAGTTTTACTTGACATCTCTGACAGGTTGAGATGAGACAGTTATGTCGACTGTTATGTCGCATGAATAAGGCTTGTAAGCCGGACGTCTGTTATGATGTGAGGTTTCCTTTCTGGATTTGTATTATGATTCATTGGCTTCCTGTTTACTTGGCTACGTGTTATTGATCTTAAATTGATTGGCCAACAGTTTAAGAGAGGTAACACGGCAGTGACGTCACAGAAATTGGTTTTAAATTTTTGGGGCGTTACACCCATAGGCCTTGATTATAGCCCATTGTGTCTTAAGACATCACACACATCACAGCTTTGTCTCGGAGCATCAAGTTGGTCGCGGAACACACTGCATGTGGCAAGGCTTCTCGACTGGGTCTTGTGTCTCTAATTGTGCATCTTGGTCGCGGAACATGCCTTTGTCGCGGAGCATGCCATCGCGACAAAGGTCATCGCGACAAAGGTCATGGCTGGTCTCCTCTTCATTTGGGCCACTTGGTCGCGGAACCCCTCCTTTGTCGCTGAACACTGCATCGCGCCAAGGGGCTTCCGCGACAAAGGTCTTCCTGGGCCTGCTGGATTGGGCCAGATGGGCCGAAAATATTCTTTTTGTGGGCTTTTCTATCTTTTTCCCATCTTTTTGTTTCCTTTTCTTTTTCTCATGTTTTTGGATTTTTCTAACATAAATATGTAATAAAATTACATATTTATGTCTTTTTCACACCAGCTTAGTATTTTTACAATTATGCATAAATTAGTCCAATTCGACTGCTTTCTTACTTAATGTAAGACCGGAATGCGATCAAATGCCCGTTTAAGACACGGAAATGGATTGAAAATAATGGTCATTTCTGGCCATTATCAGTGCGCCAGGCATCAATGTCTTTTAGTAAGACGCATTGTGGGAATTTCAAATGGCGGAAGCTGAAGCTCTTGAAACGGCTTGAGGGAATCGCACGGACTTTGGAGAGGGTGGATTCCATCCGGCTTTCACTGTTAGAGGTTGAGTTAAAGAAAGAATATGAATCGCTCTTAGGCCAAGAGGAAGCGTATTGGTATCAGCGTGCCCGACAAAAATGGGTACGAATGGGAGATCGTAATACAGCTTACTTCCATGCTCGGGCGAAGTGTCGAGGCAATCGAAACCGAATTCATGGGCTTACCCTATCAGATGGGACCTGGTGCGAGAACGCAGATTCCCTCCTGTCTCATGCACGGACTTTCTTCCAAGAGTTGTATTCTAGACCTCCATTACCTCTCTCACAAAGATTGGCTGAATTGGACCTTAATACACCGCTTCCAAACTTCACGGAGATTTCAGGGGATGCATCGGTTTCTTTATCAACAGAGATCTCTTTGGAAGAGGTCAGCACAGTGGTTAAGGAAATTGATGGGTTTTCCGCTCCAGGGCCTGATGGATTTCCGGGATTGTTCTATAAGAAATATTGGGAGATAGTCAGTAGTTCAGTTCTCGGATTCATTCAACAAGCCTTGTCATCAGGTGTCATTCATCCAGAGGTAATGCAAGCCTACATTTGTCTTATTTCGAAAACTCTGGCCCCTACTAGCCTCAAACAATTTCGTCCTATCACTTTATGTAATGTTCTATATAAGATCTTGACGAAAGTGCTTGTAAATCGGACTAGGCCGATCCTTCAGTCGACCATTTCACATCATCAGGCGGCCTTTCTCCCGGGTCGTGGAACTGTTGATAACGCCATCACTTTACATGAGATTATGAACCAAATTGGAGGCCCCCGCTCTCGGATTAAAGGGCTTGTACTTAAAATTGATGTGGCCAAAGCATACGATAACGTCCACTGGGATTTCTTAGATCATTGTCTGCTTGAACTTGGGCTTCCGGAAGTGATTCGACGACTGATTATGGTGTGCGTGTCATCACCTTCTTATTCGGTTTTATGGAATGGGCAGCCTCTTGAAAGTTTTCGCCCGGGAAAAGGTCTCAGACAAGGGGATCCGCTTTCTCCTTACTTATTTTTAATTGTTATGGAGAAGTATTCCCTTTTAGTTCAGCAGATGGTGTCCCAGCAAAGGTGGAAGCCGATTTGCCTATCTCGATCGGGTATTGGGATCTCTCATTTGATTTTTGCGGACGACATCATATTATGCACCTTAGCTGATCGTGCGAGTGTCACAGCTGTTGCGGAATCTTTGTAGACCTTTGCAAAAATATCTGGCTTAAATCTTAATCCCCAAAAATCATCCATGCACATCTCTACTGCCGTGGGACCAGTAGACAAGCTGTGGATACAAGAGAAGTTGCAAATCCCTTCAGTGGATAATTTTGGTAAGTATTTGGGGTTTCCCATGCTCACTGGCCGTCGTCGATGTCAAGATTTTGCATTCATCATTGAACAAATGGATGCAAAAATGGAGGGGTGGGCGTCTACACTTCTTAACAGGGCGGGCCATTTAACTTTGTGTCGAGCTGTTATGGCATCCATTCCCACATATGTCATGCAATTATTCTGGCTTCCGGAGGAGGTATGCACAGCCATTGATAGGCGAATAAGCCGTTTCCTGTGGAAAGATAGGAGTGGCAAAGGGATCCATCTAGTTAGCTGGGACGCGGTTGCCAGGCCTAGAGCTAAAGGGGGTCTGGGCTTACGTCGCGCTCGGGCCATGAATGTGGCACTTTTGGGGAAACGGTTGTGGGATCTGGTACACTCTCCTGAAAAGACCTGGGTGCAACTGGTCACGGGTATGGAGGGCTCTTTGGTTCATCCTCTGCTACCTCTGCCCAATGCTCGATCCAAGACTTTCAAAATGGTGCAGAAAGTTCTTCCGCTATTAAGGAAGGGTTTTTCCATTCGGATTGGGAATGGTAGGTCGTCGCTGTGGTATTCGGAATGGTGGAACAACTCCCAGCTCGCTAATTTAATTCCGTATGTGGCTACACAGGATACGGAGTTGGAAGTTCGCCATGTTATAATGGAAGGCACGTGGAATTGGGTTTCTGTTTATACTCCAATGCCAACGGCCCTGAAGCACAACATTTGTGCTACACCTCCACCTCAAATACATGAGTCTATTCCTGATATTTGGGGTTGGAATGCGACCACTTCAGGCAAGTATTCTGTCAGTTCTGCTTATCATATACTCACGGATGATGGGGTTGCTGTAGCAGGATGGAAGTGGCTATGGAACGTTGGGTTCCCTGAGAAATTTTGCCTCTTGTTATGGCTGATTTCTCATGATTCTTTGCCAGTGAACAAGACACGGTTTAGGCGTAAAATGGCAACTTCTCCTTTATGTGTTTTATGTGGACATAACGAAGAGGATTGGTCTCATTGCATATTTTATTGTATGTGGGCAAGCCTGCTTTGGAAATCCCTTCGTATCATGATTCCTCCTGATTGTAGGGACATCCCTAAGTCTGATATAAAAGGGTTCCTACAGGCCATGTATGACACATATGGAGCGGTGTTTATTGCTACTGTCTGGGTCATTTGGCTCGAGAGAAATTCGAAGGTGTTTAGAGGCATCCAGAAATCACAGTGGCTACTACAAAGAGATATTACCTGCATAGCTTCAGCTTTGAACGAAGCGGCACATGGATGCAGGCGTGATTTGAGGCCTGTCCGTATGGTCCATTGGAACGGTGAAGGGATGATTGGAATAATCCTTCATGTGGATGGCAGTGTAATCGGCACTACAGGGCGTGCAGGCTTCGGCTTTGTCGTTAGGGATGAGGATGGGCATTGGAAAGGGGGAGGATGTGGTTGTCTTGGCAACACAACTATCAACCATGCTGAGCTTTTTGGGTTGGCAGCCGGTCTCCAACATGTCAAGAGAATGGGGGTGCAGAGGATATGTGTGTATACAGACTCCTTGGTGACCATTAAATCCCTTGAAGCGTGGGACCTTTTTCATCCATTGGCACCGCTTCTTTAGCATGTTCATGACTTGAAATCCTCTTTCGAGGTGTGCCGGATTCATCATATTTTCCGGGAAGGAAACCAGGTTGCTGATCGTTTGGCCAAACATGGTGCTGGGATTGAAGAGTTCTACACTACTTGGGCTTTTCCCCCGGATTTTGTCTTAGGGGTTTTGGCGGCAGATTCCTCTGGCGTGTGGTTCCCCCGCTACTGATCCTTGGCTAAGTTTTAGATTGTATCTTCCTTTTCCTTTCTTTATTTTGTAATTTTTTCTCTGGCTTCGGCTTTTAAAAAAAAATTTTGTCCTAATGCGACGGATACAACGTTGTAAATAGTGAGGTGGGGACTGGCACGGATACAACGTTGTAAATAGTGAGGTGGGCACGCACTCCGCCAGTCCGCGATCGCTAAGTTAGAATTAAACAAAAGAAAAACAACATTAGAAGACTGGATCAAGGAAAACCCAGAAAGCGGAAATGGGCTATATAACAAATGGCCCAAATAATTATTCCTTCCCTTGTCGCCGACTTTAATGGCATTTCGTTCGCTCCGAACTACGCTGTCCAGAGCCTTCAAACACTCGCCGTCGTTGTCTGCCGGAACAACGCAAAGCTCTTCACTTTTTCTCCTCTCTGATCATCCACTGCCTTCCACTTCTGCCAGTCCTCCTCTCTTTCCGGCGCATAGTTTCTCCGGCGATCTTATATCTTGTCGCGCTTTCTCTTCCCTGCGTGAGGAGACACATGGGCCTGCCTCGATTGATTACAGGTGAACTTTTTCAGTCTTTTCACATCGAGTTAGCGTTTTTCTCAATCGGGATTCTTGAGAAGAGGAAGGAATATTTAATTTATGGTTGTTTGATTTGGGGGCGACGCTATGTGTTGCGCTTGTTTATCCATTTCGATTTGCACTTTTATTTTACTTATGTCTGTTGATCCTTGAAATTTGATGACGAGGGTTCTAAAGGTCCCCAAATAATGAGACTGGTTAATACAAGTTGTAGTTGACAAAATTCTCATTGTATTGGCTTATGTGGTTTCTATTGATGCTCGTTTACAGCTCAATATTGCAGGAAGATGAGTACCATAAACTAGCTAATTCTACCATCCATGACCTTCTTGAGAAGCTGGAGGTAATTTGTTCTTGATTACCATAACCAATCTAGTTAGTGCTACATAGTGGACAACTTAGTAGAATGAGTATTTCTGTAATTTTCCTTCAATTTTGTCATTGTTTTAATCTTAGAAACAATGTATAAGTGTTTTATATTAATGTGGTTTCTTTTGATATTATGCCCTCAATATTGGTGGGGCTCTGGGGGAGGGGATGAAGGTTAAGTAAATATAGGACAAGTTAAAAAAGAAAAAAAGAAAAAGGTTTTTTGGCAAGGTCAAAATGATGCTCTTCATGTGTTTCCCGGCACTTTTAGTACCGTGTTTCTAAAAGTTTGATCCTTCCTTGCTATATCATCCTATAAGGATGTATATGTGTACTAGGTAATTTCTTTAGCTTGGTCTATTGATGCTGTGTTTGTTTCTTTTCCTTCTAGGAATATGGTGACTCTGTAGAGATAGAGGGATTTGATGTTGATTATGGGGTAAGTTAAATTGTTTGGCAGCAATTATATAGTTCCACCTGTATATCTTCGATTTATTGTGTAACTTTGTGTTTATTTTGTAGAATGAGGTGTTAACTTTGAAGCTTGGAGATTTGGGTACTTATGTTATAAACAAGCAAACGCCAAACAGACAGATTTGGATGTCATCGCCTGTCAGGTATTGGTTTCTCCACCTTTATCTTTTTAAAGTGATGAATTTGTGATGGACTTAAGAATCATAGCTCAACGAGGGACATTGGCGTGCCAACAACTGAAATTTTTGTTTGAAGGGACAGTATTTGATGGAAATCAAAGCTTAACAAGGAATTGTCATGCCGATAACTGTCATCTCTATGGACAATTTCAATGTGCTAGGAAGTAAAGGATCAAACTTCTTAATTCAAGTGAACAATAAGAATATATACCGGGAAATTCTTATGGACATCATGGAAAATAGAACATTTACGTGCTATAATAGCCTCTGAAACTAAATAACATAATCGAAACACGTATGACAGAATAATAAAGTTTCGCCCCTACAATCCTTTCCTGAGTTAATACTTTTTATACTTAATTCTTTTAACCCATAAACCACTCTTATCATTTTTTATATTTATCATGCATTCATGCTTCAGTTGAACACAATGAATGTTATTAAAAATTTCTAAGCCCAGTGCACAATTCACTTGTCATTTTATTAGCAAACATGGTTAGTCTGATCATCAAAAGTTTTAATTTCTTTTGCAGTGGCCCATCTAGGTTTGATTGGGATCATAATGCTCAAGCATGGATTTACAGGCGAACAAAGGGAAGCCTGTATAAAGTTTTGGAAGCTGAGTTGGAAAAGCTATGTGGGCAACCCATTATTCTTTCTTAAGTTTATTTATACCACAACTCTTGTTTGCTGGAACCTATTTGATCATGGTTCTGAGAGCATTTCTGCTCTGCTCACACCTTTCACCTTTACTTTTTCACTGGCATTGTTTACTGGCACTCTTTTTGTAGCAAGAAGCTATGTTTAGAAGGTATGTTAATCATATTTTATATTGCATGTGTTGGATTATTATTTAATTGTCTTGGCATTCATGTTTATCACAAGTTATTGCAGCGTCTTTTGATTCAAATGAATTGAGTCTCTTCTCCATATACTCCTCACAATTTGACTACCCCCAAAATCATCTTGGCTTGCTTTCTCAAATGTATAGGGGTATGTGAAGAGGCATTGGGAATCTATTATTTGGTTCGTAACTTTGTTTCTACAAAAAACTGAGGAATTGAATCATTCTCAGTTGGAGGTTTTCTGTTGGAAACTTGTTTCTCCAAGAATGAGATGTGATCGAATGTGCTCACCAACACAATGAACTTGAAATTAAAATTGCTTTAGAACACACTGCATTTCTTTCTTATAATCCCCTTATCCCCTGTTAGAACATTTAAGGATGAAATTTTGAGAAAGCCCGAGGCGAACACCTCAAAGAATGCCCCTTGATCACGTCGGAATTTCTTAGCAGTGTCCATTGTTCTTGGATCCCTTGCTATCTCCGAATCAAGTGTGATCACTCCACGCCCACTCAATATAGTCTTAAAGTACGCATTGTCGAACTTATTTGGCGTTGGATCAAGGGGGAAGCTCTTTGTAAAGCGATTCGATCCATCCTTAGGACATTCCCTTTTCAAATGGTTGACATAGTTGCTTTCGCTTCCTGGAGGCGGGACAACCGTTCCATCATACAGACGGTCCATGACCCCATCACAATGTGTCACCCCGAGCGTATGAGAACCTAAAAGGGCGACGACTTCATCGGGGGTGATGCCATTTTCTCCACGAAAGACTTGTAGTGCTATGGTGAGATTGACATTGTTCCTTGGAAGTCCCTTATCTGCTTGCTGTCGGGTGTAACTCGTGGTTGTATCTCTCCGTCCCAGTGGGAGCTGGATGTCGGGCCCTCCCGCGACAAATACGCTATCCCGAGCTGCTAATGCTAATATATCAGCACAGGAAACTTGATCACCACATGCGGCATCCACCTTTTCTTTTATTTGATCGATGAGCTCCCTTTTACGGACCCCAAAATTCTTGGGAGAATCGAACTCTGCGTTGTGGTTTGGGTCCTTCATGTCGAGGAGGACCGAACCGTCGCACCCCCCAACTTGGCAGTCATGAAAAATCAGCCTTAACAAGGCCGCTGGAGTGGTTGGATCAGCGGCGGTCACGGACTTAATTTCATCTCGAACAATCTTTTCAAGCTGAGGACAAGTTTTGTTGTAATAGTTAACAGAGAGACCATTCTGGCCTTCTGCGTTCAATAAGGAAGAAAACAGCAGCAAAATTACTGCAGATACTGATGTTATTGCATCCATGCTCTTTTGATCACTAACTGGCTTACCAAATGTTGTAATGATTGTGTAATACTTTATGATTGCTCCAACATCTATCTATATATGTAGGCAATAAAAGGAGCAAAAAGGGGGAGTAGAAGAGCTAAAATTAGTAGCTTTGGAAACACCATTGATTTGTTTCTACTGAAAGTATATACTTTATAGGCTGTAAGAATTTTAAGGGTTACCATTGTTTCGTTCACTCCAATATTGACCTCAATTTACTTGGTTATCGGACGAGCCAAGGGAAACTAAGATGGTTCTACCATTTATATTTGCCCCTTTAAGCTTAAATATGATTAATCTAAATTAATCCAAATTATATATATAACCAAGTCTAAGATCTTTAATTTTTGGGTTGGAGTTCAAATATTTAGTCTCTTTTTGGTAGAGGGCAATCCCAATCTGACCCCATTTATAATCTACTACTTGTTTTAACATTGTCTGTTTCTTTAATGGCCATTCGCAAGTTATTACTGAATAGTCTGAATTCTTCATACTTTGAATCTAACCCAACCTGACTTGATTTTAATGTAAACCCTATATCAAATAATGCAGGCAAGTCATGAATGGTTGGGTTGGTTGTGCCTTGTGATTCGAAACAAAATTGAGAACTTAGCTGGCGGCACACCCGAATCAAGAAAATATATGCACTTAACATCACGTTGGCGCCAGCTCTGTTATGATGCTACTGATATTCTACACCTTAAAAGTTGCTTCTGGGTTTCTTTTCGCTCTTCAACTCAGCTCTACCCATTAATTAATTAGTCATCTCATTTTTTGCCTTTTGTGCACAAGAGAAACGAATAGAAGCACATGCAAGAAGGGCCTAGGTTGTGTACATTACAGAAAGTGGTAAATTAGTTCATTCGACTGTTATAATTACACCTCACATACAAATTGAAATTGTAAGGAATTGAAGTCGATTAGGTTTGACTGATCAGTTCGGACAAGAAACCTTATGTCCACTTGTGATTTTCTTCCAAACTTATTGCCTACCTTAAATATGCATTATAATAGCATTGCTCCTAAATTTTTGACTCAGAAAATTTTGACGAGTCAATCAACCCTAAAATTTCTACTTTGCCAAAAATATTCCTCCTGCAAGTATATACTAGGACAGTAATTTTTCTCGTAGGATAAAATAGATATTGCCGGCTACTCTTCTTGTATTTTCTTCCAAAATTTACCTTTTCCAATTTGTATTCAATTCTTTTCTGGACCCAAAAGTTAGTTACCATAGTATAAGATGGTTAATCTTGGAGTGGATCAATGCCCAAAGTCAAACACCGTCATGCATATAAACCAAATGCATTTACACTTTTTTACAATATCAGATGCCTAACTTGCCGCAGTCACTATTTTATTCTTTAGTTTTCATATACCCTGCTTGAATTCCTCCCCTAAGAAAAGAATCAACACCAAAATAAAAATAAAAACAGTATATAAATAAAGGAATCACACACATACATAAATATATACATATATGTAGTAGTACTATACGCAGGGGTTTAGGGGCGGATCTACATTAAGGCCCGGTGGGGCCTCGGCCCCACCTCAAATTAAAAAAAAAAAAAAAATTCTATTACTTTTTTTTTACCAAATTTTTTTTAATTTTTTTTTTACTTAAGATTAAGAAAAAATAGACTCCGGCCCTACCTCCAAAAAAATCCTGGGTCCGCCACTGACTATACGTTTGTAGGCACACGCCCATTACCTCAAACTTCTATATATATTAATGTCCTAAGTTGATTTCCTGGTACCATTCTTCCTTACATTCTTGTTTCTTGGTCCTTGGTGGGCTTCTTCTCCATATACACTATATAAACACATTACTTTATTTATTAAAGAAGATGAAGAAACTTTATGTAGGGATCTTTGCTTGCCTTATTGTTGTTGCATTGGATGTGACTGCTGGAATTCTGGGGCTTAAGGCCGAGGCTGCTCAAGACAGGGTGAGATATATATCTAGTAGTACAAGTTTTTGACAAAAAATTAAAAAAAAAAAAAAATTAAAAACTAGTGCGTTGGATTGACGTTTAATTTTTGGATGATATATATATTATGATCATCAGGAGAAGCATCTTAGGCTATTGTTGATCGAGTGTAAGCAGCCGAGCCATGATGCTTACGTACTTGGCTTCTCGGCTGCAGTGGTTTTCGCGTTAGCACACGTTCTTGCGAATTTTCTAGGCGGCTGCAATTTTAAACAAGGAAGCAAGGTGCCGATGGCATGTCTTGTACTAACATGGTATGCTAGTTTGGATTACTTTTGATTTGGACAAATCTTATTTCAAATTTAGAAGAAATTTAAGATCTTGTGGGGTGTAACATGGACAGGATCATCGCGATCGTGGGAATGTCACTGCTGGTGGTTGGGACGAAGTCGAACCACAAATCAAAGGCATCGTGTGGGCTCTCGCACAACAATTTCTTGTCCACCGGAGGGATTTTGTGCTTCATCCACGCTGTGTTTTCTGTAGCGTATTTTGCTGTATCCACAGCTGGAAATATGTAGAGGGCAATGCTATTATTTATAACAGGTGTCCCGAATTCGGACATTGCAACCGTAGGTTTCCAAGCTAGGGCGAATGATTGATCAATCTTGTTTTGTTTGGTTCTAAGGGTGTGCTTAGGATGTTCAATTTGTGTGGGTGCTGTATTTCAGTTTGTTTGTTCGGCGGATTGTTTGAGAGGTTTCATTACAAGTTATATGGAAGGATTTCAATTTCAACCTATACATGTTAACGGACATAAATAGCAACAATACAAGATACTATGGATAATAATATGCTAATTCTAGTTATGAAGCTTCCACTCAAAATACATAAAAGATTGATTGATCGTAAGATCTTATATTCCATATATCACTCTAATTTATGGGATTGGTATATACTTTCATGTTGTTTTTTTCCCCCTCAAAAAATGGCAACGTGCATGATTCTATTGGTCACATACATAAACAATTAAGCATATCTATATTGTGAGATTGAAGAAGTTAATTTTTTTCTTTTAAAAAAAATACCTAATCGTATATAGAGAAAAGTGTCAAGTGTTTTAATTTGATAACCTGATCTAATTAAAAAAATGACAAAGTTCTCAACCCTATATTTGAAAGCAACATACTCTAGAAATCTGGCATGAACATAATTTGGTTAATTTTGTTTCGACCGACAATGAGTTGCTACATTGCAATTCTAATAACAATATTGATTAATACTGTATAAATCAGTTCACCATGAGTTGCTTTAACACACATCTAAATAGTATTTCTTAGGGAGAATCATAGCTTATAACGTGCTAATGCTAATTACTGACTTTTTTCCGGCTAATTACCGACTATTGCCCGAGACCTTACTTAAGTGACTAGAGCCCCATCCCTCAAGCCAACTGCTAAAATAAATCCTTTTGTTACTATAACCTTTTTTTTTTGAAAAAAGAAAAAACTGAATAATTCTTTTGGGCCAATTAACACAATGGGGTATGACTGGGCTGTGGATCCAAGCCAATATGGTAACGCTTGAAATGCAGTCAGACAGGCCTGTACTAAACCCGGCCCTGTGGTTTACTTTGTATTGTCCCTTCTGCAAGAAAGCTAGGAGTATCCTCTCGCAGATACAACCGAAAGTGGAGAAAGCTATTCATTTCAAGATTGATCTGTGAATCCGACTCTGTTAATTCGTGAAAATGTCGGTGAGTTTTGAGTTCCTTTGCGCTTTCTATCGGTGCATATGTTTTGCATAAACCCTAACTGTTTGGTCATTATTTAAAGTGATTTTATTGAATTAATCGCGACGGGAAATTGCAGATCTTTGAGTACAATGGAAGTGCTCTTGTGGCGATGGTGGGAAAGAATTGCTTCGCGATCGCCAGTGACAGGCGGCTTGGTGTGCAGCTGCAAACAATTGCAACTGACTTTCAGAAGATTTACAGAATCCACGATAAACTCTTCATCGGTCTCGCTGGCCTCGCCACCGACGCACAAACCTTGTAACATACCTTTTCTGTTACTAGATTTGAATTGGTCCATTGTTTTCAACAGTAGTAGTCTTTCTCAGAGGCAGGAAGGATGTTCGGTGTTTTATTTATTTATTTCACTTAGTAAAATTTAATTTCTCTGGTTACGGTTTTAAGTTGTGTTATTAAGTCTGTATTCTATTGCTCAGCAATATTTTGAATGAAGCTATAGTTAGCTTTTGGTTTTAAGTTTATGTGTGTTCATGCATTGCCTAGATTGAGAGCGTGTTCCAGTAAGCTTTGATACTGTGTTTCTGTTAATCTTTTGACATATGTATGTGTACTTTGTTCATGGTCTTTTCATTGTTCTTCTGGATAGGCGATTCATTTAGTCTGTCGGTAATTATAGGTATCAAAGGCTAGTTTTCCGGCACAAGTTGTATAAGCTAAGGGAAGAGCGGGATATGAAGCCCGAAACTTTTGCTAGCCTTGTATCTGCTGTTCTGTATGAGAAAAGGTCAGTAAAGTTACTTTAAATCTACATTGTATGAACTTAGCTTGATTGTGGTTGGAATTGTTAGTATTCATTTGTAGATCAAAGTTACAAGTTGTGGGTTTGAAATGGCAGTTTGGAGTAGGAAGTAACACAATCCATTTAGGTCTCTTTGTCCTATGGAACATGTTATTTATCTATTATTGAGTTCCCTTGTCTGAATGTAGTTTCTCTCACCATTGTCCAGGTTTGGTCCTTACTTTTGCCAGCCCGTCATTGCTGGATTAGATGATGAAGATAAACCTTTCATTTGCACTATGGATTCCATTGGAGCTAAGTATGTCTTTTTTTCTTAGATTTATTATAATATATTCAATCAGCAAGAACAGAATTGTTTAACCCCACCTTTCACGAACATTGAGCATGATTTATAAACCACCTAATAATTCACTACTCCCTCCTTTTTTTAACTGATCACTTTTCCTTTCACACTTTTTAATCAATCATCTTCTCCTTACACTTTTGCTCACACTTCACTTTCTCTCAAACTTGTTCATCTACTTTATTTTACTACCGTATATGGAAAATGATCACTTATTTTAAAACAGACAAAAAAGGAAAACTGATCGATTTATAAAAGAATGGAGGGAGTATATTTTTGTTGGCTTTATATGAAAAGTAATTTAGTTTTAATGTAGAATACTCTACAATGTTCATTTTCAACGTTTCTTGTCAAATATGTCAAATTTTCTTATCTTCAGTGTAGTGGTACATGGTTTTTTGTTTTGTTTTGTTTTTTTTTTGTTTTTTTTTGTGTGTGTGTGTGTGTTTTTTTTTCTCGTTTTGGTTAAAGGTTATTTAATAAATAAACTACATGTAATAATAATTTATCTTAATATTAAATTATCACCTGAAACAATTGTTGGATTAGAATCCTATTATACAAAATTAACATGGCCCAAGTGTATCGACTTGGATATATGTTATTCCATAAATCCATTGTAGTAACATGTTGCAAAAAATTTCCAAATCATTCTTAAGTTTAGGCTTTATTGATAATCTCTCCTCCTTTACATGTCTTTAAATACTTTATTGGGTACTGTCTTATTTAAATGAAATGCTTGAAGTTGTGAAACAATCTTGCAAGCTAGTTCTCTAATTGTTGAATATTCACACCGCAAGATGTTTATATGCCCCCTAGTGGGTTTGAACCCTAGTGTACCATGAAAGTTAATTTACGCACCATTGTTGTTTCTTTCAAGGAACATTATAGAGTATGTTGTTCTTTCGATATGTTTCCTAAAGTGAACTCTTAAAGCTTCCTTTTTTGTTGTTTGAATTTAGGGAACTTGCCAAAGATTTTGTTGTTGCTGGAACTGCATCAGAATCCCTTTACGGTGCCTGCGAATCAATGTTCAAGCCTGACATGGTTTGAGATTCTATTCAATAGTGCTTATACATAACCTCTTGGTCAAAACTAGTCTTGAAGGCCTTGTTCACTTGGGGTGATTAGCCTTGATAAATTAATATTTTATCAAGGCTAATCACATGTTCACTTGGAGGGATTAGGACCCTTGATTATATTATGACCTTGATTAATGAACTAAATTCATAGGATAATAATCCCATTAAATTAGTTGGGATGAATTTTTTTATTCTTTGAGAGGAAACTAGGTGGGATTAATTTAATCCCATGGGATGGGATTAAAAAGTCAATCTCATCCCTCATCCCTCAAAGTGAACATGTCCGTAAGCGTAATATCCCTTTCTAATTACACTGGTGCCATCTAGCGAAATATTTATGCCTACTCAGCTCTGAAGAAACCCAAAATTCCTCTAATTTTAGTTTAAGAATCAAACACCATACGAAATACTAATTAGTTTTTCGTCCATCCAGGAACCTGAGGAGTTGTTTGAGACCATCTCACAGGCACTGCTATCATCAGTAGACCGTGATTGCTTGAGTGGTTGGGGAGGCCATGTTTATCTCATGTAAGTGGTTTTTCAATTGCTCTTTTCTGTTCCGTACTTCAGCTTTTTTCTTGCTTGTTTGATTGGTTTTTGATTGTGCACATTTCTCCATATTAAATGTTACAGAACTCCAACTGAAGTCACGGAGAGAATACTCAAGGGAAGGATGGATTGATTATCTGCGTAGATGAAACCTGGAAGATGTTCCTGTGTGTGCTGATTGCATTAGTGCAATGCCATGGAGTGTAGCTAAACTTGCTTTCATTATAGACGACCTTCAAAAAATTATGGTATACGATGTGTTAATTGTTTATTCATCGTTTTGCAAGATTCCGAGTGTTTGTGGTGGTTCTTTCACTGACTGATCTCTGATTAGTTCTTGAAATGGGGTTGGTAGACCATCATAATTCATACCCTCATTTGGATACCAGTAATAGTATGATTTGTAGGCTTATTTCGTTTTTCGTGATTGACTCATATAGGAGTACTCCAAAAAATGGAGGGAGTGATATTGGGCAAGTCGGCCCCAAAATAAACGCAACTGCACAAAAACGAAAAATGACTGGCTGGTTGTTCCAAACTGTTGAAAAATGTGAGACGTGCATACTTTAAGAAATTTATAATGAGAAAGCGGTAATTATTTTTATTTTTTATTTTTTATTTTCATTTTTTTTTAAACATTGACATCTATGTATCGCAAAAGTGTGTGGGAGCTTAAGCCATATAAATTATGGTTGGAAGGTGGGGAATATGACCACTTTGGTCAAGTCCTATTCTCAACTAAGTGCAAAATATTAGTATTCCTTACATTTCTAAATAAGGGATTGGTTATGGTGCAATCACCAAAATCCGCAGCACATCAAGGCACTAATATCAACCGTTCGTTTAAGATCCAACTGTCCAAAATGTAAAAGGGTAAAATTGTCCAAAAATTTTGTTAATATCAAGTCGCTGAAAAATACACGTCATCGCTAAAGAACACTATGTATGTCGCTGAAATGCACACAGCTTGTCGCTGAAATGTACTATAGTGAGTCGCTGAAATATACTATAGTGCGTCACTGAAATATATTAAACCAAAGAATTAGGGTTTCAACTTTTACGAAGTCGCTGAAATGCACAATATCAAGCCGCTGAAAAATACTATAACTTGTCGCTGAAATATACTATAGTGCGTCGCTGAAATATACTATACTCCATCGCTGAAAACACATGGAAGACGCGCTGAAAACAATATGCATGTCGCTGAAAACAATATATTAATCAACAAAATCGCTGAAAATTACATACTTTGTCCCTGAAATGTATTAAAATATATTTTGGAGTAATATGGTATAATTACCTTTTTACCCTTTCAGTTCATCTCAACCGTTGATTTAAAAAGCTAATCAACGGTTGGAAAAAGCCGCAGTACATCATGTCAAATCCCATAGTTGCACCCTAACTTCTCCCTTCTAAATAATTACTATTATTATTCTTAGTTGTGGACTTTGGTCATTTTAAAATCAATTTTTTGGAGGCTTGGAACTTATTCTAATGGTCAAATTTCCTGACTCCCAATCTATTAATTGTGATTCGATTAATCGAATAATTTTCTTTTATAAAAAGACTACACTATAAAATTATTTTTAAATTTATACTATAAACTAAATACCAAAAAATTAAATTAGTAAAAGTAAAAATTTAATTGTATACTTCCTCTGTTTCTTTTTAAATGTAACACTTTCCTTTTTTGGGTGTTTCATAATAAATGTTACATTATCATATATGGAATGCTTTTAAATATAAAAAGCTTCCACTAAAACACTTTTGTTACTTGCATTAAATTTCGTGCCATTTTCTTATGTTACATTTATTTAGAAACGGAGGGAGTATTATTTATTTTTATACCAAACATGTTAAGATATTAACTTAATAACTACTATTATTATTGCGTAAAGCATATAATTTAAAAAATATTTATATTTAGATCTAAATTTTATATCATTACTTTTCTAAAATTAATACTCAAATTGTTGGTTGCAAATGTTGTTGATGGATAAATTGTTTTAAGTTTCTTTTCAGGATTATAAACTACAGTATATATCATTTAATTTTCATTCAGTTTGATTCAATATTGGGAGTATGATTTAATCCAAGTAGTTAAGTCCTTTAACTTCCAACGAAAGGTTGAAGGTTTGATTGTCCATCGATACGGGGCTTTAACTGCTTAAGCAAAGTCTCGAAATACTCGGTGAACACAAAAAAAATTGGATTCAATATTTAAGATGATTTAGCCCAGCTAAAAAAAAATACTCCTTTAAGATGATTTAAGGTGCATATACTGATTAATTAGATTTAGATTTCATATCACATGGTTAAAAATGGGCTGGTATTAATTAAATAAGCTGGGTACAGCTGGAAGCCCATTAATTCAGGCCCAACCGGCAGCTGGCATTAAATAAGCTGGGTACAGCTGACAGATTAATCGGCCCTTAGGCCCAAACCATTTGCCTATAAATTTACACGGCTAGGTAGCAGTGGGAATGCATTCGCGCATTATTCTCTAACGTTCTCCTCCCCATTCCTCCATTTCCAATTTTTCTTCTTTCCTTTTTTAAGATTTCAAAGATTTTCAAGACAGCTGTACGCTTTCTTCTTGATTTGTCTTCTTACATGCAACTATGTAAGGAGATCTCTATAGTCTGATTAATCTTTCTTGCAATTTTAGTATTCTTTCTTTAACTGTTTAATCGGGGTTGTTTGGTCATGCGAAGTGCCAGATTATTTCCGCCATGGCATGGCCACTCTCAAAATCCGCAAGTATCTTGAGGAATTCGATCATTTTTTTATTTTCTATAAGGTGTTTTCTTGAACCCTAATTGCGGGAGAGTTTAATTTTCGTGTTTCTTTCTTCTTTATTTATTTCAAATTAAATCTTTCTTGTCATACCGATAACTTTTTTATTCCCATGTATCTCACTGTTCATTTCATATACTCTACTCTTATCGTTGGAATGTGTTTTCCGCTAGGGTTTGAGCACTTATGGGAAAGATGTGCTATACTAATTCTTAAAATTTTATCTTCTTTGCATGTGGTCATGGTAAATAATGGATACCCTGGCATTAATCTTATTTAACGCACCTTTTTCCTCCTTAGGTCTTGTCTACTTCCTTTCTTTGCAGGAATTGTTTTTACTGCAACTACTCCGCAATTGGGTGTGCTGAAATCCATTTCCGAGTCTTCGTGTATATCCACTGTATTTGTCCATTTTGTTCCTTAATCAATAACAAAAGAGAGTATTATCTGATTTTGTCTTAAGTGGCGCAGGGCACGTCGTGCTGACACTGATAATTGATTAATGACTTGCTGAGTTACTGTCATTGATTCGTCAATGCCGATCAATGTCATCATTTGAGGTTTTGACCATCCTCTTAAGCACCGTACCTGTTCGGGTGATCACAAATTTCAGCGTCGGAGAGGAATTGATTGGTTTTGTTTCCCCAACAGTAACTTAAAAGTTTTTATTTTTTTTTTATTATTTATATTACTCTAAACTACTTGTGGTTTAATTTGCATTGAATTGGATTCAGTATTTACTATTTAAGGTGTAAATTTTAGTGGATCTTGAAAATCAAGTTTTGGGACTTGTATCTATGTGAAGCCCATCAAACCCGGCACACATAAGTCCCTAAGTGGCTAAGTCTTTAGAACAGTATAAATGGGCCATTGTACTGAAACCAGTGGCCTACAAATTTAAGCAGCAGCGCAAGGTTTCATTGTTCTCCTTCTCTGAACTCTTTATACTGAGATGTATGATTCTCTCCGCCCGGGTATTTCCTGAGTATATATGTAACACTTAAAAGTGTTTTTTTGAAATGTTTTCCCACGTATCATAATTTTCTGATATGTAACACTTAAAAGTGTTCTGTTTGCTTACCCAAAAAAATGTGTTCTGTTTTGCACTCGCAGATTATTGTTCTTAAATTGTTTTCAGACCATGGATGCCCCCTAATGAAATGTGCCTTCATTACCATTCTTGTCTCATGCTGTACTCATTGAGCATGGATTAGTATAGAGGTCCACTTTCATAATTCTTTCTTGCAATTTTCTTCAACGAGTCTTCTTGCTTCATTTCTTTTATTGGCATTTTGGATTTATTTTCATTCCCTAACTTTTTTTTTTCCCCTTTGAATTTGAGAAGCAGTTAATTGTTTGATTATCTCCGCGGAGGCATTCTCATTCGCAGAACTCTTTAGTGTTTTGTCAAATTTTGCCTTTCTTTTTTCCGAACTGTACTTTTTAGGGATTTTATAATAAACAACACAAAGAATCATGTATTACCAGAAAAAGTTTTCTTCCTAATTAATAAATTAAATCTCAAAACAGAATCTTGTCCTTTGAGCCATACTCCAATAGTATTCTCTTTAAAGATAATTGAGGCCGATGGGTTTTGGTGTTTCTTTAATTATTTATTGAAAAAAAATTTGAAATGTTTTCTTGAATCTGAACCCCATTTCTGGGCCTATGTCCATATTGTGCATATTTTTCCAATCTGTCCCATAATTAAATCTTCAGTGGTGCAGGGGCAGGGCAGATGGTGCAGCCATTGAGCATGTATTACAGTGAATGATAGAGGCATGACTTTGTAAATGCCTAGCAACACAATGGCATCATTGAAGGTTTTGACCCAGCCTCTTGGGCATTTGTTCGCGTGATCACATATTTCAGCGTCTGTGAGAAATTGAATGAATTTTTTCATCAACAATAGGTACACTAACCACATGATTCCGAAGCAACACTTATCAGGAAATGACGGGCGAACTTTTATTTTATTTTTAATGATTATGATATTATTTGTGTGTACCTCGTCATCGCATTTGTATAGTGAATTGAGGGTTACCGAGCTAACCCAGTCCACCAGGCCAGCTGCGCTTCAGTCATTCTGTCTTTTTCTCTATCTACTTGATAGTTTTTATGGTTACTTAAAGCAATGTAGAATCAGAGTAAAAACAGTATAATCATTCTCTCTATGATATTAATTTGACATTTCATGGCCCCAATTATCATTTTATCTATGATACTATTAGTTTGAGGATTCTGGAATTTTACTTGAATTTTTCGCTTCTTGCCTTCTTCATGTAAAGTACTACATTTTATTTCTTCAAACTGTGTCTGCACTGCATAATATTGCATCCAAATATCTTGAATTTTTCTTGCTTGTATTTCTGAGAGAGTTGTGAGTCTAACTAGTTATAGGATCATTGAAGCAGTTCACATGTCACTTGTACTTGTGATCTTCGTCCCCTTTTTAGCATATAAGACCTCCTGCTTTATGACAGGACGCATGGAATGGTGTTGTGGCACTCCGAAATGGTGCAGAGAGTTTTGTAGAACACTCTTCAGTTAATTGCATGGTGTTTTTTCCTTTCAAGTTGGCATATGTAAAATACTCCCTACAATTTGGATCCTTCTTTCTGTTTTCAGTCAAAAGATAGTGTATGTTCCATCTGATATTTCACTTCTTGTTATTTGACTTTACAGACATACAGATGTATACATAATGACACTGTTGGCCTTAGCTTGGTGTTTAATTTTAGAAGTGCCATGTTATAACTCAGCGAAGAATTGTTTATTCTACTGATTCTACTGCTGTTGAAGGCATAATTGATATCCTTTTTCCCCCCCTTAAGTTTGTGTACGTGTGTACGTGTGTGTGTGTCTGTATTAATGAATTTTAATTTAGTGCTTCACAGCTGATTCCTGATTAAGAAAGGTGTTTCTTAGTGAGGAGACACAAAGGGCTTGGCAAAGATGGGCATGAGGCTGCTGTGGATTTTCAAGTGTGTCAACTGAGGAAAATGTTTAGAAGAAAGTTGCCTTAATGCAAGGAATGTTGTTATAGATGCTTGGTGCCATTACTTGAATTTGAATCAGGCAATCAGCATCGAATGATGATGGCATATGTAAAATACTCCTTACAATTTGATGCTCGTTTACAGCTCAATATTGCAGGAAGATGAGTACCATAAACTGGCTAATTCTACCATCCATGACCTTGAGATGCTGGAGGTAATTTCTTCTTCATTACCATAACAAACCTAGTTAGTGCTACATAGTGGACAACTTAGTAGAATGAGGATTTCTGTAATTTTCCTTCCATTTTGGCATTGTTTTTATCTTAGAAACAATGTATAGTGTTTTATATTAATGTGGTTTCTTTTCTTATTATGCCCTCAATATTGGTGGGGCTCTGGGGGAGGGGATGAAGGTTAAGTAAATAAAGGACAAGTTTTTTTAAAAAAAAAGATTGTTTGGCAAGGTCAAAATGATGCTCTTCATGTGTTTCCTGGAACTTTTAGTACCGTGTTTCTAAAAGTTTGATCCTTCCTTGCTATATCATCCTATAATGATGTATATGTGTACTAGGTAATTTCTTTAGCTTGGTCTATTGATGCTGTGTTTGTTTCTTTTCCTTCTAGGAATATGGTGACTCTGTAGAGATAGAGGGATTTGATGTTGATTATAGGGTAAGTTAAATTGTTTGGCAGCGATTATATAGTTCCACCTGTATATCTTCGATTTATTGTGTAACTTTGTGTTTATTTTGTAGAATGAGGTGTTAACTTTGAAGCTTGGAGATTTGGGTACTTATGTTATTAACAAGCAAACGCCAAACAGACAGATTTGGATGTCATCGCCTGTCAGGTATTGGTTTCTCCACCTTTATCTTTTTAAAGTGATGAATTTGTGATGGACTTAAGCATCATAGCTCAACGAGGGACATTGGCATGCCAACTGAAATTTTTGTTTGAGGGGACATTATTTGATGGAAACCTAAGCTTAACAAGGAATTATCATGCCTATAACTGTCATCTCTATGGACACTTCTAATTTGCTAGGAAGTAAAGGATCAAACTTCTTAATTAAAGTGAACAATAAGAATATATACGGGTAAATTCTTATGGACATCATGGAGAACAGAACATATACAGGCTATAATAGCCTCTTACATAATCGAAACATAAAAGTATGACAGAATAATAAAGTTTCGCCTATAATCCTTTCCTGGTTCCGCCTTGCAAGTTGAACACAATGAATGTTATTAAAAATTACTAAGCCCAGTGCACAATTCACTTGTCATTTTATTAGCAAATATGGTTATACTGATCATCAAATGTTTTAATTTCTTTTGCAGTGGCCCATCTAGGTTTGA
Source organism: Hygrophila difformis (assembly GCA_030278955.1). Lineage (NCBI taxonomy): Eukaryota > Viridiplantae > Streptophyta > Magnoliopsida > Lamiales > Acanthaceae > Hygrophila > Hygrophila difformis. The sequence continues at coordinate 5,871,757 of JAOANR010000006.1, forward strand.
TTGGGATCATAATGCTCAAACATGGATTTACAGGCGAACAAAAGGAAGCCTGTATAAAGTTTTGGAAGCTGAGTTGGAAAAGCTATGTGGGCAACCCATTATTCTTTCTTTATACCACAATTCTTGTTTGCTGGAACCTATTTGATCATGGTTCTGAGAGCATTTCTGCTCTGCTCACACCTTTCACCTTTACTTTTTCACTGGCATTGTTTACTGGCACTCTTTTTGTAGCAAGAATCTATGTTTAAAAGTATGTTATTATGTTAATCATGTTTTATATTGCATGTGCTGGATTATTATTTTACTTGTCTTAGCATGCATGTTTATCATAAGTTATTGCAGCGTCTTTTGATTCAAATGAATTGAGTCTCATCTCCATATACTCCTCACAATTTGACTACCCCCAAAATCTTCTTGGCTTGCTTTCTCATATAGGTCCTCTCGAAATTATAGGGGTACGTGAAGAGGCATTGGGAATCTATTATTTGATTCGTAACTTTGTTTCTACAAAAACTTGAGGAATTGAATCCTTCTCAGTTGGGTCCATACTTCTGTTTTCAGTCAAACGATAGTGTATGTTCCATCTGATATTTCACTTCTTGTTATTTGACTTTACAGACATACAGATGTATACATAATGACACAGTTGGCCTTAGCTTGGTGTTTAATTTTAGAAGTGCCTTGTTATAACTCAGCGGAGAATTGTTTATTCTACTGATTCTACTGCTGTTGAAGACATAATTCATATCCTTTTTTCCCCCTTAAGTTTGTGTATGTGTGTGTACGTGTGTGTGTGTCTGTATTAATGAATTTTAATTTAGTGCTTCACAGCTGATTCCTGATTAAGAAAGGTGTTTTTTAGTGAGGAGACACAAAGGGCTTGGCAAAGATGGGCATGAGGCTGCTGTGGATTTTCAAGTGTGTCAACTGAGGAAAATGTTTAGGAGAAAGTTGCCTTAATGCAAAGAATGTTGTTAGAGATGCTTGGTGCCATTACTTGAATTTGAATCAGGCAATCAGCATAAAATGATGATGGAAAAATGAAAGGATATTGGCTTCCACGGTGGGCAACTGTAAGTATTCAACATATGCCATTTTTATTAGTATTTGATATATTTGGTTAATAGTGAATTCCATGGAATTCGAGAATGGTATATAGGAATTAGATAATTTGTAGATCGTTGTCAGAACTTGGGATGGGTTTTTTTAGGAAAGATTATTTATGGATGATTGGGAGCAAATTCTAATTTCTAAAAGCTTATTTTGTAAGTGTTCTTTACTATTGTTTTTATTCTTTTGGTAAATATGGTTCAACTGGTTGGTTACATTGTTTAATCTGCTGATTAATATTTGTTTTCTTTTTATTGGTGTGGTTTTTCTTCCCATATTGAAAATTTCCCAGGTGGACCAATTGTTGTAATTACAACAGTTTCATGTCTTTGAATGGATGGGCTGTTGAGGGTGGGTATGGTATGGCTGTTGAAGGTGTACAATCAATTGAGGGTTACTGAGGTCTGAGCTAACCCAGTCCACCTGGCTAACTGCGCTTCAGTCATTATGCCCTAATCAGTCGCTTGCTTTTAAGTCCTTTATGCATTTTGCCAACCTGCTTAATTGTTGCTTTTTGTGGTGTTTTCCTCACTCATTTTGATCCACACAATACAATAGTACAATAGTATTTCTGTCCTTTTCTTTACTACACAGTTCAACTAAACGTCTGTGGTTCTTGGCCTGAAGTATTGTGCTTTGCTTCCACGCTAGTTCAAATTCTCAAAGTTTTCACTTCTTTCCATGTTGTCTTCATGGGTGTACTTAAGGTAAACAGTGGATGCCCCCAGTGAATCGGTATAAATCTTCTTTAACATTAAAAAGCACCTCTTTCCTCCTCATTTCTTATGTACACCCTTTCTTTGCAGGAGCTGTTTCCAACTGTAAGTGCTCATAGCACAACTATGCTTAACTTCATTTCTGGGCCTGCATGCAGATCCATTTGACTTGCTTGTTCTATTCTTTAACTAATTTAAATATGCATTTGTCTTCATTTGCGCAGGGCACATCCTGCTGGCTGCTGCTTTGTGCTGTTGGTAGTTGGTACGTTGGGCTTGTTGCTTAATTATTATGATTCTATGTCATAACTCAATGAAGAATTGAATTTAGCTGATTTACTGACATCTTGCTTCTTGCTACATGTATTTAACGTATTCTCTAAAAATTTAACTAGGCAATTGTTTTACGTTAATGCAAGTAGCTAGCTATACTTCTGTGTTCTGATAAACTGATAATTCCTGTAAAGCTTTCAAGAATGCAGTTTTGGGTTGTCAGGAAAACAATGGATTGAACTTACCATGATACACTTATATAGCCTGTTACTTGTGATATGCACTTTTGGTGTGTGTGTCTGCGTGGATCCTGGAATGGCTTCAAGCTCCAGAAAGCAATATGTCAAATATTGAATTGAAGCTACAGATAAACTTGTGGTTTTAAGTTCATTTGTGTTGATGCATTGCTAAATTGAGAGTGGGTTCCGGTAAGCTCTGATATTATTGGGTTTGAACCCAAGTGTACCATGAAAATTAATTTACTCACCATTGGAGTTTCTTGGAAGGAACATTACAGAATATGTTGATTTGCCTATATGTTACCTACAGTAAACTTCGAAAATTTCCTTTTCTGTTGTCTGAATATAGGTGTTTTGGTGTTCCTTGAATTATTTTTATGAAAAAGTAAAGAACTAAAAATGAGTTGTTGAGATACTGATAACTTCTTTGTCCCAATCAATGCATCATACCTTCCATTTTTACGTATCTCCTAATTCTTGTAATGTGTTTTCCGGTAGGGCTTGGGCACTTATGGAAAAGATGGGATTACAGAGTGTTGACATTTATGGATCTTGAAGTTTGTTCTCTGCTTCCAGGCTATATTAGTTCATAAAATTTTCTCTTCTTTGCATGTTGTCTGGAAGGGTGTTCTTATGGTAAATAATGGATGCCCCAGTATTAATAATCTTTAACTCACATTTTCCTCCTTTCTTTGCAGTTATTGTTTTGACTGCAAATGCTCATAGGCCATAGCACAATTGCTGTGCTGAACCCCATTTCTGGGCTTTTGTCCATAGTGTGCATATTTTTCCATTCTGCCCCATAATTAAATCTACAGTGGTGCAGGGGCAGGGCACATGGTGCAGCCATTGAGCATGGATTACAGTCACTGATAGAGGCATGACTTTGTCAATGCCTAGCAATACAATGGCAGCATTGGAGGTTTTGACCCAGCCTCTTGGGCATTTGTTCGCATGATAAAAAATTTCAGCATCTGTTAGGAATTGAATGACTTTTTTCATCAACAATAGGTACACTAACCACATGATTGAGAAGCAACACTTATCAGGAAATGACTGGTGAATTTTTTTTTATTTTTTTATTTTTTAATGATTATATATTATTTGTATGTACCTCGTCGTCACATTTTGTACAGTGAATCGAAGGTTACTGAGCTAACCCAGTCCTCCTGGCCAACTGGGCTTCCGTCATTCTTTCCTTTTCTCTATTTACTAGATTGTTTTTATGGTTACATAAAGCAATGTAGAATCAAAGAGTAGTAAAATTATTCTCTCTATGATAATTCCTCTGTTTTTAATGTTTGCTATGGCACGCAGTCCAATGCACATTTTAAATCATTAATAACTCAAGTTCGGTATAAGTAAAAATCCTAAAAGTTTGATATCTAAAAACTAAAAGACGGGAATAATCTAACAAGATCCCACTTGGCTATATTTTAACTTGTATAACTATGATAAAACTTTAAGTCAAAGTGTTTGTGTGAGCAGTGCCACATTTGCAAATGTAGCCATCTTTTAAAAACGGAGGAAGTATTTAATTTGACATTTCAGTGGCCCGAATTATCATTTTATCTATGATATTAATATTAATTTGAGGTATTCTGGAATTTTACTTGAATTTTTGGCTTCTTGGCTTCTTCATGTAAAGTACATTTTTTTTTTCTTCTTCAAATTTAGGTGTCTGCACTGCATAATATTGCATCCCAATATCTTGAATTTTTCTTGCTCGTATTTCTGACAGAGTGTTGAGTCTAACTAGTTATAGGTTCATCTAAGCAGTTCACATGGCCCTTGTACTCGTGATCTTCGTCACCTTTTTAACATATAAGACCTCCATGATGCATGGATGGTGTTGTGGCACTCGGAAATGGTGCCAGAGAGTTATGTGGAACGCTCTTCAGTTAATTGCATGGTGTTGTTTTCTTTCAAGTTCGCAAATGTAAAATACTCCTTACAATTTTGTTGCATCCTTCTGTTTTCAGTCAAAAGATAGTGTATGTTCCTTTTGATATTTCACTTTCTCGTTATTTGACTTTACAGACAGATGTATACGTAATGGACACAGTTGGCCTTGGTGTTTAATTTTAGAAGTGCCATGTTATAACTTAGCGAAGAATTGAATATGTTTATTCTACATGTTTCAAATGCTGTTGAAGGCATAATTGCTATCCTGTTTTTCCGCTTAAGTTTGTGCACATGCGTGTGTGTGTGTGTGTGTGTGTGTCTGTATTAATGAATTTTAATTTTATGAAATAACTTCACAGCTGATAAGAAAGGTGTTTCTTGGTGAGGAGACACAAAGGGCTTGGCAAAGATGGGCATGAGGCTGCTGTGGATTTTCAAGTGTGTCACTGAGGAGAATGTTTAGGAGAAAGTTGCCTTAATGCAAGGAATGGTGTTACAGATGCTTGGTGCCGTTACTTGAATTTGAATCAGCAAAGAATGATGATGGGAAAATGAAAAGATATTGGCTTCCATGTTGGGCAACTGTAAGTATTTTACATATGCCATTTTTATTAGTATTTGATATATTTGGTTAATAGTGAACTGCATGGAATTCCGAGAATGGTATATATGAATTAGATAATTTGTAGATCGTTGTCAGAACTTGGGATGGGTTTTTTTATTCTACATGATTCAACTGCTGTTGAAGATGTAATTCATATCCTCCCCCCCCCCCCCCCCCCCAAAGAGTTTTCATTTTATGAAATAGGGTGCTTCACAGCTGATTAAGAAATGTGTTGCTTGGTGAGGAGTTCAAAGGTCTTAGCGAAGATGTGCAGGAGACTGCTTTGGATTTTCAAGTGTGCCATCTGAGGAGAATGTTTAGTAGAAAGTTGCCTTAATGGAAGGAATGTTGTTATAGATGCTTGGTGTCATTATGATGATGGGAAAAGGAAAAGATATTTGCTTCCATGATGGGCAACTGTAGTATTTAACATGTCATTTTTATTTTTCGATATTTGGTTAATAGTGAATTGATGGAATTCCGAGGACGGTATATATGAATTAGATAATGTATAGATCATTGTCAGAAGTTGGGATGGGTTTTTTCGGAAAGATTATTTGAGGATGATTGGGAACAAATTCTGAAAGCTTATTTTTGTAAGTGTTCTTTACTGTAGTTTTTATTCTTTTGGTAATATGGTTCAACTGATTGGTTACATTGGTCAATCTGCTGATTAATATCTGTTTTCTTTTTATTGTTGTAGTTTTTCTTACTGCATCAAAAATATCCAGGTAAGAGGACCAATTGTTGTATTACGACAGTTTCAGATCTTCGAATGGATGGACTGTTGAGGGTATGGTATGGCTTTGTAATTTTAGCAGGGATTTTATTTATTTATATAAGTATTTAATGATGTTTAATCGAAGTCTATTCTGCCCATTCAACCTTCTTAATCTAAGGAAACGAGGTGTGGGGTATTTCTTGTGATGCTGTTTTGGGTGCATTGACAAGTAGTGATGTTCTAATCAATTTAAGAAAGGTATAACGTTTGTTCAATCTTGCTACTTGAAGAATTGAAAAATTTCCTTGGATTTGGTTGGAGAGAAAAATAGTAGGAGCACTTAAATATTAACAGCCCTTTGGCTGTGTAAGGTGCAAAAGCCAAACAGGGTAAGGGGAAAACAGAAAACTGTTGGTTGATATAATTTGTGAATGATAATGTACTTTGTTGGTATATTTTCAGGCCAGTTAGGTAGTCATTCACTTTCTATGTTTTTTTAAGTAATTGTTTTAAACCAGAGTTATTTATAGCATGATTCCGTGCCGAATAAGTCGTATATGGTTTCTATAGTGCAGACGATGAATGGGCAATAATTAAGGTGGGCAGTGGGCAACGACCCTATTTTCTAATCAGTCGCTTCCTTTTAAGTCCTTCATGCATTTGGCCAACCTGCTTAATTGTTGATTTTTGTGGTGTTTTCCTTACTCATTTTGATCCACACAATACAATAGTACAATAGTATTTCTGTCCTCTTTACTACACAGTTCAACTAAACGTCTGTGGTTCTTGGCCTGAAGTATTGTGCTCTGCTTCCATGCTAGTTCAAATTCTTAAAGTTTTCACTTCTTTCCATGTTTTCTTCATGGGTGTACTTAAGGTAAACAGTGGATGCCCCCAGTGAATCGGTATAAATCTTCTTTAACATTAAAAAGCACCTCTTTCCTCCTCATTTCTTATGTACACCCTTTCTTTGCAGGAGCTGTTTCCAACTGTAAGTGCTCATAGCACAACTATGCTTAACTTCATTTCTGGGCCTGCATGCAGATCCATTTGATTTACTTGTTCTATTCTTTAACTAATTTAAATATATATATATATATAATATGCATTTGTCTTCATTTGCGCAGGACACATCCTGCTGGCTGCTGCTTTGTGCTGTTGGTAGTTGGTACGTTGGGCTTGTTGCTTAATTATTATGATTCTATGTAACTCAATGAAGAATTGAATTTAGCTGATTTACTGACATCTTGCTTCTTGCTACATGTATTTAAAGTATTCTCTAAAAATGTTAACTAGTCAATTGTTTTACATTAATGAAAGTAGCTAGCTATACTTCTGTGTTATGATAAACTGATAATTCCTGTAAAGCTTTCAATAATGCAGTTCTGAGTTGTCATGAAAACAATTGATTGAACTTACCATGATACACTTATAGCCTGTTACTTGTGATATGCACTTTTGGTGTGTGTTTGTGTGCATGGATCCTGGGATGGCTTCAAGCTCCAGAGCGCAATATGTCAAATATTGAATTGAAGCTACAGATAACTTATGGTTGTAAGTTCATTTGTGTTGATGCATTGTCGAGATTGAGACGGGTTCTGGTAAGCTCTGATGCTAGTGGGTTTGAATCCAAGTCTACCATGAAAATTAATTTACTCACAGTTGGAGGATCTTGCACGGAACATTACAAAATATATTGATTTGCCGATATGTTTCCTATAGTATTTTAAAGTTTCCTTTTTGTAGTCCAAATTAAGGTGTTTTGGTGTTTCTTGAATTATTTGTATGAAAAAATCAAAGAATTTTAAAAATGCATTCTTGAAATACTGATAACTTTTTTGTTCCAATTGCATCATCCTTTCCATTTTTACTAAACTCTTAATTATTGGAATGTGTTATCCGATAGGGCTTCGGCACTTATGGGAAAGATGGGATTACAGAATGTTGACATTTATGGTTCTTCAAGTTTGTTCTCTGCTTCCATGCTATACTAATTCATAAAGTTCTCTTCTTGCATGTTGTCTGGAAAGGTTTGCATATGGTAAATAATGATTCCCTAGTATTTAACACACAATTTTCTGTGTCCTGATTACTTCCTTTCTTTGCAGTTATTGTTTTGACTGCAAGTGATCATAGCACAACTGCTATGCTGAACTCCATTTCCATATTCTGCATATTTTTTCCATTCTGTCCCATAATGAAATCTTCGGTGGTGCAGGGCAGATTGTGCTGCCACAGAGCATGGATTACAGTCACTGATAGAGGCAATGAATGAAATTTCAGTGTCTGTTAGGAATTGAATGAATTTTTTTCATCAACAATAGGAACACTAACTACATGATTGAGAAACAACACTTGTTACAGGAAGGAAATGACTGGTGAAATATTTTTTTTTTAAAAAAAATATTTTAATATCCTTATATTATAATTATTATATGTACCTCGTCATTACATTTGTACAGTCAATTGAGGGTTACTGAGGTCTGAGTTAGTTAACCCAGTCCACCTGGCCAACTGCGCTTCAGTCATTCTGTCCTTTTCTCTATTTACTTGATAGTTTATGTGGTTACTTAAAGCAATGTAGAATCAAATAGTAAAATCAGTAAAAACACATGCAAGATAAAGAGTCCAGTAAAAACTGTATATTCTTCAATTTGCTCTTGTCGCGGGCAAATATATTGAAAACCATTTCAGTGGCCCCAGTTATCATTGTCTCAAATATCTTGATTTTTTTTTTCTTGCTCGTATTTCTGAGAGAGTGGTAAGTCTAACTAGTTATGGGATCATTGAAGCAATTCGCATGGCTCTAGTACTTGTGATCTTTCGTTCACTTTTTAACACATAAGACCTCCTGCTTTGTGACAGGATGCATGGATGGTTTTGTGGCACTCGGAAATGATGCAGAGAGTTTTGTGGAACACTCTTCTGTTAATTGCATGGTGTTGTTCAAGATCGAGTTCCTTCATGTTGGCATATGTAATGTATATTAGTATTTCTCACAAATTGGTTGCATCCTTCAGTTTATGTAATATTATTCCTTCTGTCTTCAGTCAAAAGATAGTTTATGTTCCATCTGATATTTTACTTCTCTTATTTACTTTACAGACATACAGATGTATACATAATGGACAAAGTTGGTCTTTGGTGTTTAATTTTAGAAGTCCCATGTTATAACTCAGCGAATACGTATATCTACATGATTCAACTGCTGTTGAAGATGTAATTCATATCTTTTTCTTTCTGTCTTTCTTTTTTTTTTTTTTTCCCTCCCCCCTTAAGTTTGTGTATGTGTGTGTGTGTCTATGAATGAATTTTAATTTTATGAAATGGGTGGGTGCTTCACAGCTGATTAAGAAAGGTGTTGCTTGGTGAGGAGACACAAAGGTCTTGGCCTAGATGTGCAGGAGGCTGCTTTGGATTTTCAAGTGTGCCAACTGAGATGCTTGGTGTCATTATGTGTTGGGAAAAATAGCGGAACAGTGCGGAACCTGTGGGATCACCAGAAATACCAAAATAATACCAATATCCAAAACAGTATATCCCCTGTGTGCCAAATGAATTTCCAACAGATGCAATCAAGCCAACAACACCAAATCAACCAAAGCAACTATAAAGCAGTAAATTGATACCGAGATTTATACGTGGAAAACCCTTCAGAAAGAAGGTAAAAACCACGGGCCAGTCGCCACCATCTCAAAATCTCCACTATATCAAATAATGGGTACACCAATGTTTCTCTCTAGCATATGCCTAGAGGTTCACCAACAATCATCAAGATTTTCTCTAATCTTGGCTAATCAACAAATAATCACAGACGGCAGTGGATTCTCCAAAATATTTATACTTCTAGAACACAATTCTAGGCTAAGAACAAGAGAGGTGTAAGAGAAAGGATTTCACCAAAGATGTGAATTTTTCTGCCGGACGGATTGAAGGATCGACCTTCTTCTTCCTCCTTCTCTTTCTCTGGTTCTCTTCACTTCTTTTGCTGCTTCTGCTCTCTATTCTGAAATCCGTCTCACTGCCTTCACTCTATTATTGCTCTTTTGTTTGATTGTATTAAATGTCTGCCCACTACAGGTAAGTGCATTCATTTTTTTTTTAATTGTTTTTGTATTGGTCAAGCCCATATTAATGGACTGACCCTACAATTCTCCCCAGTCAGTTCATTTTCTGGGCTCTACCAAGCCCGCTCCTCGCCTACATGCTTCGAACTTCTCTTTCGGCAAAGACTTGGTGAACATATCTGCTGAATTCTCACTTGTGTGGATCTTCTCCAAACTCAACTGTTTGTCCTCAAGCACGTCACGAATCCAATGATACCTGTAATCAATATGCTTGGATCTTGAATGGAAACTCGAATTTTTAGATAGATGGATTGCACTCTGACTGTCACTGTAAACAATCCACTTCTCTTGTTCAATGCCAAGCTCTTCCAACAATTTCTTCATCCACAAAGCTTCTTTGCAAGCTTCTGTGATGGCAATATATTCTGCTTCAGTACTAGACAAAGCAACACACTTTTGCAATCTTGATTGCCAAGAAACGGCTCCCCCTGCAAAAGTCATCAAGAACCCCGATGTGGACTTCCTGGAATCGACATCACCTGCCATATCTGAATCTGTATATCCAACCAGAATAGGCTCATTAGTACCAAAGCATAAACATACACTGGAAGTACCTCTCAAGTATCTGAGAATCCATTTCACTGCAGCCCAATGTTCTTTTCCTGGATTAGAGAGAAACCGGCTCACTACTCCAACTGCATGAGCTATATCTGGTCTGGTGCAAACCATAGCATACATCAAGCTGCCAACTGCTGATGCATAAGGAACTTTGCTCATCTCTTCTTTTTCTTTCTCACTTGTAGGGCACTGTTTAACTGAAAGTTTGAAGTGACTTGCAAGTGGAGAAGACACTGCCTTTGCCTTGCTCATGTTGAACCTCTCAAGCACAGTCTCAACATAGCATTCCTGAGATAGCCAAAGTTTACCCTTCTTCCTGTCTCGGGTTATCTTCATGCCAAGTATCTGTTTAGCAGGGCCTAAGTCTTTCATTGCAAAGGACTTATCCAATTCTCTCTTTAACTTCTCAATCTTGCTAGCATCATGGCCAACAATCAACATATCATCTACATATAGCAGTAGGATAATGTAATCATCATCAGAATACCTCTTCACAAACACACAGTGATCAGACAGTGTTCTGGTATGCCCTTGACCCATCATGAATGAATCGAACTTCTTGTACCATTGCCTCGGAGCTTGTTTCAATCCATACAAGCTCTTCTTAAGCTTACAAACCATGTTCTTTTTGCCTTTGACTTCAAAGCCTTGAGGTTGTTCCATGTAGATTTCCTCCTCTAGATCACCATGAAGGAATGCAGTTTTCACATCAAGTTGCTCAATTTCCAAATTCAAACGGGCAGCCAGACCAAGAACAACTCTGATGGAGCTTATCTTCACAACTGGAGAAAATATTTCTTCAAAGTCAACACCTTTCTTTTGACCAAAACCTTTCACAACCAACCTTGCTTTGTACCTTGGTTGTGAGCTATTTTCTGAAGTCTTCAACCTGTAAACCCACCTGTTCTTGAGTGCTTTCTTACCCTCTGGTAGTTTTACCAATTCATAAGTCTGATTATCTTTTAAAGATTTCATCTCATCTTGCATAGCTTTCAACCACTCATTCTTGGCTTCATGACCAATGGCTTCTTCATAGCTTTCAGGTTCATTTCCATCTGTAAGCATCACATACTCATTGGTGTTATATCTCTTTGATGGTTGGCGCTCTCTGGTGGATCTCCTCAAAACTGGCTCAACTGGTAGTGGTGGTTGTGGTACTTCTCCAACTGGATCAACATCATCAGTTGTAGGCTCCTCAGTAACATCATCACCAACCTCTTGTTGCATGTCTCCCCCGTGTTCATGACCTACTAAGGGAGAAGGAACTGGATCCAATCTGACTGGAATCTCTGCAAAGGAACTGGGACTCTTATCTTTGCTGACATCATCCCCAAAGTGATCTTCAAGAAATACAACATCTCTGCTTCCCACAATTTTCTTGTTCACTGGATCCCATAACCTGTAACCAAGTTCTTCATGACCATAACCCAAGAAGATGTATTCTTTGGCCTTATCATCAAGCTTCGACCTCTCATCTTTCGGAACATGAACAAAAGCTCTGCAGCCAAACACTCTCAAGTAGTCATAGGAAACATCTTTCCCACTCCAAACTCTGTTGGGAACATCACCATCAAGAGCAGTGCTTGGAGAAAGATTAATCAAATCAACTGCAGTCCGCATAGCTTCCCCCCAAAAGCTTTTGGGAAGCTTTGCATTCGAAAGCATACACCTAATCCTTTCCTTAATTGTCCTGTTCATCCTTTCAGCAACACCATTCAGTTGTGGTGTCTTCGATGGAGTCTTCTCAAGCCTGATACCATAAGTTCTGCAATAACTCTCAAACGGCCCTCTGTATTCACCACCATTATCTGCTCTGAGTGCCTTCAGCTTCTTTCCTGTTTCCCTTTCAACCCTGACATGAAACTCCTTGAAGACATCAAAAACCTGATCCTTGGTTTTCAAAGCAGTGGCCCACACTTTCCTTGAGTGGTCATCAATAAATGTAACAAAGTAGACAGCACCTCCAAGAGATTTATCTCGCATAAAACAAACATCAGTATGAATCAAATCAAGTACACCAGACTTTCTATGTGGAGGATAAGTATGGAATGAAACTCTATGTGCTTTACCAGCAATACAATCAAGACAAGTTTTCAGAGATGTACCTTGTAAATTCGGTAGAAATTGCTTCCTTGAGAGAGTCTGCAAGCTCTTCTCACTCACATGGCCAAGTCTCTTGTGCCAAAGGTCAATGCTGACACCTTTCTGAACAACATTTGTCTCCCCTTTGCATATCTTTGCTTGCATAACATAGAGTGTGCTCACTTTATTTCCTTTTGCAACTATCAAAGACCCTTTGGTGAGCTTCCATTTACTTTCACCTAAGTAGTTGCAGAAACCATCATCATCTAACTTTCCAGCTGAGATCAAATTGAGACGAATATCTGGAACATGTCTCACATCCCTGAGTATTAATTTGGTACCAAGATTTGTCTCCAAACAAATCTCTCCAATGCCCACAATCTTTGAAACACCATTGTTTCCCATCTTGACATTACCAAAATCACCAGAAGAGTACGAACTGAAGAAGTCACCATGAGATGTAACATGGAACGATGCGCCAGAATCAATCACCCAATCAGTGTCCTGACACACTAGACTAACACAACTGTCATCTAAGACAGTAACTGCATCACTGTTGTGGTTAACTGCATTAGTCTCTTTTTCTTCTTTCTTGCCTTCTGCAATTTCCCTTTTCAAGATCCTGCACTCTTTCTTCATGTGACCCGGCTTGTCGCAGTGATAACATCTGATCTCTTTTCTGTTCTTTGGCCTTCCTCTTGGTGTATAATGTTTATCACGTCCTTGTGGATTTCTGCTCTTACTTCTTCCCTGTCTCACTGGCTTCTGAGAAACTAAAACATCTGAAGAAGATTCACCTTTTTCTTTTCTTCTTGCATCTTCATTGAGTAAACTGTCTTTAACCATCTCCATGGTTAGTGTTCCACCTGGTGCTGAAGTGCTCAATGAGACCACTAGTGTTTCCCAACTATCCGGTAGAGACCCCAGAAGTAGCAGTGCTTGTAACTCATCCTCAAGATTTAATTTCATCCCAGCCAACTGATTCACCAATCCCACAAAGTCACTGGTATGCTCTGTCATACTTTTTCCATCCCTGAACTTTAAGTTCACAAGTCTTCTAATAAGCAACGCCTTGTTCCTGAAAGTATTTTTCTCATAAAGTGCCTCTAACTTTTTCCACAATAAATCTGCTTTGGTTTCCTCTGCAATGTGATGGAATATATTGGGATCTACCCATTGTCTGATTGTGGCAGAAGCTTTCATATGCAACACTCCCCAAGCGTCATCACTTACATCATTTGGCTTTTCTTTGCCCAACACCGGCTTAAATAAATCTTTGCAATAAAGCAGATCGAGCATCTTTCTTTTCCAAATAGCATAATTTCCTGAATTTAATTTCATCATTCCAAAGGAATTTTGCTCATCCATTTCCACACACAGATATAATATCAAAACTTCCACAGCCCAACTTTCGCTCTGATACCAGTTTGTTGGGAAAAATAGCGGAACAGTGCGGAACCTGTGGGATCACCAGAAATACCAAAATAATACCAATATCCAAAACAGTATATCCCCTGTGTGCCAAATGAATTTCCAACAGATGCAATCAAGCCAACAACACCAAATCAACCAAAGCAACTATAAAGCAGTAAATTGACACCGAGATTTATACGTGGAAAACCCTTCAGAAAGAAGGTAAAAACCACGGGCCAGTCGCCACCATCTCAAAATCTCCACTATATCAAATAATGGGTACACCAATGTTTCTCTCTAGCATATGCCTAGAGGTTCACCAACAATCATCAAAATTTTCTCTAATCTTGGCTAATCAACAAATAATCACAGACGGCAGTGGATTCTCCAAAATATTTATACTTCTAGAACACAATTCTAGGCTAAGAACAAGAGAGGTGTAAGAGAAAGGATTTCACCAAAGATGTGAATTTTTCTGCCGGACGGATTGAAGGATCGACCTTCTTCTTCCCCCTTCTCTTTCTCTGGTTCTCTTCACTTCTTTTGCTGCTTCTGCTCTCTATTCTGAAATCCGTCTCACTGCCTTCACTCTATTATTGCTCTTTTGTTTGATTGTATTAAATGTCTGCCCACTACAGGTAAGTGCATTCATTTTTTTATTTTTTTTAATTGTTTTTGTATTGGTCAAGCCCATATTAATGGACTGACCCTACATTATGATGAAGGAAAAATGAAAAGATATTGGCTTCCATGATGGGCAACTGTAAGTATTTAACATGTCATTTTTATTTTTTGATATTTGGTATACATGAATCAGATAATTTATAGATAATTGATAATGAACTTGTTGGGATATTTTGAGGTTAGTTAGGTTGTCATTCACTTTCTATGTTTTCTAAATAATTGTTCAAAACTAGAGAGTTAATTATAGCATGATCTGTGAGGAATGAGACGTATGTGGTTTCTGAAGATTAATGGGCAACGACCCTACTAGATTTTAGCTAATCAGTCGCTTCCTTTTAATTCCTTTATGCATTTGGTCAACCTCCTTAATTGTTGCTTTCTGTGGTGTTGTCCTCACTCATTTGGATCCACACAATACAATAGTAGTACAATTGTACTATAGTGAAATCACATTATACACGTTTCTCATTTCAAGTCATGAACCAAATTAAATGAGCATGCCGATCACAACCAGTGGCGGAGGAGCCCCACCTCTTTTTTTAAAAAAATTTTTTTAAATTTTTTTTAAAGTATATATTTATTAATTTTAAGTAAATATTGTTCACAAAAAAAAAATTTAAGTAAATATTCACTATTTTTTTTAATTAATTTCTAAATTGATTTCTAAAGCCCCACCAAAAATGAACTTTTTAAAGTCCCACAACTTAAAAATCTATAAATTGTACTCATATTAATATTTTTGAATTATATTGAATGATTTTTCTTTCTTTTCGAGGCTTTTGATTTGATTATTCAAGAAATGAATAATCAATTAACTTAAACAAGTTCGAAATACTTTGTATTTTTTGTCTTAATCATAGAGCTCAATTCTCCAAATTTAATAGAGAACTATTAATTCATCTTTATGAATCCAAGTAATTTTTCATGAATTGATTGTATGTTAATACTATATCAATTGAAAATTTTCATTTCAGATATGAGAATCTATAATGAATTGTCTAAAATTCAAGGTCTAAAAAGGTTTGGAGTTGCATAGTCAAACCAGAAAATGTGTGATTTTCCGCTTGTTTATAAGTTGATTAAATTAGCAATGATCGTACCAGTTGCACAACTAGAATTGAAAAAGTATTCTTGACGATAAATTTTACCAAAACAAATTTGAGTACTACCTCATGAAAACTTCTGGATCCGCCACCCAGTGATCACAACAAAACTAAGTACTACTACTAGTTACTAATATATGTTCACCATTGACCCGACAAATCTCTGATATGTGGGGTGAAGGTAACTCAAGAATCTTCCAAGATCATAGAGAATAGACTATTCATAAAGAATTCAAGATATTATTACTACCTCCGTTCTCATTTAAATGCTCCCATTGCATAGTAGTAACTATTTATTGAGTAACTTTGATCAAATTTTTTAACATAGTTCTATAATATAAAACATAGTCAAGTGAAATCTTGTTAGATTCGTCTAATCACGTAGTTATAGAATATCAAATTTTTATAAGTTTTACTTGTGTACAATTTGAGTTATAAACATTTAAAAATGTATCTTGAACTGGGTGAAATGCAGAAGTGGAGCATTTATATAAAAACAGAGAAAGAGAAAGTATATTGCAGCGGCCCATCGTTGCCTATAAGATAAAGAAAAATTAATGTTTGGGATATAGACGGATCCTAATACTATCAGTACATAATTGTGTATACAGAGCCACAGGAACCTGGAGGTTCTGGACCGACCCTGTTTCAATTTCCATGCCGAACGTACACATCCTTGAAAGCTGCTGTATTGCGCCACCGCCTGGCTCTTCGGAGAGGCGGTCGCTGCCGCTGACTTTCATAGATATCTTTTGGATGCACTTCCACCCGATTCGTCGTCTTCTCTTCTATAACATCCCTTGTTCCAGGGAACACTTGTTGGCCAACCTTGTTCCGCACCTCAAACAGTCTCTCTCCGTTGCTCTCAAACACTACTTCCCCCTCGCCGGCAGCTTCGAATATCCTTTGGTCACTGAGAAGCAGCCCGCCATTCGTTACAATCCAGGGGACTCGGTTTCCTTCACCGTCGCGGAGTCTGCTGCTGACTTTGATAATTTGATCGGGAATCACGCTCGCGACGCTGATCAGTTCTACGATTTCATCCCCGAGTTGCCCTCAATATCAGAAGAAAAGGATTGTAAGTTACTCCCAGTGTTGGCAGTACAGGTGACTCTGTTTCCAGGCCGGGGGTTGTGTGTTGGTTTAGCTAATCATCACATCGTTGGCGATGCCAGTTCAATGGTTGGTTTTATATTGTCGTGGGCAAATTTATGTCGGCACGGAGGAGATGAGAATTGCCTGATCACTGAGGGGAACTCTCCGCCAATTTTCGATAGGTCGTTGGTGAGTGAACCGCCTGGAGCAAGCTCGTTTTTCTGGAACATAATGAGACAAATTCCGCTCAAGGCGGCTTCGCCTTTTCCCCTGCCTACGAACAGGGTTCGAGCCACATATGTTGTGGGAGAATTCCAAGTCAAGAAACTCAAGGAAAAGTTTCTGGAGAGAAAGCCGGGAGTTGTCCACGTATCGTCATTTCTCGTGACGGCAGCTTATGTCTGGACGTGCCTGGCAAAATCACTTGTTCTCGGCCGGGATGAAAAAGTCGAGGATGATGCAGAAGAGGTGTTCCTGTTTGCGATTGATGTACGGGCGCGTTTGGATCCGCCGGTGCCCGGAAACTACTTTGGAAACTGTTTAGGGTACGGGGTGGGGAAAACACGGCATCGGGAGTTGATTGGAGAGGAAGGGTTCATTGTGGCAGCGGAGGCCATAGCAACAGAGATTCAAAACAGGGTAAAAGATAAGGACTTGCTGGGGGATTTTGAGAATTGGATACAAGATGTGGGAAAATTGAGGGAGAGTCGGATGCTAGCGGTGTCTGGATCGACCATGGTACATGTGTACAATGCTGATTTTGGATGGGGGAAGGTGACAAAGATGGAAACGTTGTCGATAGATGGCGAGAACACGGCGATGTCGTTGTGTAAGTCGTCGGAAGGAGGATTGGAGATTGGGCTGTCGTTGCCCAACCTAGTAATGGATGCTTTTGCTGCGGCATTTGCTCGTGGATTGGGGACTTGATTAATTTCTTGAGCTCCTCCTGTTCTTGTACTTCTTTATTAGGCTATTATATTTAATATGCCTAGGGATTCACTAGAACAATAGATATCAAGTAGCTCATCCAAAAAAAAAAAAATATGTATGAAGTTGATTAACTTTGAATAATGAAGCAGGGGAGCAGAGTGACCGAGGTTTTTCACGATTTCTTTTTCCCTTTTTTTTTCCCCCTCTTTGGCATATTTATATGTGTATGTTTTACTACTATATAATTTAACAAGGTTCGAGTTTTCTGGGATGTTTGGGAGTCAGCAGAATCGTTAGCAGATAGCATATTCGGAGAGAGAATTGTGAGAAAATATGCTGATTGAATCCGCTATATGCTCTGCATATGCCGGCTTCCAAACAACCCAATATACTAGTACTTCCTTATATAGGTAACGGCACCATCTTGCCAGGCCACATGGTTGTTTGCCATTGCCACAGCACACAGTGGTGCTTATCATGATGTCACATGATGCTATATTAGGTTTCTGAATAATGCCTGAGAGATAGTAGTAATCTACTATACGAGCAAAAAACATTATGGCTTATCAATCTGTCTTCTGCTTCTCTTCCAAAAAAAAATCTGTCTTCTGCTTCATTTTGCTATTTTTGACGATAGTTTTGAGTGGTTTAATAATTACGTTAAAGTGACTTTACAAGTGAAGATTCCAGTGACATACGTACAGTATATCTACTCCGAGGTTAGAGTGAATAGTGGTATACTTTGTATGATGAAATTTCCAGTCAATAGTTTTTACTAGTTTTTTACTCGCATCATCACTCTCTAGAGTTTGAATATACTCTGTAACACTTAGTAGACCGTGATTGCTTGAGTGGTTGGGGAGGCCATGTTTATCTCGTGTAAGTGGTTTTTCAATTGCTCTTCTTTTCTGGTCCGTACTTCAGCTTTTCTTGCTTGTTTGAATGGGTTTTTGATTGTGCACATTTCTCCATATCAAATGTTACAGAACTCCAACTGAAGTCACGGAGAGAATACTCAAGGGAAGGATGGATTGATTATGTACGTAGATGAAACCTGGAAGATGTTCCTGTGTGTGCTGATTGCATTAGTGCAATGCCATGGAGTGTAGCTAAACTTGCTTTCATGATAGACGACCTTCAAAAAATTATGGTATACGATGTGTTAATTGTTTATTCATCGTTTTGCAAGATTCCGAGTGTTGTGGTGGTTCTTTCACTGACTGATTTCTCTGATTAGTTCTTGAAATGAGGTTGGTAGACCATCATAATTCATACCCTCATTTGGATACAAGTAATAGTATGATTTGTAGGCTTATTTCGTTTATCGTGATTGACTCATATAGGAGTACTCCAAAAAATGGAGGGATTGATATTGGGCAAGTCGGCCCCAAAATAAACGCAACTGCACAAAAATGAAAAATGACTGGCTGGTTGTTCCAAACTGTTGAAAAATGTGAGACGTGCATACTTTAAGAAACTTATAATGAGAAAGCGGTAATTATTTTTATTTTTTATTTTTTATTTTCATTTTTTTTAAACATTGACATCTATGTATCGCAAAAGTGTGTGAGAGCTTAAGCCATATAAATTATAGTTGGAAGGTGGGGAATATGATCACTTTGGTCTAGTCCTATTCTCAACTAAGTGCAAAATATTAGTATTCCTTACATTTCTAAATAAGGGATTGGTTACGGTGCAATCACCAAAACCCGCAGCACATCAAGGCACCAATCTCAACCGTTTGTTTAAGATCCAACGGTGCAAAATGTAAAAGGGTAAAATTGTCCAAAAATTTTGTTAATGTCAAGTTGCTGAAAAATACACATGTCATCGCTGAAGAACACTATGTATGTCGCTGAAATGCACACAGCTTGTCGCTGAAATATACTATAGTGCGTATCTGAAATATACTATAGTGCGTCACTGAAATATATTAAACCAAAGAATTAGGGTTTCAACTTTTACGAAGTCGCTGAAATGCACAATATCAAGCCGCTGAAAAATACTATAACTTGTCGCTGAAATATACTATAGTGCGTCGCTGAAATATACTATACTCCATCGCTGAAAACACACGGAAGACGCGCTGAAAACAATATGCATGTCGCTGAAAACAATATATTAATCAACAAAATCGCTGAAAATTACATACTTTGTCCCTGAAATGTATTAAAATATATTTTGGAGTAATATGGTATAATTACCTTTTTACCCTTTCAGTTCATCTCAACCGTTGATTTAAAAAGCTAATCAACGGTTGGAAAAAGCCGCAGTACATCATGTCAAATCCCATAGTTGCACCTCAACTTCTCCCTTCTAAATAATTACTATTATTATTCTTAGTTGTGGACTTTGGTCATTTTAAAATCAATTTTTTGGAGGCTTGGAACTTATTCTAATGGTCAAATTTCCTGACTCCCAATCTATTAATTGTGATTCGATTAATCGAATAATTTTCTTTTATAAAAAGACTACACTATAAAATTATTTTTAAATTTATACTATAAACTAAATACCAAAAAATTAAATTAGTAAAAGTAAAAATTTAATTGTATACTTCCTCTGTTTCTTTTTAAATGTAACACTTTCCTTTTTTGGGTGTTTCATAATAAATGTTACATTATCATATATGGAATGCTTTTAAATATAAAAAGCTTCCACTAAAACACTTTTGTTACTTGCATTAAATTTCGTGCCATTTTCTTATGTTACATTTATTTAGAAACGGAGGGAGTATTATTTATTTTTATACCAAACATGTTAAGATATTAACTTAATAACTACTATTATTATTGCGTAAAGCATATAATTTAAAAAATATTTATATTTAGATCTAAATTTTATATCATTACTTTTCTAAAATTAATACTCAAATTGTTGGTTGCAAATGTTGTTGATGGATAAATTGTTTTAAGTTTCTTTTCAGGATTATAAACTACAGTATATATCATTTAATTTTCATTCAGTTTGATTCAATATTGGGAGTATGATTTAATCCAAGTAGTTAAGTCCTTTAACTTCCAACGAAAGGTTGAAGGTTTGATTGTGCTTTAACTGCTTAAGCAAAGTCTCGAAATACTCGGTGAACACAAAAAAAATTGGATTCAATATTTAAGATGATTTAGCCCAGCTAAAAAAAAATACTCCTTTAAGATGATTTAAGGTGCATATACTGATTAATTAGATTTAGATTTCATATCACATGGTTAAAAATGGGCTGGTATTAATTAAATAAGCTGGGTACAGCTGGAAGCCCATTAATTCAGGCCCAACCGGCAGCTGGCATTAAATAAGCTGGGTACAGCTGACAGATTAATCGGCCCTTAGGCCCAAACCATTTGCCTATAAATTTACACGGCTAGGTAGCAGTGGGAATGCATTCGCGCATTATTCTCTAACGTTCTCCTCCCCATTCCTCCATTTCCAATTTTTCTTCTTTCCTTTTTTAAGATTTCAAAGATTTTCAAGACAGCTGTACGCTTTCTTCTTGATTTGTCTTCTTACATGCAACTATGTAAGGAGATCTCTATAGTCTGATTAATCTTTCTTGCAATTTTAGTATTCTTTCTTTAACTGTTTAATCGGGGTTGTTTGGTCATGCGAAGTGCCAGATTATTTCCGCCATGGCACGGCCACTCTCAAAATCCGCAAGTATCTTGAGGAATTCGATCATTTTTTTATTTTCTATAAGGTGTTTTCTTGAACCCTAATTGCGGGAGAGTTTAATTTTCGTGTTTCTTTCTTTATTTATTTCAAATTAAATCTTTCTTGTCATACCGATAACTTCTTTATTCCCATGTATCTCACTGTTCATTTCATATACTCTACTCTTATCGTTGGAATGTGTTTTCCGCTAGGGTTTGAGCACTTATGGGAAAGATGTGCTATACTAATTCTTAAAATTTTATCTTCTTTGCATGTGGTCATGGTAAATAATGGATACCCTGGCATTAATCTTATTTAACGCACCTTTTTCCTCCTTAGGTCTTGTCTACTTCCTTTCTTTGCAGGAATTGTTTTTACTGCAACTACTCCGCAATTGGGTGTGCTGAAATCCATTTCCGAGTCTTCGTGTATATCCACTGTATTTGTCCATTTTGTTCCTTAATCAATAACAAAAGAGAGTATTATCTGATTTTGTCTTAAGTGGCGCAGGGCACGTCGTGCTGACACTGATAATTGATTAATGACTTGCTGAGTTACTGTCATTGATTCGTCAATGCCGATCAATGTCATCATTTGAGGTTTTGACCATCCTCTTAAGCACCGTACCTGTTCGGGTGATCACAAATTTCAGCGTCGGAGAGGAATTGATTGGTTTTGTTTCCCCAACAGTAACTTAAAAGTTTTTATTTTTTTTATTATTATTTATATTACTCTAAACTACTTGTGGTTTAATTTGCATTGAATTGGATTCAGTATTTACTATTTAAGGTGTAAATTTTAGTGGATCTTGAAAATCAAGTTTTGGGACTTGTATCTATGTGAAGCCCATCAAACCCGGCACACATAAGTCCCTAAGTGGCTAAGTCTTTAGAACAGTATAAATGGGCCATTGTACTGAAACCAGTGGCCTACAAATTTAAGCAGCAGCGCAAGGTTTCATTGTTCTCCTTCTCTGAACTCTTTATACTGAGATGTATGATTCTCTCCGCCCGGGTATTTCCTGAGTATATATGTAACACTTAAAAGTGTTTTTTTGAAATGTTTTCCCACGTATCATAATTTTCTGATATGTAACACTTAAAAGTGTTCTGTTTGCTTACCCAAAAAAATGTGTTCTGTTTTTCACTCGCAGATTATTGTTCTTAAATTGTTTTCAGACCATGGATGCCCCCTAATGAAATGTGCCTTCATTACCATTCTTGTCTCATGCTGTACTCATTGAGCATGGATTAGTATAGAGGTCCACTTTCATAATTCTTTCTTGCAATTTTCTTCAACGAGTCTTCTTGCTTCATTTCTTTTATTGGCATTTTGGATTTATTTTCATTCCCTAACTTTTTTTTTCCCCTTTGAATTTGAGAAGCAGTTAATTGTTTGATTATCTCCGCGGAGGCATTCTCATTCGCAGAACTCTTTAGTGTTTTGTCAAATTTTGCCTTTCTTTTTTCCGAACTGTACTTTTTAGGGATTTTATAATAAACAACACAAAGAATCATGTATTACCAGAAAAAGTTTTCTTCCTAATTAATAAATTAAATCTCAAAACAGAATCTTGTCCTTTGAGCCATACTCCAATAGTATTCTCTTTAAAGATAATTGAGGCCGATGGGTTTTGGTGTTTCTTTAATTATTTATTGAAAAAAAATTTGAAATGTTTTCTTGAATCTGAACCCCATTTCTGGGCCTATGTCCATATTGTGCATATTTTTCCAATCTGTCCCATAATTAAATCTTCAGTGGTGCAGGGGCAGGGCAGATGGTGCAGCCATTGAGCATGTATTACAGTGAATGATAGAGGCATGACTTTGTAAATGCCTAGCAACACAATGGCATCATTGAAGGTTTTGACCCAGCCTCTTGGGCATTTGTTCGCGTGATCACATATTTCAGCGTCTGTGAGAAATTGAATGAATTTTTTCATCAACAATAGGTACACTAACCACATGATTCCGAAGCAACACTTATCAGGAAATGACGGGCGAACTTTTATTTTATTTTTAATGATTATGATATTATTTGTGTGTACCTCGTCATCGCATTTGTATAGTGAATTGAGGGTTACCGAGCTAACCCAGTCCACCAGGCCAGCTGCGCTTCAGTCATTCTGTCTTTTTCTCTATCTACTTGATAGTTTTTATGGTTACTTAAAGCAATGTAGAATCAGAGTAAAAACAGTATAATCATTCTCTCTATGATATTAATTTGACATTTCATGGCCCCAATTATCATTTTATCTATGATACTATTAGTTTGAGGATTCTGGAATTTTACTTGAATTTTTCGCTTCTTGCCTTCTTCATGTAAAGTACTACATTTTATTTCTTCAAACTGTGTCTGCACTGCATAATATTGCATCCAAATATCTTGAATTTTTCTTGCTTGTATTTCTGAGAGAGTTGTGAGTCTAACTAGTTATAGGATCATTGAAGCAGTTCACATGTCACTTGTACTTGTGATCTTCGTCCCCTTTTTAGCATATAAGACCTCCTGCTTTATGACAGGACGCATGGAATGGTGTTGTGGCACTCCGAAATGGTGCAGAGAGTTTTGTAGAACACTCTTCAGTTAATTGCATGGTGTTTTTTCCTTTCAAGTTGGCATATGTAAAATACTCCCTACAATTTGGATCCTTCTTTCTGTTTTCAGTCAAAAGATAGTGTATGTTCCATATGATATTTCACTTCTTGTTATTTGACTTTACAGACACACAGATGTATACATAATGACACTGTTGGCCTTAGCTTGGTGTTTAATTTTAGAAGTGCCATGTTATAACTCAGCGAAGAATTGTTTATTCTACTGATTCTACTGCTGTTGAAGGCATAATTGATATCCTTTTCCCCCCCTTAAGTTTGTGTACGTGTGTACGTGTGTGTGTGTCTGTATTAATGAATTTTAATTTAGTGCTTCACAGCTGATTCCTGATTAAGAAAGGTGTTCTTAGTGAGGAGACACAAAGGGCTTGGCAAAGATGGGCATGAGGCTGCTGTGGATTTTCAAGTGTGTCAACTGAGGAAAATGTTTAGAAGAAAGTTGCCTTAATGCAAGGAATGTTGTTATAGATGCTTGGTGCCATTACTTGAATTTGAATCAGGCAATCAGCATCGAATGATGATGGCATATGTAAAATACTCCTTACAATTTGATGCTCGTTTACAGCTCAATATTGCAGGAAGATGAGTACCATAAACTGGCTAATTCTACCATCCATGACCTTGAGATGCTGGAGGTAATTTCTTCTTCATTACCATAACAAACCTAGTTAGTGCTACATAGTGGACAACTTAGTAGAATGAGGATTTCTGTAATTTTCCTTCCATTTTGGCATTGTTTTTATCTTAGAAACAATGTATAGTGTTTTATATTAATGTGGTTTCTTTTCTTATTATGCCCTCAATATTGGTGGGGCTCTGGGGGAGGGGATGAAGGTTAAGTAAATAAAGGACAAGTTTTTTTAAAAAAAAGATTGTTTGGCAAGGTCAAAATGATGCTCTTCATGTGTTTCCTGGAACTTTTAGTACCGTGTTTCTAAAAGTTTGATCCTTCCTTGCTATATCATCCTATAATGATGTATATGTGTACTAGGTAATTTCTTTAGCTTGGTCTATTGATGCTGTGTTTGTTTCTTTTCCTTCTAGGAATATGGTGACTCTGTAGAGATAGAGGGATTTGATGTTGATTATAGGGTAAGTTAAATTGTTTGGCAGCGATTATATAGTTCCACCTGTATATCTTCGATTTATTGTGTAACTTTGTGTTTATTTTGTAGAATGAGGTGTTAACTTTGAAGCTTGGAGATTTGGGTACTTATGTTATTAACAAGCAAACGCCAAACAGACAGATTTGGATGTCATCGCCCGTCAGGTATTGGTTTCTCCACCTTTATCTTTTTAAAGTGATGAATTTGTGATGGACTTAAGCATCATAGCTCAACGAGGGACATTGGCATGCCAACTGAAATTTTTGTTTGAGGGGACATTATTTGATGGAAACCTAAGCTTAACAAGGAATTATCATGCCTATAACTGTCATCTCTATGGACACTTCTAATTTGCTAGGAAGTAAAGGATCAAACTTCTTAATTAAAGTGAACAATAAGAATATATACGGGTAAATTCTTATGGACATCATGGAGAACAGAACATATACAGGCTATAATAGCCTCTTACATAATCGAAACATAAAAGTATGACAGAATAATAAAGTTTCGCCTATAATCCTTTCCTGGTTCCGCCTTGCAAGTTGAACACAATGAATGTTATTAAAAATTACTAAGCCCAGTGCACAATTCACTTGTCATTTTATTAGCAAATATGGTTATACTGATCATCAAATGTTTTAATTTCTTTTGCAGTGGCCCATCTAGGTTTGATTGGGATCATAATGCTCAAACATGGATTTACAGGCGAACAAAAGGAAGCCTGTATAAAGTTTTGGAAGCTGAGTTGGAAAAGCTATGTGGGCAACCCATTATTCTTTCTTTATACCACAATTCTTGTTTGCTGGAACCTATTTGATCATGGTTCTGAGAGCATTTCTGCTCTGCTCACACCTTTCACCTTTACTTTTTCACTGGCATTGTTTACTGGCACTCTTTTTGTAGCAAGAATCTATGTTTAAAAGTATGTTATTATGTTAATCATGTTTTATATTGCATGTGCTGGATTATTATTTTACTTGTCTTAGCATGCATGTTTATCATAAGTTATTGCAGCGTCTTTTGATTCAAATGAATTGAGTCTCATCTCCATATACTCCTCACAATTTGACTACCCCCAAAATCTTCTTGGCTTGCTTTCTCATATAGGTCCTCTCGAAATTATAGGGGTACGTGAAGAGGCATTGGGAATCTATTATTTGATTCGTAACTTTGTTTCTACAAAAACTTGAGGAATTGAATCCTTCTCAGTTGGGTCCATACTTCTGTTTTCAGTCAAACGATAGTGTATGTTCCATCTGATATTTCACTTCTTGTTATTTGACTTTACAGACATACAGATGTATACATAATGACACAGTTGGCCTTAGCTTGGTGTTTAATTTTAGAAGTGCCTTGTTATAACTCAGCGGAGAATTGTTTATTCTACTGATTCTACTGCTGTTGAAGACATAATTCATATCCTTTTTTCCCCCTTAAGTTTGTGTATGTGTGTGTACGTGTGTGTGTGTCTGTATTAATGAATTTTAATTTAGTGCTTCACAGCTGATTCCTGATTAAGAAAGGTGTTTTTTAGTGAGGAGACACATAGGGCTTGGCAAAGATGGGCATGAGGCTGCTGTGGATTTTCAAGTGTGTCAACTGAGGAAAATGTTTAGGAAAAAGTTGCCTTAATGCAAAGAATGTTGTTAGAGATGCTTGGTGCCATTACTTGAATTTGAATCAGGCAATCAGCATAGAATGATGATGGAAAAATGAAAGGATATTGGCTTCCACGGTGGGCAACTGTAAGTATTCAACATATGCCATTTTTATTAGTATTTGATATATTTGGTTAATAGTGAATTCCATGGAATTCGAGAATGGTATATAGGAATTAGATAATTTGTAGATCGTTGTCAGAACTTGGGATGGGTTTTTTTAGGAAAGATTATTTATGGATGATTGGGAGCAAATTCTAATTTCTAAAAGCTTATTTTGTAAGTGTTCTTTACTATTGTTTTTATTCTTTTGGTAAATATGGTTCAACTGGTTGGTTACATTGTTTAATCTGCTGATTAATATTTGTTTTCTTTTTATTGGTGTGGTTTTTCTTCCCATATTGAAAATTTCCCAGGTGGACCAATTGTTGTAATTACAACAGTTTCATGTCTTTGAATGGATGGGCTGTTGAGGGTGGGTATGGTATGGCTGTTGAAGGTGTACAATCAATTGAGGGTTACTGAGGTCTGAGCTAACCCAGTCCACCTGGCTAACTGCGCTTCAGTCATTATGCCCTAATCAGTCGCTTGCTTTTAAGTCCTTTATGCATTTTGCCAACCTGCTTAATTGTTGCTTTTTGTGGTGTTTTCCTCACTCATTTTGATCCACACAATACAATAGTACAATAGTATTTCTGTCCTTTTCTTTACTACACAGTTCAACTAAACGTCTGTGGTTCTTGGCCTGAAGTATTGTGCTTTGCTTCCACGCTAGTTCAAATTCTCAAAGTTTTCACTTCTTTCCATGTTGTCTTCATGGGTGTACTTAAGGTAAACAGTGGATGCCCCCAGTGAATCGGTATAAATCTTCTTTAACATTAAAAAGCACCTCTTTCCTCCTCATTTCTTATGTACACCCTTTCTTTGCAGGAGCTGTTTCCAACTGTAAGTGCTCATAGCACAACTATGCTTAACTTCATTTCTGGGCCTGCATGCAGATCCATTTGACTTGCTTGTTCTATTCTTTAACTAATTTAAATATGCATTTGTCTTCATTTGCGCAGGGCACATCCTGCTGGCTGCTGCTTTGTGCTGTTGGTAGTTGGTACGTTGGGCTTGTTGCTTAATTATTATGATTCTATGTCATAACTCAATGAAGAATTGAATTTAGCTGATTTACTGACATCTTGCTTCTTGCTACATGTATTTAACGTATTCTCTAAAAATTTAACTAGGCAATTGTTTTACGTTAATGCAAGTAGCTAGCTATACTTCTGTGTTCTGATAAACTGATAATTCCTGTAAAGCTTTCAAGAATGCAGTTTTGGGTTGTCAGGAAAACAATGGATTGAACTTACCATGATACACTTATATAGCCTGTTACTTGTGATATGCACTTTTGGTGTGTGTGTCTGCGTGGATCCTGGAATGGCTTCAAGCTCCAGAAAGCAATATGTCAAATATTGAATTGAAGCTACAGATAAACTTGTGGTTTTAAGTTCATTTGTGTTGATGCATTGCTAAATTGAGAGTGGGTTCCGGTAAGCTCTGATATTATTGGGTTTGAACCCAAGTGTACCATGAAAATTAATTTACTCACCATTGGAGTTTCTTGGAAGGAACATTACAGAATATGTTGATTTGCCTATATGTTACCTACAGTAAACTTCGAAAATTTCCTTTTCTGTTGTCTGAATATAGGTGTGTTTGGTGTTCCTTGAATTATTTTTATGAAAAAGTAAAGAACTAAAAATGAGTTGTTGAGATACTGATAACTTCTTTGTCCCAATCAATGCATCATACCTTCCATTTTTACGTATCTCCTAATTCTTGTAATGTGTTTTCCGGTAGGGCTTCGGCACTTATGGAAAAGATGGGATTACAGAGTGTTGACATTTATGGATCTTGAAGTTTGTTCTCTGCTTCCAGGCTATATTAGTTCATAAAATTTTCTCTTCTTTGCATGTTGTCTGGAAGGGTGTTCTTATGGTAAATAATGGATGCCCCAGTATTAATAATCTTTAACTCACATTTTCCTCCTTTCTTTGCAGTTATTGTTTTGACTGCAAATGCTCATAGGCCATAGCACAATTGCTGTGCTGAACCCCATTTCTGGGCTTTTGTCCATAGTGTGCATATTTTTCCATTCTGCCCCATAATTAAATCTACAGTGGTGCAGGGGCAGGGCACATGGTGCAGCCATTGAGCATGGATTACAGTCACTGATAGAGGCAT
The DNA here is from genome assembly GCA_030278955.1 of Hygrophila difformis. Taxonomy (NCBI): domain Eukaryota; kingdom Viridiplantae; phylum Streptophyta; class Magnoliopsida; order Lamiales; family Acanthaceae; genus Hygrophila; species Hygrophila difformis. The sequence continues at coordinate 5,900,576 of JAOANR010000006.1, forward strand.
GACTTTGTCAATGCCTAGCAATACAATGGCAGCATTGGAGGTTTTGACCCAGCCTCTTGGGCATTTGTTCGCATGATAAAAAATTTCAGCATCTGTTAGGAATTGAATGACTTTTTTCATCAACAATAGGTACACTAACCACATGATTGAGAAGCAACACTTATCAGGAAATGACTGGTGAATTTTTTTTTATTTTTTTATTTTTTAATGATTATATATTATTTGTATGTACCTCGTCGTCACATTTTGTACAGTGAATCGAAGGTTACTGAGCTAACCCAGTCCTCCTGGCCAACTGGGCTTCCGTCATTCTTTCCTTTTCTCTATTTACTAGATTGTTTTTATGGTTACATAAAGCAATGTAGAATCAAAGAGTAGTAAAATTATTCTCTCTATGATAATTCCTCTGTTTTTAATGTTTGCTATGGCACGCAGTCCAATGCACATTTTAAATCATTAATAACTCAAGTTCGGTATAAGTAAAAATCCTAAAAGTTTGATATCTAAAAACTAAAAGACGGGAATAATCTAACAAGATCCCACTTGGCTATATTTTAACTTGTATAACTATGATAAAACTTTAAGTCAAAGTGTTTGTGTGAGCAGTGCCACATTTGCAAATGTAGCCATCTTTTAAAAACGGAGGAAGTATTTAATTTGACATTTCAGTGGCCCGAATTATCATTTTATCTATGATATTAATATTAATTTGAGGTATTCTGGAATTTTACTTGAATTTTTGGCTTCTTGGCTTCTTCATGTAAAGTACATTTTTTTTTTCTTCTTCAAATTTAGGTGTCTGCACTGCATAATATTGCATCCCAATATCTTGAATTTTTCTTGCTCGTATTTCTGACAGAGTGTTGAGTCTAACTAGTTATAGGTTCATCTAAGCAGTTCACATGGCCCTTGTACTCGTGATCTTCGTCACCTTTTTAACATATAAGACCTCCATGATGCATGGATGGTGTTGTGGCACTCGGAAATGGTGCCAGAGAGTTATGTGGAACGCTCTTCAGTTAATTGCATGGTGTTGTTTTCTTTCAAGTTCGCAAATGTAAAATACTCCTTACAATTTTGTTGCATCCTTCTGTTTTCAGTCAAAAGATAGTGTATGTTCCTTTTGATATTTCACTTTCTCGTTATTTGACTTTACAGACAGATGTATACGTAATGGACACAGTTGGCCTTGGTGTTTAATTTTAGAAGTGCCATGTTATAACTTAGCGAAGAATTGAATATGTTTATTCTACATGTTTCAAATGCTGTTGAAGGCATAATTGCTATCCTGTTTTTCCGCTTAAGTTTGTGCACATGCGTGTGTGTGTGTGTGTGTGTGTGTCTGTATTAATGAATTTTAATTTTATGAAATAACTTCACAGCTGATAAGAAAGGTGTTTCTTGGTGAGGAGACACAAAGGGCTTGGCAAAGATGGGCATGAGGCTGCTGTGGATTTTCAAGTGTGTCACTGAGGAGAATGTTTAGGAGAAAGTTGCCTTAATGCAAGGAATGGTGTTACAGATGCTTGGTGCCGTTACTTGAATTTGAATCAGCAAAGAATGATGATGGGAAAATGAAAAGATATTGGCTTCCATGTTGGGCAACTGTAAGTATTTTACATATGCCATTTTTATTAGTATTTGATATATTTGGTTAATAGTGAACTGCATGGAATTCCGAGAATGGTATATATGAATTAGATAATTTGTAGATCGTTGTCAGAACTTGGGATGGGTTTTTTTATTCTACATGATTCAACTGCTGTTGAAGATGTAATTCATATCCTCCCCCCCCCCCCCCCCCCCCCCCCCCCCCAAAGAGTTTTCATTTTATGAAATAGGGTGCTTCACAGCTGATTAAGAAATGTGTTGCTTGGTGAGGAGTTCAAAGGTCTTAGCGAAGATGTGCAGGAGACTGCTTTGGATTTTCAAGTGTGCCATCTGAGGAGAATGTTTAGTAGAAAGTTGCCTTAATGGAAGGAATGTTGTTATAGATGCTTGGTGTCATTATGATGATGGGAAAAGGAAAAGATATTTGCTTCCATGATGGGCAACTGTAGTATTTAACATGTCATTTTTATTTTTCGATATTTGGTTAATAGTGAATTGATGGAATTCCGAGGACGGTATATATGAATTAGATAATGTATAGATCATTGTCAGAAGTTGGGATGGGTTTTTTCGGAAAGATTATTTGAGGATGATTGGGAACAAATTCTGAAAGCTTATTTTTGTAAGTGTTCTTTACTGTAGTTTTTATTCTTTTGGTAATATGGTTCAACTGATTGGTTACATTGGTCAATCTGCTGATTAATATCTGTTTTCTTTTTATTGTTGTAGTTTTTCTTACTGCATCAAAAATATCCAGGTAAGAGGACCAATTGTTGTATTACGACAGTTTCAGATCTTCGAATGGATGGACTGTTGAGGGTATGGTATGGCTTTGTAATTTTAGCAGGGATTTTATTTATTTATATAAGTATTTAATGATGTTTAATCGAAGTCTATTCTGCCCATTCAACCTTCTTAATCTAAGGAAACGAGGTGTGGGGTATTTCTTGTGATGCTGTTTTGGGTGCATTGACAAGTAGTGATGTTCTAATCAATTTAAGAAAGGTATAACGTTTGTTCAATCTTGCTACTTGAAGAATTGAAAAATTTCCTTGGATTTGGTTGGAGAGAAAAATAGTAGGAGCACTTAAATATTAACAGCCCTTTGGCTGTGTAAGGTGCAAAAGCCAAACAGGGTAAGGGGAAAACAGAAAACTGTTGGTTGATATAATTTGTGAATGATAATGTACTTTGTTGGTATATTTTCAGGCCAGTTAGGTAGTCATTCACTTTCTATGTTTTTTTAAGTAATTGTTTTAAACCAGAGTTATTTGTAGCATGATTCCGTGCCGAATAAGTCGTATATGGTTTCTATAGTGCAGACGATGAATGGGCAATAATTAAGGTTGGCAGTGGGCAACGACCCTATTTTCTAATCAGTCGCTTCCTTTTAAGTCCTTCATGCATTTGGCCAACCTGCTTAATTGTTGATTTTTGTGGTGTTTTCCTTACTCATTTTGATCCACACAATACAATAGTACAATAGTATTTCTGTCCTCTTTACTACACAGTTCAACTAAACGTCTGTGGTTCTTGGCCTGAAGTATTGTGCTCTGCTTCCATGCTAGTTCAAATTCTTAAAGTTTTCACTTCTTTCCATGTTTTCTTCATGGGTGTACTTAAGGTAAACAGTGGATGCCCCCAGTGAATCGGTATAAATCTTCTTTAACATTAAAAAGCACCTCTTTCCTCCTCATTTCTTATGTACACCCTTTCTTTGCAGGAGCTGTTTCCAACTGTAAGTGCTCATAGCACAACTATGATTAACTTCATTTCTGGGCCTGCATGCAGATCCATTTGATTTACTTGTTCTATTCTTTAACTAATTTAAATATATATATATATATATATAATATGCATTTGTCTTCATTTGCGCGGGACACATCCTGCTGGCTGCTGCTTTGTGCTGTTGGTAGTTGGTACGTTGGGCTTGTTGCTTAATTATTATGATTCTATGTAACTCAATGAAGAATTGAATTTAGCTGATTTACTGACATCTTGCTTCTTGCTACATGTATTTAAAGTATTCTCTAAAAATGTTAACTAGTCAATTGTTTTACATTAATGAAAGTAGCTAGCTATACTTCTGTGTTATGATAAACTGATAATTCCTGTAAAGCTTTCAATAATGCAGTTCTGAGTTGTCATGAAAACAATTGATTGAACTTACCATGATACACTTATAGCCTGTTACTTGTGATATGCACTTTTGGTGTGTGTTTGTGTGCATGGATCCTGGGATGGCTTCAAGCTCCAGAGCGCAATATGTCAAATATTGAATTGAAGCTACAGATAACTTATGGTTGTAAGTTCATTTGTGTTGATGCATTGTCGAGATTGAGACGGGTTCTGGTAAGCTCTGATGCTAGTGGGTTTGAATCCAAGTCTACCATGAAAATTAATTTACTCACAGTTGGAGGATCTTGCACGGAACATTACAAAATATATTGATTTGCCGATATGTTTCCTATAGTATTTTAAAGTTTCCTTTTTGTAGTCCAAATTAAGGTGTTTTGGTGTTTCTTGAATTATTTGTATGAAAAAATCAAAGAATTTTAAAAATGCATTCTTGAAATACTGATAACTTTTTTGTTCCAATTGCATCATCCTTTCCATTTTTACTAAACTCTTAATTTTTGGAATGTGTTATCCGATAGGGCTTCGGCACTTATGGGAAAGATGGGATTACAGAATGTTGACATTTATGGTTCTTCAAGTTTGTTCTCTGCTTCCATGCTATACTAATTCATAAAGTTCTCTTCTTGCATGTTGTCTGGAAAGGTTTGCATATGGTAAATAATGATTCCCTAGTATTTAACACACAATTTTCTGTGTCCTGATTACTTCCTTTCTTTGCAGTTATTGTTTTGACTGCAAGTGATCATAGCACAACTGCTATGCTGAACTCCATTTCCATATTCTGCATATTTTTTCCATTCTGTCCCATAATGAAATCTTCGGTGGTGCAGGGCAGATTGTGCTGCCACAGAGCATGGATTACAGTCACTGATAGAGGCAATGAATGAAATTTCAGTGTCTGTTAGGAATTGAATGAATTTTTTTCATCAACAATAGGAACACTAACTACATGATTGAGAAACAACACTTGTTACAGGAAGGAAATGACTGGTGAAATATTTTTTTTTAAAAAAAAATATTTTAATATCCTTATATTATAATTATTATATGTACCTCGTCATTACATTTGTACAGTCAATTGAGGGTTACTGAGGTCTGAGTTAGTTAACCCAGTCCACCTGGCCAACTGCGCTTCAGTCATTCTGTCCTTTTCTCTATTTACTTGATAGTTTATGTGGTTACTTAAAGCAATGTAGAATCAAATAGTAAAATCAGTAAAAACACATGCAAGATAAAGAGTCCAGTAAAAACTGTATATTCTTCAATTTGCTCTTGTCGCGGGCAAATATATTGAAAACCATTTCAGTGGCCCCAGTTATCATTGTCTCAAATATCTTGATTTTTTTTTTCTTGCTCGTATTTCTGAGAGAGTGGTAAGTCTAACTAGTTATGGGATCATTGAAGCAATTCGCATGGCTCTAGTACTTGTGATCTTTCGTTCACTTTTTAACACATAAGACCTCCTGCTTTGTGACAGGATGCATGGATGGTTTTGTGGCACTCGGAAATGATGCAGAGAGTTTTGTGGAACACTCTTCTGTTAATTGCATGGTGTTGTTCAAGATCGATTTCCTTCATGTTGGCATATGTAATATATATTAGTATTTCTCACAAATTGGTTGCATCCTTCAGTTTATGTAATATTATTCCTTCTGTCTTCAGTCAAAAGATAGTTTATGTTCCATCTGATATTTTACTTCTCTTATTTACTTTACAGATATACAGATGTATACATAATGGACAAAGTTGGTCTTTGGTGTTTAATTTTAGAAGTCCCATGTTATAACTCAGCGAATACGTATATCTACATGATTCAACTGCTGTTGAAGATGTAATTCATATCTTTTTTTTTTTTTCCCTCCCCCCTTAATTTTGTGTATGTGTGTGTGGCTATGAATGAATTTTAATTTTATGAAATGGGGTGGGTGCTTCACAGCTGATTAAGAAAGGTGTTGCTTGGTGAGGAGACACAAAGGTCTTGGCCTAGATGTGCAGGACGCTGCTTTGGATTTTCAAGTGTGCCAACTGAGGAGAATGTTTAGGAGAAAGTTGCCTTAATGGAAGGGATGTTATAGATGCTTGGTGTCATTATGATGAAGGAAAAATGAAAAGATATTGGCTTCCATGATGGGCAACTGTAAGTATTTAACGTCATTTTTTTTTTTTGATATTTGGTATACATGAATCAGATAATTTATAGATAATTGCCAGAAGTTGGGATGAGTTTTTAAAGAGAGATTATTTGGGGATGATTGGGATTATTTGGGAACAAATTCTGAAAGCTTATTTTGTAAGTGTCCTTTACTGTTGTTTTGATTCTTTTGGTAATATGGTTCAACTGATTGGTTACATTGTTTAATCTGCTGATTAATATTTGTTTTCTTTTTATTGTTGTGGTTTTTCTTGGTAAACCTCGACATCCATGTGTCGGCAAATATGCGTGGGAGCCCAAACTACACAAATTACAAAATGGATAAAGGGGAGGGATAAGGGGCATTAGTGTGGTTTTCTTCCCACATCGAAAATTTTCCAGGTAATTAGGACAATTTCATGTCTTTGAATGGATGGGCTGTTGAGGGTATGGTATGGCTTTGTGATTTTAGCAAAGGATTTTATTTATTTTTAAGTATTCAATGATGTTTAATCAGAGTCTATTCTGCCCATTCAACTTTCTTACCTAAGGAAACGAGGTGGGGGGTATTTTGGGTGCATTGACAAGTAGTGATGTTCTAATCAATTTAAAAAAAGGTGTAGTATAAAGTGTGTTCAATCTTGCTACTTTAAGAATTGAAAAAATTCCTTGGATTTGGTTGGAGAGAGAACTAGTAAATACTTAGTATTAACAGACGTTTAGCTGTGTAAGGTGCAAAAGCAAAACAGGGTAAGGGGAAAACAGTGAACTGTTGGTCGATATAGTTTGTGAGTGATAATGAACTTGTTGGGATATTTTGAGGTTAGTTAGGTTGTCATTCACTTTCTCTGTTTTCTAAATAATTGTTCAAAACTAGAGAGTTAATTATAGCATGATCTGTGAGGAATGAGACGTATGTGGTTTCTGAAGATTAATGGGCAATAATTAAGGTGGGCAGTGGGCAACGACCCTACTAGATTTTAGCTAATCAGTCGCTTCCTTTTAACGGTCCGTTTGGTTTGAAGGATCTTGGATTGCCAGTGGGAAAGTGATTGCTGGGAATGTGAGATTGCTGAGAATGTCAGATTGCTGGGAATCTTATTTTTTGGTATTTTAAGATTACTGCGTTTGGTTGGATTGGGAATCTTAGATGTCTACATCACATGAATAGACTATAAATGCCCTTAATTCAAAATTATTATTTAATAGTTCTCATAAAGCTTATTTCTCATTAATTCGATATTTAGTCATTTATAATAAAATCCCTCTACATTCTCTGTAAATTCTCATTTTGTAAATTATCATATATTGCATTACGTTTGAAAGGTAATTATACATTGGAATGAGTTAAATCTACTTGTTTGTTGCAATTTTATAGAATGTGCAAACTGCATAAAGTGAAATGCATCGAAAGTGTTCAAAAACTCTATGACCACAAAAAATAATAAAAATAAATTAAACAATCAATGAATTTTATTAAAATTCAAACAAAAAAGCCCATGCCAAACGAATTCCGAGCAGATACTTTCATAGAAGACAATTTCGAAAGTGTTCAATGAATTTGGAGGCTGGACGTGTTTTCTAGGTTTAAAAAATAATAAATTGGTAAAGTTTTAAAATGGGTTGATGTGTGGTTTTAAAATTTAAAAGGGTATAAAAGACAATTTAATATAAAATGAAATGGAAGATGCCTGGTAATCTAAGATTACCTGGCTTACAGAAGGGAATCACATTCCCATCCATCTTAGCCAACATTCCCACTTGGTTGGGAATCTAAGATTCCTTCCTCAAAGATTACCCCAACCAAACGTGGGAATGTGTCATTCCCTGCACAAGATTCCCAGGAGGCATCCAAGATACCCAACTAAACGCCCCGTAATTCCTTTATGCATTTGATCAACCTCCTTAATTGTTGCTTTCTGTGGTGTTGTCCTCACTCATTTGGATCCACACAATACAATAGTAGTACAATTGTACTATAGTGAAATCACATTAGACACGTTTCTCATTTCAAGTCATGAACCAAATTAAATGAGCATGCCGATCACAACCAGTGGCGGAGGAGCCCCACCTCTTTTTTTAAATTTTTTTTTTAAGTTTATATTTATTAATTTTAAGTAAATACTCCATCCGTTTTTAAATGATAGCTACGTTGGAGAATTTGACACTATTCACACAATCACTTTGACTTGAAGTTTTATCATAGTTATTCAAGTTAAAATATAGTCAATTGAGATGTTGTTAGATTCGTCTCGTCTTGTAGTTTTTAAATATCGAACTTTTAGAATTTTTACTTGTATCGAACTTGAGTTATTACTGATTTAAAATGTACATTGGACTGCGTGCTGCGTGGGTCCGTAGCAAATAAAAAAAACAGAGGGAGTATTGTTCACCAAAAAATTTTTTAAGTAAATATTCACTATTTTTTTTAATTAATTTCTAAATTGATTTCTAAAGCCCCACCAAAAATGAAATTTTTAAAGTCCCACAACTTAAAAATTTATAAATTGTACCCATATTAATATTTTTGAATTATATTGAATGATTTTTCTTTCTTTTCGAGGCTTTTGATTTGATTATTCAAGAAATGAATAATCAATTAACTTAAACAAGTTCGAAATACTTTGTATTTCTTGTCTTAATCATAGAGCTCAATTCTCCAAATTTGATAGAGAACTATTAATTCATCTTTATGAATCCAAGAAATTTTTCATGAATTGATTGTATGTTAATACTATATCAATTGAAAATTTTCATTTCAGATATGAGAATCTATAATGAACTGTCTAAAATTCAAGGTCTAAAAAGGTTTGGAGTTGCATAGTCAAAACAAAAAATGTGTGATTTTCCGCTTGTTTATAAGTTGATTAAATTAGCAATGATCGTACCAGTTGCACAACTAGAATTGAAAAAGATAAATTTTACCAAAACAAATTTGAGTACTACCTCATGAAAATTTCTGGATCCGCCGCCCAGAGATCACAACAAAACTAAGTACTACTACTAGTTACTAATATATGTTCACCATTGACCCGACAAATCTCTGATATGTGGGGTGAAGGTAACTCAAGAATCTTCCAGGATCATAGTGAATAGACTATTCATAAAGAATTCAAGATATTATTATATTGCAGCGGCCCATCGTTGCCTATAAGATAAAGAAAAATTAATGTTTGGGATATAGACGGATCCTAATACTATCAGTACATAATTGTGTATACAGAGCCACAGGAACCTGGAGGTTCTGGACCGACCCTGTTTCAATTTCCATGCCGAACGTACACATCCTTGAAAGCTGCTGTATTGCGCCACCGCCTGGCTCTTCGGAGAGGCGGTCGCTGCCGCTGACTTTCATAGATATCTTTTGGATGCACTTCCACCCGATTCGTCGTCTTCTCTTCTATAACCTGTCTTGTTCCAGGGAACACTTGTTGGCCAACCTTGTTCCGCACCTCAAACAGTCTCTCTCCGTTGCTCTCAAACACTACTTCCCCCTCGCCGGCAGCTTCGAATATCCTTTGGTCACTGAGAAGCAGCCCGCCATTCGTTACAATCCAGGGGACTCGGTTTCCTTCAGCGTCGCGGAGTCTGCTGCTGATTTTGATAATCTGATCGGGAATCACGCTCGCGACGGTGATCAGTTCTACGATTTCATCCCCGAGCTGCCCTCAATATCAGAAGAAAAGGATTGTAAGTTACTCCCAGTGTTGGCAGTACAGGTGACTCTGTTTCCAGGCCGGGGGTTGTGTGTTGGTTTAGCTAATCATCACATCGTTGGCGATGCCAGTTCAATGGTTGGTTTTATATTGTCGTGGGCAAATTTATGTCGGCACGGAGGAGATGAGAATTGCCTGATCACTGAGGGGAACTCTCCGCCAATTTTCGATAGGTCGTTGGTGAGTGAACCGCCTGGAGCAAGCTCGTTTTTCTGGAACATAATGAGACAAATTCCGCTCAAGGCTGCTTCGCCTTTTCCCCTGCCTACGAACAGGGTTCGAGCCACATATGTTGTGGGAGAATTCCAAGTCAAGAAACTCAAGGAAAAGTTTCTGGAGAGAAAGCCGGGAGTTGTCCACGTATCGTCATTTGTCGTGACGGCAGCTTATGTCTGGACGTGCCTGGCAAAATCACTTGTTCTCGGCCGGGATGAAAAAGTCGAGGATGATGCAGAAGAGGTGTTCCTGTTTGCGATTGATGTACGGGCGCGTTTGGATCCGCCGGTGCCCGGAAACTACTTTGGAAACTGTTTAGGGTACGGGGTGGGGAAAACACGGCATCGGGAGTTGATTGGAGAGGAAGGGTTCATTGTGGCAGCGGAGGCCATAGCAACAGAGATTCAAAACAGGGTAAAAGATAAGGACTTGCTGGGGGATTTTGAGAATTGGATACAAGATGTGGGAAAATTGAGGGAGAGTCGGATGCTAGCGGTGTCTGGATCGACCATGGTACATGTGTACAATGCTGATTTTGGATGGGGGAAGGTGACAAAGATGGAAACGTTGTCGATAGATGGCGAGAACACGGCGATGTCGTTGTGTAAGTCGTCGGAAGGAGGATTGGAGATTGGGCTGTCGTTGCCCAACCTAGTAATGGATGCTTTTGCTGCGGCATTTGCTCGTGGATTGGGGACTTGATTGATTTCTTGAGCTCCTCCTGTTCTTGTACTTCTTTATTAGGCTATTATATTTAATATGCCTAGGGATTCACTAGAACAATAGATATCAAGTAGCTCATCCAAAAAAAAAAAATAGGTATGAAGTTGATTAACTTTGAATAATGAAGCAGGGGAGCAGAGTGACCGAGGTTTTTCACGATTTCTTTTTCCCTTTTTTTTCCCTCTTTGGCATATTTATATGTGTATGTTTTACTAATGGGATGTTTGGGAATCAGTAAAATCGCTAGCAGATAGTAGATTCGAAGAGAGAATTGTGAGAAAATATACTGATTGAATCCACTATATGATCTACAGCTTCCAAACAACCCAATATACTAGTACTTCCTTATATAGGTAACGGCACCATCTTGCCAGGCCACATGGTTGTTTGCCATTGCCACAGCACACAGTGGTGCTTATCATGATGTCACATGATGCTATATTTGGTTTCTGAATAATGCCTGAGAGATAGTAGTAATCTACTATACGAGCAAAAAACATTATGGCTTATCAATCTGTCTTCTGCTTCATTTTGCTATTTTTGACGATAGTTTTGAGTGGTTTAATAATTACGTTAAAGTGACTTTACAAGTGAAGATTCCAGTGGCATTCGTACAGTATATCTACTCCGAGGTTAGAGTGAATAGTGGTATACTTTGTATGATGAAATTTCCAGTCAATAGTTTTTACTAGTTTTTTACTCGCATCATCATACTCTCTAGAGTTTGAATATACTCTGTAACACTTAGTTATCATTTCAACTTGAATAATATAGTAGTATTTTCTTTTACAAGCCAAAGAAATCTCTTTAAGTATCTTTGAGTTAACAGTAGCCTCAAGTTATCCCCGTGAGCTTAAAAATATTTTCTTTATAATTTTTACAATTATTGAAGCCAACTTTTTTACATATTAAAGAGGTTCCTTTAATTTTTATACTTTGGTTTCTAATGATTTCCCAATAACATAAGTAAATTACCAATCTCCATTATATTCTCCCAAATCACATCATATATTCGTATCATCAACTCGACTTCAAATCGTTCGGTTGATCTAAGCCCGGTCAATGTTTGATTCGAAATAGTTCGGTCTACGCTCGGCTCAATCAAAACTCGACTTGAATTCTTATTAGCTGAAGCTAAACTTACTACTATCCGGGCTTAATTCGGCTCGTTTACACTACTATGCAGGACAGTAAATAACCAATTGTGACAACAAAGGATGATACGTGGACCAAAATAGGCTTCCTCGCCAGCAACGAATCCTTCAATTTTTTAATCTCGGCTTGACCGAATACGAAAGTGGCACGGACCCTGTCGGTGGGCAGCGGAAAAGTTGGAATCTTGAGAGGAGCTCGTTTCCTCCTGTTCCAGTAGATGGAACTGATTCCAGGAGGTAATTTCAGTAGGGATCTATCGAAAACCGGCAGCGTTTTCAACGAGTACTCTCCATCTCCTCCATTTTTACATATTTCAGCCCAACTTTGTATAAAACCAATCATAGAACTGGCATCGCCCAGGGCGTGGTGATTGGCTAAACCAATACAAATCCCACGGCCAGGAAACAAAGTTACCTGAACAGCCAGCAGCTGGACTCCGGGATGAAATCGTAGAACTGATCAGCATCCCGGGCGTGGTTCCCGACGAGATTGTCGAAGTCGCCGTTGGACTCCGCGATGGTGAGGGGAACCGAGTCCCCCGGAGCACACCGGATGACGGGGCGGTTATTCTCATTGTCTAAAGGAAAAGCCAAATTGCCGGCGGCAGGAAAGTAGTGTTTGAGTGTAACGGAAAGTGAATGTTTGAGGTTTGGAACAAGGTTGTCCAAGAAATATTCCTTGGAACAGCTGGGAATTTCGTAGAAGAGAAGACGGCGAATCGGGATGAAATTCATCCAGGGGATGTCGAAGCACGTGAGCGGCAGGGAGTGCTCCTCGGCCACCGTCGATGCGGGGGCGAGTCGGCAGGTTTCGAGTAGGGTAGTAGTCATGTGCTGTTGTTGAGGAATGGTGTTGTGTATGATGAGACTGCGAAATGTTGTGTTTTAGTAGTTTTTATAGTAATACTAGATAGATTTCATGGGCATCAAATCTTGTAGTACGAATTTATTAAGAAGTATTTTAGAAAATTGTGATTCCTTGTCGGAATAATTATCCTCTGCATATACTTCATACTCTATTTTACTAGCGATACAGATACGGTAGAAGCTTCAACGTTGACAGAATTGGACGGATGCTCTTTAAAAAGTATGGATGTCCATAGGTCGGCATCGCCAAATAGTTCATATATACTTTTTTTTATTAAATGCTACGGACCCACTCAGTACGCAGTCCAATGCACATTTTTTATCATTAATAACTCAAGTTCGGTATAAGTAAAAATTCTAAAAATTTGATATTCAAAAACTGCAAGTCGATACGAATCTAACAAGATCTCACTTGACTATATTTTAACTTGTATAACTATGATAAAACTTTAAGTCAAAATTTTTGTGTGAACAGTGTCACATTTCAACATGTAGCATTTATTCAAGAACGTAGTAAGTATATATTTGTTGAATATATTACAATTAACGATATATGTTTACTATATAAAATTTCACAGTAAGTATATATTTGTTGAATATATTACAATTAACGATATATGTTTACTATATAAAATTTCACATCGCCTTCCGGGTTAAGATTACAAATTACATAATCAATAAACATATAATTTTTAATAACATAACAAAGGAGTATGAAATTGTAGTCATTTGATACATATTGTATATAACTGGTCCCTTCAACACAATTGCAGAATCAGAATCAACATAAATTGTCACATGGCCTTCCGGGCTCTGGACGCTTCCTCAATTTTTCCCCACACAAACAAGTAGTACTTCTATCTATGTACTGGTCCCTTCAACACATCCCTTTCAATTAAATAATAAACAATAAAAAAGCCCCGTGAAAGCAACATCGCAGCAGCACACAAGCTAGATCCCAAACTTTAGCATCGATTTGTATCATTTACAAGAATTCTATAAGTAAAAGGCTTGAAACCTCCTTTTACCCGAAATAATAATAATAATTGTTGAGGCTAAAGGAAGGAGAAGCAAAGGTGATGACGCTGCTGCAGTGCTGCTATGCTATTGGATGCTAAAGACACACTACAAAGGCTACAAGAATTCTATTATATTTTTAGTTCTGGGCCTTGGCTATTGTTGATCTGTTAGTTGGGTAGTATATATTGAAACTCTGTATTGCATTGTAAGCAACTTATCTCATGTACTCAATACAATTCATACTGTTATTTAGAGCCTGTTTGGAATGACTTTTTTCAAGTGCTTTTGGCTTTTGCTTCTGCCAAAAGCACTTTTGAAGAAAAAAGAGTGTTTGTTTTGGCTTTTTAGAAAAAGCAAAAGCACCTCGAAAAGCTACAAAAGTGCTTCTGGGAGAAGCAGCCCAGGGGTGCTTCTCCGAAAAGCAGAAGCCAAAAGCACCTGGTAATGTGTGCAGAGTCATAAATACCCCTATTAATTTATTTTAATTACACTATAAATATATACTATTATATATAAATAGCATATCCTTTTTGGTAATTTACACATTTCAAAAGCATTTTTCACTTTTACATATCCAAACACACTTTTGAAAAAAAGCTGCTTTTCAAACATTCCATCCTAACACAAAAGTTACTTGCTTCTGCTTTTGACTTTTACTTCTGCTTCTACTTTTGGCTTCTGCTTTTTTTAAAAGCCAATCCAAACAGGCCCTTAGAGCTTCTTCTACCTACCATGAGCTTCAACAAGACGACGACGACAACAATAATAATAATAAAAAAGGCATGAGTGGGGCTCAAACTTTTTTCCCTATTTCACATTCGCCTAACAAGCTGAAGCTGCAAACAGTACTGCATCACCCACTGATCGAATGGGTTACAAATTAATTATTGCTACTAAGAAAATTCCGGAGGGCTCAAGTAAGATTAATTGCAGTCACCCCCTCTCCAGTACACTCACTGCAGTCTGCATGTAGACTGCTCCATATATCATATGCCATTTTTTTTTGGTTTGTTTAAATATAGTGATATTTACTAAATTCTGATAATATCGATGGTAGTGCATGTTTGAAACAATGTACGAAGTATTACTTAATTCAGGTGTATTTTATTATGTTGTATTATATTAATATTGTATCTAATTAATGTTACACAGTATTTGATATTGATATCGTATTACATTATGATGTATAAAAATAATTAAAAACAAATTATTTTTTTCAAAAGTTGTAATTAGATATATACTAAAAAATAATATATTTAGTATAGTATTATTTTAAATCATAATATAGTTATGGAATGAACCAATAAGAAAGAATGAAAATGGGAAAAAATGAATGAAAAAAATAAGTTCTCAATGAAATAGATGGGTTTGGATAGGGTGCTGAATGAGTGATGTTCAGCAGGTGCGAACGTACTGACCCAATGAGGTGTGTGTTGGGTGCTAATAAGATGTGTGTTGGATTGTTGGATATTTAATGATGTTTGAGTTGTCCATAACCACTCAGCACATAAAAGCACTCATTCAACTTATTCATCACATACAAAATACTATTTCAGCACTTCAACATGATTCAGCTCTCAAACCAAATTTAATGGTTATGTTTTATCTAGTTTAATTTAATTTTTTTTTGGTGAACATCTAGTTTAATTGAATTAATTTATACACGAATTATTAGATCATGTGTATCGTACCCTTAATTAAAAGCCATAGTCATTATCAATGCCAATTACTTAAAATAAATTAATTAATTGATGGGATAATTCATCCTATTGAAGTAAAAATAGGATTATTTTATTGTTACGTTAACCCCCAATCAATCAATTTTATTGCTACCAAAATTTAAATCATGATTTCCCAATATAATGATATGATAGTATCAACTATTAAGCTACATAACTTTCTCAGCGAAATCAGAGCTCGACAATGTCCTAAGCATGTACTAATATTTTTGGTTTGAAAATATCAGTAGAAATCAAATTTTATTTGCCCTCTTATCTGATCATATAAAAACAAACTAGAAGCATCATCCAGAAAAACATAAATTAATTACCACTTCGAGTCCGTGAGTACTGGCTTCCTTTCGGATAACTAACTCTATGGGGCATTCTAACAATAAACTCACAAATTTCAACAAATACTCAATAGTGTCCAATAAACGAACCCCTCCAATCACAACATCGAATCCTTATTTCACAACCTGTTCATTCCATCAGCAAATGCTATAGAAAAAGGCTCCATGACCAGCTTGGGCAAGGACAAGCCAAACTCCAACCCTCCCGAGGGATCTCCTGACCTGCACAACGCCACCGCGTACTTCTCTGCGTCAATTGATAGCATTTCCAGCTTCCTCATCTTCCCCCATCCGAAATCAGCATTATATACTTCTACTCTCGATGATCCCGAAATAGATAAAACCCATTTCTTCATGGCTGCGTGAATATCCGATATCCAGTTCTCCATATTTGCCATTAATTTCTTGCTAATGCTTACCCTGTTCTGAATCTCCAATGCTATAGCCTCGGCCGCCACAAAGAACCCTTCCTCCGCGGACACCTCACCATGCCGAGTTTTTGCCATCCCATAAGCCAAGCAATTCCCAAAGTAGTTTCCGGGCACAGGCGGATCCATTCGGGCACGGGCATCCACTGCAAATATGAAGACCTCCTCGGCATCGTCGTCGACAACTTCATCAATACCGGATGCTGTTGGGTTTATCCCACATCGGTTATAATGGTTCCCATTACTACCTTATATGGATTGAGAGCAACTCTAACTATCACCAATTGGTTTTAGGTGTGAGCCTCCCATCCATGAATTTCTACATGGTATCAGAGCTATGGTTGCCCAGGTTGGGTATATTTGATCCTGAATTTGAATTTGAATTTAATTTCGAGATGATATCATCTCGAGGGGAGGGTGTTGGGTTTATCCCACATCGGTTATAATGGTTCCCCATTACTACCTTATATGGATTGAGAGCAACTGTACCTATCACCAATTGGTTTTAGGTGTGAGCCTCCCATCCATGAATTTCCATGAATTTCTACAGATGCCGCCACTGCTTTTAAAAGACACGCCCATAGATAACCAATTGTGACAACGAAGGATGATACGTGGACCAAACCAGGCCTCCTCGCCAGCAACGAATCCTTCAATTTTTTAATCTCGGCTGGACCGAATACGAAAGTGGCACGGACCCTGTCGGTGGGCAGCGGAAAAGTTGGAATCTTGAGAGGAGCTCGTTTCCTCCTGTTCCAGTAGATGGAACTGATTCCAGGAGGTAATTTCAGTAGGGATCTATCGAAAACCGGCAGCGTTTTCAACGAGTACTCTCCATCTCCTCCATTTTTACATATTTCAGCCCAATTATGTATAAAACCAATCATAGAACTTGCATCGCCCAGCGCGTGGTGATTGGCTAAACCAATACAAATCCCACGGCCAGGAAACAAAGTTACCTGAACAGCCAGCAGCTGGAGTAACTGATACCCACCGAGTTGTTCAGATATCAATGGCAGCTGCGGGATGAAATCGTAGAACTGATCGGCGTCCCGGGCGTGGTTCCCCACGAGATTGTCGAAGTCGGCGTTGGACTCCGCGATGGTGAGGGGAACCGAGTCCCCCGGAGCACAGCCGATGACGGGGCGGTTACTCTCAATGTCTAAAGGAAAAGAGAAATTGCCGGCGGCAGGAAAGTAGTGTTTGAGTGTAAGAGAAAGTGAATGTTTGAGGTTTGGGACAAGGTTGTCCAAGTAATATTCCTTGGAACAGCAGGGAATTTCGTAGAAGAGAAGACGGCGAATCGGGTGGAAATTCATCCAAACGAGGTCGAAGAACGCGAGCGGCAGGGAGTGCTCCTCCGCCACCGTGGATGCGGGGGCGATTCGGCAGATTTGGAGTTGGTTAGTAGTCATGTGCTGTTGTTGAGGAGTGATGGTGTCGTGTATGAGACGTCTTCGATTTGGAAATGTTGTGTTTTTGTAAATTAGATTTCATGGGCAATCAAATCAAGCAGGTAGTAATTTATTTTAGAAAATTATACTCCTTCCGTTTAGAAAAATAGCTACATTGGTAAAATTAACACTATTCACCTAAACACTTTAATTTAAAGTTTTATCATAGATATACAAGTTAAAATATAGCCAAGTGAGATCTTGTTAGATTCGTCTCATCTTGTAGTTTTTAAATACCGAAGTTTTAGAATTTTTACTTCTACCGAATTTGAGTAATTAATAGTTTAAATTGTGCATTGGACTGCGTGCTGGGTTGGTCAGTAGCTATCTTTAAAAAACGGAGGGAGTATATGATTCCGTGTCCAAATCAAGCAAGTAGTAATCTATTTTAGTACTCCATCCGTCCACGAATTGTGGCTCGTATTTCTCTTTGGGTTGTCCCACGAATTGTGGTCACTTTCCCTTTTTAGATAAATTTA
Source organism: Hygrophila difformis (assembly GCA_030278955.1). Lineage (NCBI taxonomy): Eukaryota > Viridiplantae > Streptophyta > Magnoliopsida > Lamiales > Acanthaceae > Hygrophila > Hygrophila difformis. The sequence continues at coordinate 5,918,585 of JAOANR010000006.1, forward strand.
ATTAATATAAATATGATTAGAATCTTAATGGTTTCTAAATCCCATTAAAAGTAATCGCTTTTACTATTCTGCACAACTCCCAATACACTTTTATTTTTCTACAAAAAGTCCCTTGCATTTCTTTAACTCTTCATATTTTAAAATTAGTAAAAAAAAATTATATAAAATATATATTCTAAATCTAGACGCCTAGACGATTATAACAAGATCACACTTGAATATTTTTCTCTAATTAAATCATTACAATAATATTTTGTCAAAGTTAAACAATAAAGAAAATCAAAATTCATTAAAATTTTAAACATAAAAACCCACATCACTTTAACTACTAAACCTCACCATACCCCATCACATAAATTACTGTGCCAAAAAAACGAACCACAATTCGCGGGACGGAGGGATACTAGCGATACTATAAAAGCTTCGGCGGTGACATAATTGGACGGATGCACACCAATTAGTCTTTAAAAAGTCTTACATGGATGTCGATAGGTCGGCAATCATCACATGGATGATGGATTTCGCCAAATAGTTCATTACTTATTTTTGTTTTTGATTTGTTTCTTAATCATTATATTGTTGTATACTACTACATGTACAATTAACGATATATGTTTACAATATAGAATTTCACATCACCTTCCGGGCTAAGACGAGCATAATCATATGAATCAACATAATTGCATAATCATAATCAACATCATTTTTGACATGGCCTTCCGAGCATACGACGGGGCGCTTTCTCAAGTTTTCCCAACGCAAACAAGTAATTCTATTTGGAATGGGTATAGCTATTGATCGTGTCTATAGTACCATCATGCCCGATGCAACTGCATCTTTACGTCAAGCTTATGGCATGGGTATAGCTATTGATCGTGTCCATAGTACGAGTTGCCGCATGAGAGAGGTAAGGTTGGTTCATTGGAACCCACAGCATTTTCAGGGAGCTGTGCTTCACTCAGATGGTATTTCGCTTGGTAATCCGGGACCGGCGGGCTTTGGATGTGTGATTCGTGATGGCACTGGATTGTGGCGCGAGGGTGTTGTTGGATCCATTGGAGTTGCAACTAACCTTGTGGCGGAACTTCATGTTGGCATTTGGAATGGGCTTAAACGCCTCGTTTTTCATGGGATTGTGACTGCGAGTTGTTTCTGTGATTCTCGGGAAGCTTTGAGATTGATCGCAAATGGGGTTTCGACGGACCACTGGCTCTTTCCGCTGGTTGCCAATATTACGGGTATCTTGGATCAACACCCGGGAATTCGATGGTATCGGCAATGCAGTTGCAGATCTTCTGGCAAAGCGGGGTGCTCGGTCGGTTGAGTTCTTCACGACTTGGGCATTTCCGCCAGACGATATTGTCCCGTCATACAGTGCTGATCTTGCTGGCGTCTGGTTCCCTCGGGCTTGATGTCCTAGTTTATTTATTTTGTCGCTTTCTTTTTCTTGCTATTTTGCTGTAGATTTTTTAGCTTTCTTCTTAGCCCACGCTTCGGCGTTCGTGTACCAAAAAAAACAAGTAATTCTATTTCTATATAACTGCACATCCCTTTCAATTAAATAATAATAATAATAATAATAATGAATATTATATTATATTGTAAATCATAGATAAATACTTTATACATTGATATTATATTCATTAATGAATAACAAATATTTGTATTAAATAAATTAACTAAATTAGATAATTGCAATATGACAATAAGTTGATGAAACTATAATTATTTTAATTTGTTAATGGATTCATTTACAATGTAATTTCTTATATTTTTCTATTTAATTTGAAAATATCTACATCTTTATGAAATTTCTAATATTTTAACGCTTTACTGTGAATTAATATAATGTATGACATTAGAGTCGTAAGTAGAAAGGTTTTTATCTTTGCTTTTTCATTTTTTTTGTTCCTTTCAACTATTGTTTGTGGTATAAGTATTTTTTAAGATACTAATTCATACTTCCTCTGTTCTCAAATAAGTGCTCAATTTCTGCATTTCACGCAGTCCAAGACACATTTTTAAATGTTTATAACTCAAATTGTATATAAGTAAAAATTATAAAAATTTGATATTCTAAAACTACGTGATTAGACGAATCTAACAAGATCTCACTTGACTATATTTTATCTTATAGAACTATGTGAAAAATTTTGATCAAATTTACTCAATGAATAGTTACTACTATGCAAAGGGAGCACTTAAATGAGAACGGAGGAAGTAATATATAAATATTGGTAATGATATATGTTGGTCGATTTCTATTCAATTGATAGATGTACTCATGTAATGCTTAAAATAGTTTAAGGAGGTTAGTGAATGTATTCGACATAATAAAATTGAACAAGTTTATTTGTTAAATTGAATAATTTTATTCATATTGTCCATAATTTTCGCCCATTGGGCGGGGAAATACTAGTAATAATAATAATAATAATCAACAGTAGTAGTGCATCAGCCACATACGGATCGGATGGGTTACAAATTAATTATTGCAACTGAGAAAATTCCGGAGGGCTCGTCGGGTAAGGTAAAGCTTGCAGTCGCCCCTCGATCTCTACAACATTTGCATACTGCAGTTTTCGTATGCAATTTCTTTCATTCTTTCTTTCTTTTTTTTTTCTTTTTTTTTAATTACTTAGTCAAATTAAAATATTTGTTGATTCGTTCCAAGTACCTTGAAACCTTTCATTTCAAGGTCGATCTTCATATTATTCCCATGAAGTGATCATAGCATACTAACTAATAATCATTAGGGATGGCAATGGGTCGGGTCTGGGTCGGGTCCAGCCAGACCCAGGAACCGAACCGAGGTAATTTTTTAGACCCAAGAACCGACCCAGACCCGAGTTAATACTCTTTAGACCCGAGCAGAACCGAACCGAGAAGGACCCGGACCCAGACCCGTGGACCCATGGACCCGAAAGGATTAACAAGCCAACAAAGCAGACCCAACCCAATTCACCCGACCCGGACCCGATGAATTTTTTTTTTTTTTTTAAAAAAAAAAAAAGAAAAATCTGAACAGCAGCAGAGTGTTACAGCAACTCCCTAAAAAATTATGTAATCTGAACAGCAGCAAGGAGTATCCTGATTCCTAAAAACTTAACAAGCAGACAGTTCAAGGGGTAGCAAATTTAAAATGCAGTGCAAATAGATCATACATTTGTTCCCAAACTGAACAACAGCAAATAGATCATACAAATGAGGAAATCCAAAATTAAAACTTCAGTACATCATTTAAACCATTACACTCGAACATCCAAATAGATTCAAGCAAATTTAATTTTCTCCAAGGTTTGCAACAAATGTAGGACAGCATTTTCCTCTTCTATAGTGCAATGTAATTGAACATCTTTCGCAATCATGAAGCTTTCGTTCATATTCTTTAATGGGCTGGAATTGAAGAGCTGTTGTAAAGGAAAATCTATTCACTTTTATGTGTATAGTGCTTTTATGACAGCCCAAATCATCCTAAATGCATTCCAATCTCGACATAATGATAATCAAATTTAAAAAATTACTGCAAAACACCACAAAAACAACCAAATGAAGAAATTCCAGCATCTTATCGCCAAGGCCAAGCGAAACAGCAAGCTTGGGCACAAAATTGAAAGAGAATCAATGAAATTATAAAAGAAAGCTTGGTCATTTACCTATTTTAGTTGGAGCACCGAGCACAGGGTATTAGGGATGGCGACGACACCGGGCACAGGCAAGCACCGAGCACTGAAAATGACACTACCGGAGACTGGAAAGAGGCGGTCGCCGGTCAGGCAAGGACGAGGGCAGAGCTAGAGAGGGATGGCGGCGGGAAGAACGACGAACGACGAGCAAAGAGGAAAGGCCAGAGACGCTGTGAGCATCGGCGGACACACGCTCACGGCGAAGGGGAGAGGAACGGGAACGGCGATGCCATCACATACAGGTAAGCGGACCGGCGAGGCGGCGCTATTTTGGGCGGAGTGGTGGCCGGTGGGGGAGGTCGGAGGCAGAGGCGAGGTGACACTTCGATCGATTTGGGGAGAGGCGGGCTGCGTAAGGAAAGGAATAAGGAGGAGGCAGGCTGTGATAAAAATTAATGGAGTTAATAATACATACTAGGGTTTCAACCCTTTAAAAGCTATTCGGGTCGGGTCGGTTCGGGTCGGGTCTGGGTCCACTCCTAAACCCAAGACCCGACCCGACTCGAAAAAAATTAAACTTGGACCCGACCCAGACCCGACCCGAGACCCGTTAAGGTGGACCCGAACCGAGCTAAACGGGTTGGGTCCGGGTCGGTTCTTGGGTTGACCGGGTCCAATTGCCATCCCTAATAATCATGCATGGATCGATCGCAATATTGCACGGTTGCAGATGAAAGGTGATGCAACAGAGGAAGATAACAAGTTTTCCACTCTGCGAGTTTTAAGGCAAGTATGTGTTCGAATAGTGTCTGCGATCACGTATTATAATATTCATTCAAATAATTTTAGTATATTAACTAAGACATTATTATTTTAATCATCTCATATTTAATTTAATCTATATATATATATTAAAGCATTAGTGAACAACCCATCCTACATTTAATGTGGTGTCTCCATTTCAAATTTCTAATTTTTATAAATTTTTACAATTTTTAATTTATCAATTTTAGATTTTCACATTTATTTATTTATTATAGATTTTCAGTTTTTGAAATATATGGAATTTCTACCATATTCACTTTTAAAAAGATTTGAAAGATTTGAAATTTGAAATTTTGCATATCTTATTTTATCTATATTATTTTACATTTTTAATTTGCTAATTTTAGATTCTCCTATTTATTATTTATTCATTATAGATTTTAGTCTATCGTGTATAAAATCTATCATTTACTTATGAATTCTCACTCTATCATCCTATCGTGTCACTATATATTCACTTTTAAAAAGATTTGAAGATAAAATTTGAAATTTTTTATTTTTTATTTTATCTATGTTGGATTTTATTTATTTGCATTTTTGATTTTATATATTTTAGATTTTATTATTTTGCATTTTTATTTTATTTATTTTAAATTTTATTGTTGCATTTAGTATTTATTTATAAATTTTCAGTTTTTATACTATAGGATTATTATGACGAGGTTTGCACTGGCAATTAAGAATTATGTTGTGTTTATATTTCAATATGATGAACATATTGTAATGTCGGTAATTTTGTGTAGGTTTGGTCTCAATTTTGATTATATATATTTTTTATAGTGAATGATGTAAGCAAAATATACATTACACATCAAATTTATTTATTAATTAATGTTAAATATATATTAATGTGTATATGAAAATTTCAATTTTTAGTTTTTAAAAGATATTTAATTTTTAATTTATATGAAGTTCCCACAATTTTTATTTTTTTTTAAAAAATAGAATTTCAAATTTAAATGGAATTTGCAGTGTATTATGGAATTTATATTATTAAAAGATACATCAATGAATATATAAAAAAATATTTGTATATATAATTAATGTATATATAGGCCATGTTTTCACAAAAATATATCAATTATCTTAAAAGAATATACAATTATATAGTTGCGAATAGATCCATTAGTAAATAAAGAATGAAATTTTAATTTTTTTTAATCTACTCACTCTATCTCATTATTTATGTCTTAAAATTTTGGACACATCGTCCAATACATTTGTATAACATTTAATATCTTAAAATGTACATAAGTAAAAATTATATAAAATATATATTCTAAAACTACATGATTAGACAAATCTAATAAGACCGAATTTGACTATATTTTTTCGTATCTAATTACGATAACATTACGTCAAAGTTGATCAATAAACAATGTTAAAAACTCAAAATGAGACACTTTGAGTGCGACGGATGAAATATTTTTTAGAAAATACTCCCTCTGTATAATAAGTGTAACACTAGGAAATGACACAAGATTTAAGGTAAGTTAATAAAATTTATTTAGTTGAAGTAATTAAATAAATAAAATAAGTCACATTTGATTTTATTCCTTTTGAGTTTTATTTAAATTAATATAAAAAAGTTAATAATTTAAGTACAATTAGTAAAAATTATTAACCTTAAAAATATTTTAAATATGGTAGTGTAACACTTATTTCCCAACGGCTTTAGTTAGGGTGCGGAGACCCATGTCTCTTGATGTACTGTGGCACATCCAAGCCATTGATGAAATATTGAAATCAATGGCTAAGATTAATACAAAGGGTACTATTGTAATTTCAATAAGATCCAAATAATCTCTATTCATTTTTCTCAATTCTCATGCTCATACTTCTCTCTCCCTCATAATCTACTTTTTCTTTTTGGAATTTCTAAAATTTGATAGGAAATTTAGATTACTTGTATCGAGTAGGTAAATTTTCATATAAAGAACGCCAAAATCCGAGTTCGTTTGAGAAAGTTAGAGTCATTTGAAGTTAATTGTGATTTTAAAAAACATAGCATTTACATTTCAGTGACGGTGGCTTTGCAATTCAGCGACGGGAGCTTTACAATTCAGCGACATAGAGCATGTATTTCAGCGACATAGCATATACAACATAGTTTTTATGACAAACTTCAAATGGCTCTAACTTTTTCAAATGAGCTCGGATTTGGACGTTCTTTATATGAAAATCTATCTACTCAACACAAGGAATTTAAATATCCTACCAAAGTTTAGAAAGTCTAACCAGATAAATATCATATTTTTAAAATAACGAGAATAAGATATCATTTCCTTTGAAAATCTGGTATTTATCAATTTGTAATTCCAAAAATTTGATAGGAAATTTAAATTCCTTGCATCGAGTAGATAGATTTTCATATAAAGAATGTGAAAATCCGAGTTTATTTGAGAAAGTTAGAGCCATTTGAAGTTCATTGCGATTTTCAGAAATACAGCCTTTACATTTCAGCGACGGTGGCTATGTAATTCAGCGACGGGGGCTTTACAATTCAGCGACGGAGGCTTTACAATTCAGCGACGGAGGCGTTATAATTTAGCGATATAGCCTATGCATTTCAGAGACGTAGCCAATACAACAAAATTTATGTGACAAACTTCAAATGGCTCTAACTTTCTCAAATGACCTCCGATTTGGACGTTCTTTATATGAAAATCTATCTACTCAATGCAAGGAATTTAAATATCCTCTCAAATTTTAGAAACTCCAAACATATAAATATCATATTTTCAAAACAACGAGCATAAGATATCTTTTCTTTTGAAAATCTGGTATTTATCTATTTGTAATTTCCAAAAATTGATGAGAAATTTAGATTCATTACATCGAGTAGGTAGATTTTCATATAAAGAACGTCAAAATCCAAATTCGTTTGAGAAAGTTAGAGCCATTTGAAGTGCATTACGATTTTAAAAAACACAGTCTTTACATTTCAGCGACGGTGGCTATGGAATTCAGCGACGGAACCTTTACAATTCAGCGATAGAGACATTACAATTCAGCGACATAGCCTATGCATTTCAATGACGTAGTATATAGAACAAAATTTATATTACAAACTTCAAATGGCTCTAACTTTCTCAAATGAGCTCGGATTTGGATATTTTTTATATGAAAATTTATTTACTTGATGCAAGGAATCTAAATATCCGATCATATTTTAGAAATTCAAAATAGAAAAATAGAAAATTAAGAGGAATGAAAGACTGACGAGTGAAATAGATGAATAAAGATAATTTCTCTATTATTATGCCATGAATTGTGTCAAAAGAGTGCTAACTTATGCAAATTTTTTATGTGATCTTTATTTAAGGATAGAAATTACTAAATTGATTTTGTGAATGATTTTATTACTAAAGATATAATTATTTATGTTTGACAATTCTACCCTTTTTATTTTATAGCTATTGGATATTTTTGTATGGTTGAGATGATTTGTCTTGATATACTACCATTCACATTGGTAGTACCATAACCATTCCCATTTCCAAACACTCAAAAAAGGAAAGTGTAATATTTAAACAGCGGATGATGTAATTCATTAATCTATATTTTAACAGATTTGCAATTGACGAAAAACAAATATAAATCTAGCTTTGTTAGAAAATTGTGATTGTGAATGATCAAAGTAAGTTCATATTGAAAGGGTAATTGCTGCAAGTTCTATAAGTTTGAAATTCTCTAAAATGCGGGTACTGAATGAAGTTTTAGCGTCTGAAACAAATAATCTACTGATACTAGAAGAGACATATTATAATAAGGAAGAAATGGAAGCGGATCATACTAAATTATTACCTTTGTTGATTGATGATGAGAAGAATATTTATAATTAATAATGTTTGTAGTTGATAGTGACAGGTGTTGATTCATTTTCTTTACGTGGTGGACTGGGGCGGAGCCAGGTTCGACATTTAGGGGGGGGGGGGGGGGGCAAATTTAAATAGTCAGGATTGACAGTGGGTTTATCATATAATTAATCTAGACTCAATTGAAAGATTCAGTCAAATGATTTAGATACATGGAAGTGAGCGGATCCCAAACATCGTAATGAAATAAAATGAATATAGATAATTTATCAATATAAAAGTATACAAAATTGGAGCATAATATGTGAAAATTATAAATATTAATCATATAAGAAAATAACGGAATACACCTTCTATGCATCCTAAATTTTGACTACAAACTTATTATCACTAACACTCTATACTATCTTAATTTATCAACTGAAAATACTAATCAAATGTGTAAATTCAAGTTTGATATGTTATTTTTAATTAAATATAGATTTTACTATTAATAAATTTATAAATACAAAAAATAAAAAACTATAATAAGTTATGTAGCTAAATTCAACATAAATGTGGCTCAAAAATTTGTTATAGTGAATATTGCTACATAAAATAAATTTACATTCATAAATTAATAGGAATATATATATATATATATATATATTTATTTATAAATTTATATATATACAAAACCCACGGGTAAACGTGGCTCCGCCACTGGTGGTGGAACTGACAAGAAATTTATCTAGAAAATATTATGTTTAGCCCTTCATGGTAAATGTAATATTGTGCTGCCTTTAGCATCCAATGGAATAACATCCTTACTCAAAAGGTAGGACTGCACATTTTAGATTTGGTATTCCACTAGATTGTGATGAGAATTTTACTTGCAAAAAACTTACATCAGAAAATTATTTAACCTCTCTAGAAAATTATTTAACCTCTTTTCTCATTAAAACAAAGCTCAATATTTGAGATAAAAATTATTGATTGATTGATTATAAGCCCGTCTGAATTAACCAAATTCTCCATTCGATTTCAGAGAAAAAATATTCCACTCGCAGTTTATTTTACTATGACTATAAAAAAAGAAAGTAAATGTCAATCTTTAAAGAATGTTATACTCTATATTCAAAAACCAGTTTTTACCAATGTCAGTGATATGTTGCAATATCTCGTGTCACTGTAAAGATGGGACTCGAAGTATTAATATGTAATTAAGATGGATTAACTTAAATACTATAAGAAATGTTATTTATAATGAAAATTATAAATGGCAAAAATTTGCACAATGAATACTTCATGTACGTGATGGTAATTGGTAAAGCTGGTATTAATCTTAAAGATGTACAATTAGATTTGACATTTCCAGCTGATAATTTTATAAACTCTACCAGAGATTCTATAGCGGCAATTGTTGAGAGTACTTATACAAATATAAACTGCACCACTTCAAATCCAAACATTTTTACTATATATTAACCCCTACCAATGAAACTGTTGCTACAATCAATAATTACATAATGTAACGTATGTCTGCAAATGAAAATGTGTGTATATATATATCAGTTTTAACAATATTTGTCAAAAGGATAACAACATAGATAATGCCAATGAATTACTTTCACTGGAATATCTAAACACGATCAATTGTTCTGGATTACCGAATCATGAAATATAGTTGAATAAGGGTTGCATAGTCATACTTCTTAGGAATATATATACATCAAATAAATTATGTAATGGAAGTAGGTTGATATTAACCAATATGCGGTACTAGATAGTTGAGGTTAAACTAATTTTCGGGAAACCATGAAAGTAGAAAATTCTTGATTGGTAGAATGATTAAGAGCGTATTTGATTTGACCGAATTTTTTATTCGATTTGAGATGAGAAAATTCTCACTCACAATTTGTTTTGCTATGATTATAAATAAAAGTAAATGTCAATCTTTAAAGAATGTTGGATTTTATGTTCCAAAACCAGTTTTTAGCCATGAACAGTTATGTTGCAATATTTCGTATCACTAGCAAAATGCGGCTAAAAGTATTAATATGCAATTAAAAATGATTTACTCAAGATACCACAAAAAATGTTGCTTATAATAAAATTTATATATGACAGAAAATTTGCAAAATGGATAGTAGATGTAGGTGATGGTAAAGCGGGTATTGATTTTGAAGATGTACAATTAGATGTGACATTTTCAAATGATATTCTTATAAACTCTACGGGTAATCCTATAGCGGTAATTTTTTAAAATAATATACAAATACCAACTGCACCACTTCAAATTCAGACATTTTTAAAGATAGTGTTATACTAGCCCCTATCAATGAGATTTTCACCAATGAAAATTTCAACGAATTGTTAGAAAAATTTTCATATTATGTTTAATACTTATTTTTAAATTTTATTTTATCTTAATTTAAATTTTAAATCAGATATAAATATTATTTTAATATTATTTATATTGATCTATAGGTACATACCGGACAAGCCACAGAAGCAAAGATACGATATAATATAATTTCTTTGTTAGTTTTGAAAATAAAAATTATATTATCGTATATATATATCCTCTTTTAAATATATATAAAAAACCATTACATATTTTTCATTACTCAAAATATAATTTATTATTACTATATAATATAAGTATATATATTATATAAAATATATAGTTATGCCCGTCGAGTCTCGACGGGTTATTTACTAGTTACTTTATATATAATTATCCTCTGTATACATTTCGTACTGAAATAATATTTCATTTATTCAATAACGACTCTAGTTGTTTTTATTTTTATACAATGCAATCTATATTTTTAATTATTACTCCATTATTTAAATTTTATAAAAAAAAAATATAGAAAAAAAATTAAATTCTAAAACTCTATTTTTTTCCTTAAATAATCATGTTAACAAAAATTGAATAAAGTTGTTTAATGTATAAAATAACAAATGCGCATGCAAATAAACGAGGGATTAATTGCCAAAAAGGTCCTTTTTTTATTTTTTCCAAATCAGTCGTGACACAATTTTTGGCTGTCATTGGCCCACTTCAAATTCTAATCCGGTCCAAATCGATCCAAATCTAGGTAAGTAAATGGAACGGAATGACGGGCACTTAATTAAGCCTAATGGGCCACATCATGCTAGGGCCCACTTTCAAATTCCACGCTGGTGACTTTAAGCTCCCTGCTTCTGCTCCACTGCTCTTTGCCTCCTCATCACTAGCCTGATTAGAGTGCAGTCCCAGACCAAAACACAAACTAAACTGTATTTTTGCGGACTGATTTGATTTGCGGTTTAAAATTTATAGTTTGGTTTTTATTTTTACCAAATTGTAGTTTGCGGTTAGGCTTGGTTAGGAGAAAAAATTAATCAAACCAGATCGCAAACCACAATATATATATATACTTCATTTAAAGATGGTGAAGTTTTTATTAATTTTTTTTCATTTTTATAGTTATTTTAATTTATTTTTCCGTTTCAATGTTATATACTTCCTCCGTTTTCAAATTTTATTACTGACCCACATTGTACGTTATCCAATGTTTTTTTAAATCCATTAATAACTCAAATTCGGTACGAATAAAAATTCTAAAAGTTTGATATTTAAAAACTACAAAATGAGATGAATCTAACAAAATCACACTTGATTATATTTTAACTTGTATAACTATGATAAAAATCGAAATCAAAGTTGTCCAATGAACAGTGCCCCTTTTTACAACGTAACAAACAATTGAAAACGGAGGAAGTATATAATATCAACTACATAATTTATTATTTTCTTATGCTATAGGTTATTTGGCTTAGAATGACAAAATGATTGAAAGGCAAGATCAAGATTTAATTTTACTTGTTTATGGATTATTGTCTATGCATAATATATTTTTTTTAACTTCTAATTTTTATTATGGAGTTACACTTACGACTGTAATTTATTGGATTTTTTTCTTTTTAAAATTTTGATTAAATCGAAACCACACCGTACCAAATCATTCTTTTCGATTTTTTTTTCGGTTTGATTTTAAATACTAAAGTGGTTTGATTTTGGTTGATTTTTTTCCAAACCCTTTTTTTCTGTTTGATTTTGGTGCCAAGCCAAAGTGGTTTGATTTTGGTTGATTTTTTTCCAAACCCTTTTTTTTCTGTTTGATTTTGGTGCCAAGCCAAACCGTGTACCCCTACCCTTCCCAACTTCAAATTCCCAATTCTTATTCTTCAAACCCTAATTGATTCCAATCATAGGGAAAGAAGAAGCATCTTCTGCAGAATCCACCACCCCTCCTCCTCCAATTACTTCAATCCTTTGTCGATTCCTCTGCCCATGTCCAATTCCTCAAGCCCAAATGGTCTCTCCTCTCCGCCAAGCTTTCCACCCTCCTCTCCTCCTTGCCTGACCTGCCAGATATCCCAAACCCCTGCATCTCCGGTCTTCTCTACTCCATCTTCGCCACCTGGTCCTCCGTCGTCTCTCTCGCCATAGCCTGCCGCTCCTCCAATGCCCCCGCCGGCAAGCTCCAAACCCAGGAACTCCTTTATTCCCTCTCTGCAAACCTAGATGCCGACATCAACGACCTCTACGTTCTCCTCAACAATGGTCTCCTCGATGCAAAGGAAACAGTAAGGGAAATGGAATCCGTGCGCACCGAGGCCCGACACCTCATCACTGGGCTTCAACTGGGCTCCAATTACTCCAAGGCTCTGTTCTCGATTCTCTTCTTGTCTTCTTGGTCTCCTCCACGAAGATGAAACATTGTTTGTTCCCAAATCCCAATTCCTGTTTTTTTTTTTTTTTTTTTTTTTTAACAGTCGTTCGAGCCACCACCGTGGAATTTGACCATAGACCCGAGTCCAAGTTGGCCAATTAGCCGGCTTAATCTGTGCCTCGTCACTCCATTTCATTTAATTACCTGGATTTGGATCGATTTGGACTGGATTAGAATTTGAAGTGGGCTAATGAGGGCCAAAAATTGTGTCAAAACTGATTCGGAAAAAATAAAAATAAAAGGGATCTTTTTGGCAATTATTCCAATAAACGAGTATCAAGGAACACTGGAACAGGGCGATTCGGCAGGTTTGGAGTAGCTAGGGTAGTGGTAGTAATCAACTGTTGTTGAGGAATGGTGTTATGTATGAGATTTCCTTGAGTTGGCAGGTTTTTATAGCACATTTCGTGGGCCTTAAATCAAGTCATAGTATTTACTATTTTCAAATTATGTGATGACACCAACTATTGTAGCTACTTGAATCTTTTTGTAACATTCTTTTGCTACATAAACAGGTCATTCATTTTCATTGAAAATGCTTAAAAAAATAGAATTCCAACCAATAATGTTGGCTGGGGCATAGCTAGCAGGTACCGCAACATGCAATACAAGTATAGTAGACCTTCTATAGTAGTAGTATATGATGAGTGACAACTCTTGTTTGTTTCTAGTGATTCTAATTTCATTTCTCTTTTTTTCTTTTGGTTTTGTTGGTACCAAACACTAATTAAACACACGGTTTACATATAAGTACGTCCTAGTTTTGGTTTAATTAATATGATCCATCCGTGTTACACTTTGGTTGGATAGGGAACTCGAATTAAATAAGGTGGATCGATCTACGTTCGGCTCAATCAAAATTCGACTCGAATTCTTATGAGCTCAAGCTAAACTTACTACTATCCGGGCTTAATTCGGCTCGTTTACACTACTATGCAGGACAGTTAATTAACGATCGTGACATGTTCCAACTTCCGTGTACTGTCCGGTACTGTGGTCCATTGGCCATGCATCATATCAGATCAACTTGACTTCAATATACATATTCGGATATTCGTAGTACCATACTCCATATTTTAGGTTTGAAAATATGAGTAGAATTCAAATTTAAATTGCCATCTTATTTGATCATATCAAGAAAAAACTAGAAGCATCACCCACAAAAAAAAACATAAAACTAATTGGTAATTGCCACCGAGTCCGTCACCACTATGGCTACCTTTCGGATAACTAACTATACGGGGCATTTTAACAATAAACTCGCAAATTTCAACAAATACTTATTCCCCAATAAACTAACCCCTCAAATCACAATATCGAATCCTTATTTCACAACCTTTTCATACCATCAGCAAATGCTATAGAAAAAGGTTCCATGACCAGCTTGGGCAAGGACAAGCCAAACTCCAACCCTCCCGAGGGATCTCCTGACCTGCACAACGCCACCGCGTACTTCTCTGCGTCAATTGATAGCATTTCCAGCTTCCTCATCTTCCCCCATCCGAAATCAGCATTATATACTTCTACCCTCGATGATCCCGAAATAGATAAAATCCATTTCTTCATGGCTCCTTGAATATCCGATACCCAGTTCTCCATATCTGCCATTTTATTTTATTGTTTAAACATAGAGATATTTACTAAATTTTGATAATATTGATGGTAGTGCATGTTTGAAACAATGTATTACTTAATTTAGGTGTATTTCTTATGTTGTATTATATTAATATTGTATTATTAAATTAATGTTATACAGTGTTTAGTATCGATATCGTATTACATTATAATGTATAAAAATAAATTTTAAAAAAATATTTTTCTAAAAGGTTGTAATTAGATACTTCCTCTGTTTTTAAATGATAGCTATGTTGGTGAATTTGACACTATTGACACAATCACTTTGACTTGAAGTTTTATCATAGTTATACAAGTTATAAAATATAGTCAACTAAGATCTTGTTAGATTCGTCTCGTCTTGTAGTTTTTAAATATCGAATTTTGAGAATTTTTACTTGTACCGAACTTGAGTTATTAATGATTTAAAATGTGCATTGAACTGCGTGATGGTTGGGTCCGTAGCAAACAAAAAAAACAGAGGAAGTATATACTAAAAAAAATATATATTTAATAGAGTATTATTTTAAATCATAAACCAATAAGAAAGAAAGAAAAAGGGAAAAAATGAATGAAAAAAATAAGTTTTCAATGAAATAGATGGAGGGTTTGGATAGGGTGATGAATAAGTGATGTTCAGTAGGTGCCAACGTACGGACCCAATGAGGTGTGTGTTGGGTGTTAATAAGATGTGTGTTGGATATTTAATGATGTTTGAGTTGTATATAACCACTCTGCACATACAAAGCACATATTTAACTTATTCAGCACTTACAAAACACTATCCACTTCAGCATGATTCTAAACTAAATCCAATATATGGGTAGATACTTTAAGGCGTGATAACGATTAATTTAATGGGATTAATTAAATATGTTTTATCTAGTTTAATTGATTTTTTTTTTTTGGGAGAACATCTAGTTTAATTGAATTAATTTATACACGAATTACAAGATCATGTGTATCGTACCCTTAATTAAAAGCCCTGGGGCATTATCAATGCTAGTTACTTAAAATAAATTAATTAATTGATGGGATAATTCATCCTATTGAAGTAAGTAAGATTATTTTATTGTTACGTTAACCCCCAAATACCAATCAATCAATTTTATTGCTATCAAAATTTAAATCATGATTTCCCAATATAATGATATGATAGTATCAACTATCAAGCGACGTTAGGGGATGGAGACTTAGTCCAAGTGGTTAAGTCCCTTGACTTCCAACGGAAGGTTGGAGATTCGATTCCCCACCGGCCCCCTATCCCTTCCTTTAATTCCCATTTGTAATTGTGTGGTATGGACTCCCATCACCCCTTTCCAGGCCTTCAATGGCTCCTAAAAAAAAAAAAACTATCAAGCTACATTACTTTCTCAGCGAAATCAGAGCTCGACAATGTCCTAAGCATGCATTTGGTTTGAAAATATCAGTAGAATTCAAATTTTATTTGCCCTCTTATCTGATCATATAAAAACAAACTAGAAGCATCATCCGAAAAAAACATAAATTAATTCCACTTTGAGTCCGTGACTGCTGGCTTCCTTTCGGAAAACTACTATATGGGGCATTCTAACAAAAAACTCACAAATTTCAACAAATACTCAATAGTGTCCAATAAACTAACCCCTCAAAACACAATATCGAATCCTTATTTCACAACCTTTTCATACCATCAGCAAATGCTATAGAAAAAGGTTCCATGACCAGCTTGGGCAAGGACAAGCCATACTCCAACCCTCCCCTGGGATCTCCTGACCTGCACAACGTCACCGCGTACTTCTCTGCGTCAATTGATAGCATTTCCAGCTTCCTCATCTTCCCCCATCCGAAATCAGCATTATATACTTCTACTCTCGATGATCCCGAAATAGATAAAATCCATTTCTTCATGGCTCCTTGAATATCCGATACCCAGTTCTCCATATCTGCCATTAATTTCTTGCTAACGCTTACCTTGTTCTGAATCTCCAATGCTATAGCCTCGGCCGCCACAAAGAACCCTTCATCTGCGGACACCTCACCGTGCCGAGTTTTTGGCAACCCATAAGCCAAGCAATTCCCGAAGTAGTTTCCGGGCACGGGCGGATCCATTCGGGCACGGGCATCCACTGCAAATATGAAGACCTCCTCGGCATCGTCGTCGACAACTTCATCAATACCGGATGCCGCCACCGCTTTTAAAAGACACGCCCATAAATAACCAATTGTGACAACAAAGGATGATACGTGGACCAAACCAGGCCTCCTCGCCAGCAACGAATCCTTCAATTTTTTAATCTCGGCTTGACCGAATACGAAAGTGGCACGGACCCTGTTGGTGGGCAGCGGAGAAGTTGGAATCTTGAGAGGAGCTTGTTTCATCAGGTTCCAGTAGAAGGAATTGATTCCAGGAGGTAATTTCACTAGGGATCTATCGAAAACCGGCAGCGTTTTCAACGAGTACTCTCCATCTCCTCCATTTTTACATATTTCAGCCCAACTTTGTATAAAACCAATCATAGAACTGGCATCGCCCAGGGCGTGGTGATTGACTAAACCAATACAAATCCCACGGCCGGGAAACAAAGTTACCTGAACAGCCAGCAGCTGGAGTAACTGATACCCACCGAGTTGTTCAGATATCAATGGCAGCTCCGGGATGAAATCGTAGAACTGATCAGCATCCCGGGCGTGGTTCCCGACGAGATTGTCCAAGTCGGCATTGGACTCCGCGATGGTGAGGGGAACCGAGTCCCCCGGAGTACACCGGATGACGGGGCGGTTATTCTCAGTGTCTAAAGGAAAAGCCAAATTGCCGGCGGCAGGAAAGTAGTGTTTGAGTGTAACGGAAAGTGAATGTTTGAGGTTTAGAACAAGGTTGTCCAAGAAATATTCCTTGGAACAGCTGGGAATTTCGTAGAAGAGAAGACGGCGAATCGGGAGGAAATTCATCCAAGCGATGTCGAAGAACGTGAGCGGCAGGGAGTGCTCCTCCGCCACCGTGGATGCGGGGGCGATTCGGCAGATTTGGAGTAGGTTAGTAGTCATGTGCTGTTGTTGAGGAGTGGTGGTGTCGTGTATGAGATGAGATGTCTTCGATTTGGAAATGTTGTGTTTTTATAAATTAGATTTCATGGGCATCAAATCAAGCAAGTAGTAATTTATTTTAGAAAATTATGATTCCGTGTCCAAATCAAGCAAGTGGAGTAGTAATCTATTTTACTAGCGATACTATATAAGCTTCGGCGTTGACAGAGTTGGACGGATGCACACAAATTAGTCTTTAAAAAGTCTTACATGGATGTCGATAGGTCGGCAATCATCCCATGGATTCATTATTTTTGTTTTTGATCTGTTTCTTAATCATTATATTGTTGTATACTACTACATGTACGATTAATGATATATGTTTACTATATAGAATTTCACATCACCTTCCGGGCTAAGACGAGCAGGGACGGATGACTAGCACGAAATACCATTTAAATTGATAAAATTGTTATTTTAAGTTAAATAAATTTTAGATTCAATTTGATTTGGCTTTGTGTAGCCACTGAATTTTTGTTTTGATACCACTATAATTTATTACAATATAGTCTTTTTCAATTCTTTTTGTACTTTGACTAAATTCTATCACTTTTATGATATCATTGAATTTTTTTATTTAATCCACCGCTGAAGACGACTACATAATCATCAATCATCATAATATCATTTAATAACGTTGGAGTATGAAATTGTAGTAATTTGATATTGTACTATATAACTGGTCCCTTCAACTAACACATGCATCCCTTTCAATTAAATAATAAGTAATAATGATGATGATGATGACGACGAAGGCATGAGTGGGGCTCAATTTTTTTTTTTTTTTTTTTCATATTCCCGTAACAATCCGAAGCTGCACACAGTATTGCATGCGCATCAGCCACATACGGATCGGAAGGGTTACAAATTAATTATTGCAACTGAGAAAATTCCGGAGGGCTCGTCGGGTAAGGTAAGCTGCACACAGTAGTAGTGCATGTGCATGTTGATTGCTCCATCAATTTTCGTAATGCCATTTCTCTCTCTCTCTCTCTTTTTTTTTTTTAAAAAAAAAATTACTTGGTCAAATTATTTGTTGATTTGTTCCAAAGTACCTTTAAACGTACGTTTCATTTCAAGGTCGATCTTCATCTTATTCACATGAAGTGATCATAGCAAACTAATCATGGATCCATCGCAATATTGCAGATGAACGATGATGATATATGCATCAGAGGAAGATAACAAGTTTTCCATTCTGCGAGTTTTAAGGCATGCATGCATGTGTTCGAACAGTGTCTGAGATCACCTATTATATTCATTCAAATAATTTTTATATAAACTAACTAAAAGGGTGTTTGGATAAGCTACAAGAAAACGGATTATCTGCTTATTGCATTTTCAAAACGCAAATAATCAGTTTAACCGCTAAAAAAAGGTGCTGCAAACCTGATTATTTGCGTTTTGAAAACGCAATAATCAAATAATCTATTTTATATCGCTAATCTAAACACCCTCTAAGACGATTATTTTAATTATCTCATAAGTATTTAATTTAATTACGTTTATATATAATTATCCTCTGTATACATTTAGTACTGAAATAATATTTCTTTTTTTAAAAAAAAAATAACGAATCTAGGTATTTTTTTATTTTTTATGCAAGTCAATCTACATTTTAAATCTTCGCCAAAAAAAGATATACATTTTAAATTATTACTCCGATCCATAATTTAAATCTTGTAAAAAAAATATATAAAAAATTATATTCTAAAACTCTATTTTCTTAAAGAATCATGTTAAAAAAATTGAACAAAATTATTTAATATAAAATAATAAATGCGCAAATAAAGGAGTATATTATCAAGCGGAGATTCTCCTCCGCCAGCGTCGATGCCGGGGCGATTCGGCAGGTTTGGAGTAGGGTAGTAGTAGTAGTAATCAGCTGTTGTTGAGGAATGTTCGTTGTGTATGAGATTTCCTCGATTTGGCAGGTTTTTTAGCACATTTCGTGGGCCTTAAATCGAGTCATACTAGTAGTATTTATTTTCAAATTATGTAATGAACTATTGTAGTTACTTGAATCGTTTTGTGACATTCTTTTGCTACATAAACAGGTCATTCATTTTCAGTGGAAATGCTTAAAAATAGAATTCCAACCAATAATGTTGGCGTATAGCAGGTAGCGCAACATGCAATGCAAGTATAGTACAACTCCGATAGTAGTACTCCCTCCGTCCCGCGAAGATTGAACCCTTTCTTTTGGGCACGGTAATTTAAGTAGTGGAGTTTAGTAGTTAAAGTGGTGTGTGTATTTGTGTTTAAGATTATAATGAATTTTGATAATGTTTATTGTTTAACTTTGACTTAATATTATCGTAGTGATGTAATTTGAGAAAAATATTCAAGTGTGGTCTTGTTAGAATCGTCTAATCGTGTAGTTTTAGAATATATATTTTATACAATTTTTATTTGTATCAATTTTGTAATATTAAGAGTTAAAGAAATATAAGGGACTTTGTGTAGGAAAGTAATAATGCATTGGAATTTGTGCAGAATAGTAAAAGTAAGTATTTTTAATGGGATTTGACAACAATTAAGATTCTAATCAAACTTATATTAATTTAATTTTTCTAAAAATGGAAAGGGTTCAAACTTCGTGGGACACCCCAAAAAGGAATAAGGGTCAAACTTCGTGGGACGGAGGGAGTATATGATAAGTGACAACTCTTGTTTGTTTCTAGTGATTCTAATTTCATTTTTCTCTTTTTTCTTTTAGTTTTGTTGGTACCAAACACTAATTAAACACAAGGTTTACATATAAGTACGTCACTAGTTTTGGTTTAATTAATACTTCCTCCGTTTTCTTTTTATTGTAACATTCGGAACTTTGACACTGTTCACACTTGCACTTTGACTTAAAGTTTTATCATAGTTATACAAGTCAAAATATAGTCATGTGGGATCTTGTTAGATTCGTCTCGTCGATTAGTTTTTAAATATCAAACTTTTAGAATTTTTACTTGTACCGAAATTGAGTTATTAATGATTAAAAATGTGTACTGAACTGCGTGCACTGTGGGTCCGTTACAATATTTAGAAAACGGAGGGAGTATGATCCATCCGTGTTACCAGGGCCATTCCTAAGATTTTAAGGGCCCTTTGGAAAAAAATAAAATAATAGGCACTCATTTTTTTTTTGTTGAACAGCCTATGCTAAGAAATTGTGATGAGAATTCATGCCACAAATTAAGATAAAGGGGAATGGTAGGGGGTCGGGTGAGAAATCGAATCCTCAATCTATAGGTTGAGAGTCGACGGACTTGACCACTATGCAAAATCTCCATCCCGCATTAAATTTTTTTATGCGAATAACATGGTATACTCCATTAAATTTTTTGGTGCAGCCGAAGCCAGAGATAACCATTAAATTTAAATAAGTACATAATTAAAAAATTATTAAAAGAAAGTATGTCTATATTAAACTTTTTTCCTTTTGCTTATTTGAAGTTATAAAAGAAATCAAACTTATTGCAATTTTTAGAGAAGAAAAAAATCAAATGAGAAACTAATTATTAGTTTTATTATATTTAAAGAAAACATAGAAAAAGTTGAATGAAAAATTAATATATACAATAGAAAAATAAAAAATTATTAAAACTTCAAAATAATTTTTGAACCCTTTAACTGTGACCCTGGGCGATTGCACTTCTGGCACCCTCCGGACCGGCCCTGCGTGTTACACTTTGGTTGGATCGGGAATCGAATTAAATTAGGTGGATCGATGAGATTCTAAATGTGTGCATGGGAGAGAATGCAATTAATTGGACATGAATCATGATAATGGATGAAGATGTGATTAGTTTTTAAGGGTGGGTATGAGAGATATATATTATATAATACTCCCTCCGTTCTCAAATTAATGTAACATTTGTTCATAGCACGTAATTCAATACACATTTTTAACAATTAATATCTAATATTCTATAAAAATAAAATTTATAAAAATTTAATATTCTAAATCTACGCGACCAGATGAATCCAACAAGATCTGACTTGACTATGTTTTGTCTTATATAAATGTGTTAAAAAGTGAAATCAAAGTTAATCAATAAATAGTAACAACTATGCAAATGTTACATTTATATAAAAACGGAGGAAGTAATATACTTTTGCTAATCATTTCATATATAATGTCTTCCAAGTTTTTAAGAGGGTCAGATGTGCATATATATCAAAAAAAAGGATAGAAAAGGAACAAAATTTTGCAAATAAGCTAGACTGAGACGCAGCCAATTGCACTCGCCATCTCCCATTGCAGGAAAGCGGAAAATAAATTAGAAACTTTGAATCATGTAGCATTTACAAACAATGAAACAATACAGTACATGTATGTATTTTGCCAGAGTCCACAGAGATGTAGCTCAGTGTTACTACATTTATTTATGGAAAAAAGGAACAAAGTACTAACAAGTAAAAGCAGCAGATGCAATAGTAATTCACAATAATAATTTTTTAATTTAAAAACACGTGGTATTCATAGTTACAGTAGTTAATTAATTGATCCCTTTTTTAAATAGTGTGGCAAAAGCCTCCATCTTAGACTTGGGTAAAGCCAGCCCAATTTCAATACTCCCAACCACGTCTCTCCCTTCACACAATGATATCGCACCTGTCGTATCAATTGATACCTCCTCAATCTTTGCGGGTCTTCCCCACCCGAAATCCAACCCGTATAACCCCACTTTGGGCGACCCGGTTACCATCACATGCCCCTCCGACTCCCGGTCCCGTATCGCCTGCCACTCCGATATCCACCCCTTCGCACCGCTCATTAGGTCTTCATTCAGCCTCTCAATCGTGTCCCCAAGTGCCTTCGCCGCATACGCCACCCCGTTTTCCCCCAGCAGTTCACGCCGGGATGCCCCAGCACGCCCGAACCCGACACAATTGCCCACATATGTGCTGGGTACGGAGTACCCGACCCGGGTCACACCGCCCGCTATGAAACCTAGATAATGGACATGACCGTGGCCGTCCTCGGACTCGGACCAGGGGAAGTGTGCTTTCATCCAGGACGCCCACACGAATGCGCAGGCGAGGACGTAGGGGGAGAGGAGAATCCGGCTCGTCCCGAATAGGGTTTCGGATCGGTCCAGTATCCACTTCTTGATTCTCTCCATTTCCTTTGGGCCCATCACGTATGTCGCTCGGGTGGTCGTGTCGTAGCTGAATTTCGCCTCGTTTTCTTCGCTGGATTTTTTAGCCGCCGTCCTGACGGCGGTGCTCCTCCACTCTTTGAGGAAACTGTGCGCCAACCCCGCTGGATCTCTGATCACCGACCGGTCGTGGAAAGCGACGAAGGGATCGAGTTCCGGTATCGCTGGGAAATTTCTGGCGAGTTCGGCCCATGCCTTGAGGAAATTGTTGAACGTTCTCCAGTCAGCCGCCACGTGGCGCAACGTGAATCCGAGGCAAATTCCGGCGCCGGGGAAGATTGTAATCTGGACGGCTAGAAGTGGTTGTTGCTTGGGACCCACACCAGATCGCAGAACGGGCACGAGGCAGTGCAAATCCCTAGCGATTTTCAAATGGTTCCCAGCATGATAGTCGAACCCGCCGGCCCACGTGGCCGCCGCCTCCGCAACGGTCAGTAGAACGCAGTCGCCGTCGGAGTATTCGAGGGTGGGATCGGCCGGCGGCGGCGGAGTGTCCAAATTTCCGGCGAGGGGGAAGAAGTGCTGGAGGGTTAGGGAGAGAGTGCGCTTGAGGTTGGGGAGGATGGTTTGGGTGAAGTGGGCGGTGGAAGTGGAGAAATCGTAGAAGAAAAGGGGTTGGGCGGGGGGGAAAAGAAGCCAGGGAATGTCGAGGAAGGTGAGAGGGAGGGAGGCGGGAGGGACGGAGCGCGGCGGCGGTGAGATGGGGTAGCGGTGGAGGACGGTGAGCTTGGTCGGGGCAGAAGCCATGGGGGGACTGAGGGAGTGGGTAGTTGGGTTTTGGGGTTAGTTTTCACGAGTTTTGAGGCGAAGAATAGGTCCAAATCTTCATACTTTCATGCTTAATTTGCTGTTTCTGGGAACAATGATTGAGCACAATAATACTTCTCCGTCTTGATATAAATATTTGTTGACATTATTCACTGTTTAACATTGATCAAATTTTTGTAACCCAAAAAAACATTGATCAAATTTTTATCATATCTATATAAGAAAAAACATAGTCAAGTGAGATCTTATTAGATTCGTCCAATCTTATAGTTTTAGACAACCAACTTTTTATAAGTTTTTATTATACATAATTTAAGTTATAAACCGTTAAAAATGTGTATCGACAAACGTGTCAGAAGGGAATATAACAATTATATTGAAACGGAGGTAGTATCATCTTTTTCTTCTTCTTTTAAAGTCAAAATTCACCCAAAATTTAGCAATAGGAGTTTGTTGCAGTGATTTGAGAATATATATATATATATATATATATATATATATATATGGCTAAACAAGCCTATAAAGCTCGGAAAGATTGGTGGGAACCCATGGCACATAAATTACAAAGAGAATAAAAGGGTGGATATGGGGCCGATGGAGAATCAAACCTCCAATCTTTCTTTGGAAGTTAAGGGACTTAACCACTTGGTCTAAGTCTTCATCCGAGTGAATTGAGATTTTAATCATACCTAATTATTTATCAAAAAAATTCAACTAAATTTTAATAAGATATCCTAAATGTATTACATTCGTGTAAACTTACAAAATATCCGGAATGCATCACATATTCTACAAGTATTAAATATCCTAATTCAACACCCTAACTGAACCAATATAGTACTCCCTCGTCCCACGAAATGTGGCCAATATTCCTTTTAGGGATGTCCCGCAAAATTTGGCCACTTTCCATTTTTAGATAAATTAAATTAATATAAATATAATTAGAATCTTAATGGTTTCCAAATCCCATTAAAAATAATTCTTTTTACTATTTTGCACAACTCCCAATACACTTTTAGTTTTCTACCCAAAGTCCCTTGCATTTCTTTAATTCTTCATACTTTAAAATGGGTACAAATAAATATTATATAAAATATATATTCTAAAACTAGACGTCTAGACGATTCTAACAAGACCATACTTGACTATTTTCCTCTACTTAAATCATTACAATACTATTAAGTCAAAGTTAAAAAATAAACAAAATCAAAATTTATTAAACTTTTTAAACACAAATACCCACACCACTTTAATCATTAAACCCCACAACCTAAATTACCGTGTCCAAAAGAAAGTAGCCACATTTCGCGAGACGGAGGGAGTATATATAAACAATCAGAGTAGTAGTATTAAATACTCCTTTAGCTCATTTAACTTGTCTTATTTTACTTCTGCACACCATTCAATGCATTTTTTAAATCGTTAATATCTCAAAATATGTACAGAAAAAATTATGCAAAATATATAAATTATAAAACTACATGATTATACGATTCTAATAATACCGTTAGTATAAATGATTATACACTTTTTCCAAACATATACTTACAATAAAATTGAGTCAAAATTGAACAATAAACAATATAAAAAAGTCTAACAATACGTATTAACCGGGACAAAGGGAGTATAAAAAAAAGTTGGACATAAAGAAGTGGGGTAGAATTAGTCTTGGGCAATTCAATTAATTTAAGCAATTGAAAATGATATGTAGAATAACTTATATATGTTTCTCGGCAATATATGAAACAATTGAGAACTAGCCAGGGTTATTCATTCAATAATCAATAATCAACATCAAGCGGCTCAATCAGAAATATCCTTGGTGCGAAGAGTTTTAATTTGTTGGTAAATTCAGAAATTATTACAAATAATTACACTATTAGTAACAACATTTCTTGATTATACAGTACTAGTGTCTAGTAGTATTTTTTTTAGGTGAATACCAGGGTATCCTCAGGCCACATTGGACCCAAGACTAATCCCTCGAGGATCGGGTGGGCATTTAAGGGTTGCCTCTCCCAAAGCAGAATTCTGCATACACAAAGGCTCGAACCCGAGACCTTTGCTTAAGCTGCCAGAGCCCCATACCACTCAGGCCAACTGCGTTTGGTAGTGTCTAGTAGTATTAATTACTAGTAGAATTTACAAATAACAAGTAGTCATGTCAATGACTCAATGTATGTGGTGAAGAATAGGCGGTGTGTTCATTATACCTGTACACTAGTGTTTGAAAGCGCAGAGACACAGTCCAGTAAATTGAATGGGACCGAAGCGCGACCTGGAAAGATGTACGGATGTGGTTTAAGACCACTCATTTGAAATGTGGAATTGTGGATTGTCACACATACACCATGTTCCTGTCTGCAATAATTAGAGGTAATAATTAAAATAGGTGTTCAGAAGAGTTAATTTTATTTTTTGGTCACGATATTTTGATTTAGGGAAAATAGCCATTAAAATGATTTCAGGCCTAAATTTAGGCCATTGGGCTGGAATTCGAGTTGCGATGGCCTAAAAGTAGAAATGACTCATTCTGGTGGCTTATTTTAGTTTTTTTGAATTATTTTTTATTTTATTTAATTAAAATAAATAATACTCATTATGTGTCATTATTTATGTCCTACTTTTTTTTTTCTTGTTTCAATATTTTTTTATTTCCATTTTAAGAATAATTAAATATTAATTACCAAATATACCCATCATATCGCATTAATAAATAAATATATTAAACTTTCAAATCGCTATCATTAATAATTCTCATTCAACCTACAACCATATATCAGTAAATCACACATAAATAAATAAATTTAAATTGTAAATTCATTACAACCACATTATATAAATTCTTAAACTGCATTTTTAACCCTAATATATCCTTATATTTAATACTAATTATCCCTACATAAAGTACCATGTCCGAAAATTTTGGGATACTTATAATAAAATCTGTTTATTTTTTAATTTATAATTTATTTGAATATGTGTTTGTTTTACTTATTTTATAATATATGTGAATTAATATTTATTTTATTTCTTATATTACTCCATTCGTCACATTATTAGTGTTAAAAAAGTAATTTAAAAATTTATATAATATGATTGTAATGAGTTTACAATTTTAATTTATTTATTTATGTGTGATTTACTGATATGTGGTTGTGGGGTGGACTGAAATTATTAATGGTAGAGGGTAATTTGAAAGTTTAATACTATTAATGTAAGGTAATGAGTAGGTTTGACGATTAATATTTAATTATTCTTAAAATGAAAATAAAATAAAAATATGGAACAAGAAAAAAAAAGTAGGCCATAAATAATGACACAAAATGAGTTTTATTTATTTTAATTACATAAAATAAAAAAATAATTGAAAAAAAACTAAAATAGGCCACAAGAATGAGTCATTTTCAATTTTAGGCCATCGCAGCCCGAATTCCAGCCCAATGGCCTAAATTCAGGCCCGAAATCATTCTAATGGCCTATTTTCCTAAATCAAAATATTGTGACCTATAACTGGAAATGACTCTTTCTGATGGCATATTTTAGTTATTACCTCCAATAATTAATACTGCCTCCCTCCCTCTCATAATATTTTGTTAAGATTGTTAACATGCTAATATTCACATATAGATTTTTATTTAAAGTTTTATTATAGTTATATAAGTTGAAATATAGCCAAATGAGATCTTGTTAGATTCGTCTCATTGTGTAGTTTTTAAATATGAAACTTTTAGAATTTTTGCATATACCGAATTTAAATTATTAATAATTTAAAATATATATTAAACAACGTGACCGGCGGGCCCGTCAAAAACAAAACAAGACAAGACAAGACAGAGGAAGTACGTGACCTGACCTCCATCCACTCCATATTAGTATTAGTGTGAATGATAATTGATACGGGACTTTCGTTATCAAATTATCACTACAGGCAGCAGCTTCCCCATATTATTTTTGTTTCTGCTTGTCAATTCTATCCTACTCCAAAAATATATAAATATTTTCTCTTAAATTAAATCCGCCACAAGTTGGAGCTGTATGGAGCTGGAATTGTAAGGAGCTGTGTGAGCTATAGTTGTCAGTTCTATTTAAGTGTTTTGTACAAATACATGTAGTTGTCAAAAAAAATACTACCTCCGTTCTCATTTAAGTGAGACATTTGCATAGTAATTACTATTCATTGAGTAACTTTAATCAATTTTTTTAACATAGTTGTATAAGAAAAAATATAATCAAGTGAGATATTGTTAGATTCGTCTAATCACGTAGTTTTATAATATCAAATTTTTATAATTTTTACTTATATACAACTTGAGTTATTAACCTTTAAAAATATGTCTTGAACGGCGTGAAATGCAGGAATGGTGCATTTAAAAGAGAACAGATGTAGTATATGAAATGACATAAAAGGACAAATATTTTTATAGACTATTGCGTAGTGGGTTGGTTATTGGGTTAAAATTGTAATTGGTCAAAAATAAGCTCCTAGCTTATTTTTTAACGCTACTACACGTAGCTTCTAAAAACTCCCAAAAATTAGTATGCAGAACGGGACTTTGTTCTAAAATATAAATAAAGCTCCCAAAAATTACCAAAAGCTCCCAAAAGTTACGTGCAGAAAAGACCCTAAAAGTTGCAGATTCATAACAGAGGAAATATATATTCCTCAAATACTTTATTGTTGTTTTTAAGTAAAGAAAAATGAAATATGCTTTATTTTATTTTTATTTTTATTTTTTTATCTTCACTTTTCATTTAAGTTTGAGGAAATTCCACTTAAATACTATATTCCTTATGTATTAGTACCCACGGCAAAAATACATACCACTTCAGTACCCAATGCATTTAATTAATTCAATAATCAAAATAAATGATGAAAAGACTATTATACCCCCAATCTAATGATTACTCAGTTGAAAATTTATTCCTCATCCTAGGTAGGTATACATACAAATGTATATATACGATCATCTTCCAAAGCCACTCTCTCTTCCATTTTTTACCGCTAAAAAAAGAAACGGGTGGGAAGGGTTTTGGGTGTTCTCGAGCAGGAGGGGAGGAGGTAGGGTAGGGAGCGGGGGTTTGAAGGAGTTCGAATCAATCCGGAGCTGGACGGAGAGGGTTTTGTGGAGGTGGGGTTCGACGTTGGACGCCATTTTCGTGAGGTTGAAGCAATCGGGTTGGAGCATCGAAGCCATTCTCGGAGGGGTCGGTGCAATCGGGGTGGGAAGGAGGATGTGCAGTGAAGGGGAGCCGCGAAATGGGGTATGGGTGAGCTACTTGTGAAGGTGTAACTTTGTTATAAATATAATATGGTTGGGTATAAACCAAGAATCAGTGATGCATAGATAATGGGCATATGGAAGGTTGGAACAAGGGAAAAAAATAGTCATCATTGTGGTCAAAATCACACATTTTTCCTGAGGTTGCTTGTCATGATACACTTGCTATCACTTCATACTGCGAGATGGGACAAATTCCAAACCCCACATAGGCTTTGCATCAGCATCTACAGTAAGAAGCACACTTACTGCAGGAAATATCATACCTTCTGAAGGAGAATACTACACATAGTCATTTCAACACTTGACTAAAATTTCATTCATCTTGGTATCGATGTTGTTATGAATGGAGTATGGGTGAGCTACTGGTGGAGGTGTAAGTGTGTTATAAATCTAAGTTGGTAATTGAAATGATATTATTTCATAATGGGTGCATATGTTTATTGATTATGAAATATTTTAGGTATAAATCAACAATCAGCCATGTATAGATATATGGCCACAACACGTCACATCACACCTTTTTTGGACACTGTACCGCGAATGGGCAAACCCCAAAAAATAATAAAATATGGAAAGACTTCATTGGAATTCGGAAAAGTAACCTGCTGGGGCTGTCAAATCAGTACTTTTTATGATATTGCGTAAGATAATGGAATTGCAGTCACATCAGTGCGATATATACTTGATGAATTCAAACGCATCCAACCAATACGATATGGTAACAAAGAAATGCAAGGAGAGTACCATATTCGTCCAATTCAATACCTGAGTTAGCTAATCCGCGTTTGATTGGATTACGTGCACCATTCTAATAATGCACCATATCTTAGTCATACACTATAGTTGGACACATTCACCATTTCAAACCCAAATGGGACACACTCAAGATGTTGTTTAAGACGCTATGGCACCCTCGATTGAATTCTATAATACACATTGCGCCCTATATGAACCACTTCAGTTCAGATTATAACTTATTATGGCTTAATCTAGCAATATGCACAAATGAACATTTTTACGTATGATGTTGAATGCATATGCCTCTTACATCATTAATCGGGCTGGAAATTGAGTTCAAAAACAGTACTCAACAGGAAGAATGACTACAATACACATATACGTATGTAATATCCAATTCTGGAATTTGGATACAACACTAAAGAGTGAACCGTACTAGACTCCACAGACTACACATTGACCAGCTTCTTGTTTATTGACCAATGCCTTGTTTGGAAGGTAGTTTGTGGATTTCTAATCATTTTCATTCTAGGCTTATTGTTAGGGAGGTAATTGTATTCATTCATGTAGATTTGTTATGAACCGGGCTCCGCACTTGTAATCATCCCTGTTTTGCATCTATTATATTACTGAATTTCTGTATAGTAACACACTTGTAAATACTAGGGCAATACACATCATCATAAAGTCCAATACCATCCAAAATGAAAGAAGGCACATCAAACAAAACCAAATTGTTCGGTCAAATCCAACATGGCCACATCGAAAATGCACAAAAAATACACCCCTACGGAACAACGGGGCCTGATGCTCGCCGTGTCATTCACATCACCGACCTGCTTTTTCTTACTTTTTCCGGCAGGTTTCCCGTTTTTCCCTGTCAACCACACAAGTACAACACAGAATTGATTCAAATACTCCACCTTCCCCTAAAATAGTGGCATATCAAGGAAACAATCTATACCTACGTTTTGCTCCAAAATACAACAAATTTGAAACAGAACACTCAACATATATTCTTACCGTTGCTGAAGACTCGCTCGCTCTCTCCTTCTTATTGTCCCCATGTTCTTCAGTGATGATATTTGCCTGATTCTCAGCCACACCCTCTTCCATAATCCCCTTCCCCTCTTTCGAATCCATTTCCCCTGCCAATCACAGCCAACGGTTACTATTGCCAAACAATACTATAGTTTTCACAGAAAATATAACAGAATATAGCAGAGCATATCCAACCTTTTATTATATTTTAATCTATGATAAAGCCCAAGCATAGGAAACCCATTTATTCGCACTGAATACTTATATCCACAGACAGAAATAAATAACACAATTCGAATAACCACACTCGAAAACACCTTATATCAACACTCATTTCTTCGCATTCTGTACTCACATCCACATACCACAACAACCATTATCATTCGAATACTCACACTCCAAAAAAACCCAAATTTCATCAGCAATTTCACTTTCGAGATAGCATTAAACCTTACAGCACCCATTTGTTCGAATTCTGTACTCACATCCACATACCACAACAACCATTATGGGATGGTGGAGGAGGCCGGTTACTCAAGGTGGTTTTGGGAGTGGTTTTGCGATTTACGAGGTGTGACAAGACACCCCATGGTTTTGGGAGTGGTTTTGCAATTTACGAGGTGTGACAAGACACCCCATGTTAAATTACCTTGCTGCCCTTCCTTCTATTTCATGGTTTTTTTAATTCACTTAAGGGTATTTTGGTCTTTTCATATTTTCTAATTTTAAAAAAAAATCAAAATTCGAGGGTGGGTACTAAAGTGGAAGTATTTTCGTATAGAGGGTGAAATATTGGATGTATTTGGGCTTGGGGTATTTAAGTGGAATTTGCCGTTTAAGTTTCCCATCATTGTTGTCTCAACTATATAAATTTTGTATTAGCCCATATTTTTATTTATCTCCTCATTTCAAAATATCACTAAAAAAATTCGCACCATATATCAGGAAACAATATTACCCAGCTCCAAGTGATAACTGATAACGATTGCATTATTATTATTATTATTATTATTATTATTATTATTATTATTATTATTATTATTTAAAACCTACTATTAATTGATGTGACAAGCATTATAAAAATAATAATCTATATATATATATATATATTAAAGCATTAGTGAACAACCCATCCTAAAATTAATCCGGTGTCTCCATTCTCAATTTCTAATTTTTATAGATTTTTGTATTTTTTCATTTATTAATTTTATATTTTCACATCTATTTATTTATTTATTATAGATTTTCAGTTTTTGAAATATATGGAATTCCTAAAATATTTACTTTTAAAAAGATTTGAAAGATTTGAAATTTAAAATTTTGCATATCTTATTTTATCTATATATTATTTTGCATTTGTTAATTTACTAATTTTAGATTTTTTTATTTAATTATTTATTCATTATAGATTTTAGTCTATCATATATAAAATCTATTATTTACTTATAAATTCTCACTCTATCATCATATCGTGTCACTAAATATTCAATTCTAAAAAGATTTGAAGATAAAATTTGAAATTTTGTATTTTTTTTATCTATGTTGGATTTTATTATTTTGTATTTTTTATTTTAAATTTTATTACTCTGCATTTTTTATTTTATTTATTTTATATTTTATTGTTGTATTTAGTATTTATTTATAGATTTTTAGTTTTGACACCAAGGGATTATTATGACGAGGTTTTGCACTGGCAACTAAGAATTGTGTTGCGTTTATGTTTCAATATGGTGAACATACTGTAATGCCAGAAATTTTATGTAGGTTTATTCTCCATTTTGGTTATATTTTTTGTGTGGTGAATAATGTAATCAAAATATACATTGCATATCATATTTATTTATTCATGATTTCATGTTAAAGATATATTAATGTGTATATGGAAATCCCAATTTTTAGTTTTAAAAAATATTTAATTTCTAATTTATATGGAGTTCCCACAATTTTCAGTTTTTAAAAAAATTATAATTTCAAATTTAAATGGAATTCGCAGTGTATATATTTATATTATTAAAAGATACATTAATGAAGTAATGTACAAGTAATATGTCACAAAAATATTTTAAAATATGTCACTTCTCTTAAAAGTAATACTATACAATTATATAGTTGCGAATAGATCCATCAGTAAATAAAGATTGAAAATTTAATTTTTTTAAAAAATTAATCAACATGTCCCATTATTTCTGTCTCCAAACTTTTGGACACGTCGTCCAATACAGTTGTTTAACACTTAATATTTTAAAATGTATATATGTAAAAATTATGTAAAATATATATTCTAAAACTACATGATTAAACGTATCTAACAAGACCGAACTTGACTATATTTTTTTTATATATAATTACGATAACATTAGGTCAAAGTTGATCAATAAACAATATTAAAAGTCAAAATAAGACACTTTGAGTGCGACGGAGATACTCCCTCCATTTTATAATAGTGCAACACTAGAAAATGACACAGGATTTAAGATAAGTTAATAAAATTGATTAATTTGAAGAATTACAATAATTAAATAAATAAAATAAGTCACATTTGGCTTTATTCCTTGTGAGTTTTATTTTAATAAATATAAAAAAATTAATAATTTAAGTATAATTAGTAAAAATTATTAACCTTCAAAATATTTCAAATATGGTAATGTAACACTTATTTCCAAACATCCAAAAAGTGAAAGTGTAACTCTTTAAAATCGGATGACGTAATTTATTAATCTATATTTAACAGATTTGCAATTGACGAAAAAATAAATATAAATCTAGCTTTGTTAGAAAATTGTGATTGTAAATTATCAAAGTAAGTTCATATTGAATGGCTAATTGCTCCAAATTCTATAAGTTCGAAAATTTTCTCTGGAATGCCGGTACTGAATGGAGTTTTAACGTCTGAGACAAATCATCTATTGATACTAGAAGATGCATATTATAATAAGGAAGAAATGAAAGCGAATAATGCTAAGTTATTACCTTTGTTGATTGATG
Organism: Hygrophila difformis; assembly: GCA_030278955.1. Classification (NCBI taxonomy): domain Eukaryota; kingdom Viridiplantae; phylum Streptophyta; class Magnoliopsida; order Lamiales; family Acanthaceae; genus Hygrophila; species Hygrophila difformis. The sequence goes on from JAOANR010000006.1 coordinate 5,952,276, forward strand.
AGCATAAGAATGTTTATAATAAAGTAATGTCTGGAGTTGATAGTGATGCGTGTTGATTATTTTTCTTTACGTGGTGGAACAGACAGGACATTTATTGATAATTTATCTAGAAAACATTAAGTTTAGCCCTTCATGGTAGATGAGATATTGTGATGCCTGTAACATCCAATGGCATAGTACCCCTACTCATTGAAAAGAGGGGACTCGAAGTATTAATATGTAATTAAGATGGATTAACTTAAGATACTATAAGAAATGTTATTTATAATGAAATATATATATAGAGGTAATAATTAAAATAGGCCACCAGAAGGAGTCATTTCCACTTTTTGGCCACGATATTTTGATTTAGGGAAAATAGCCATTAGAAGGATTTCGGGCCGGAATTTAGGCCATTGGGCTGGAATTCGGGCTGCGATGACCTAAAAGTGGAAATGACTCTTTTTGGTGGCCTATTTTAGTTTTTTTGAATTATTTTTTATTTTATTTAATCAAAATAAATAATACTCATTCTATGTCATTATTTATGTTCTAATTTCTTTTTTTCTTGTTCCAACATTTTTTTATTTCCATTTTAAAAATAATTAAATATTAATTACCAAATATACCCATCATATCGCATTAATAAATAAATATATTAAACTTTCAAAAACCCATTACTATTAATAATTCTCATCCAATCTACAACCATATATCAGTAAATCACACATAAATAAATAAATTTAAATTATAAATTCATTACAACCACATTATATAAATTCTTAAGCTACATTTTTAACCCTAATAAATCCTTGTATTTAATACTAATTATCCCTACATAAAGTACCATGTCCGAAAATTTTGGGATACTTATAATAAAATATATTTATTTTTAATTTATAATTTATTTGAATATGTGTTTGTTTAACTTATTTTATAATATATTTGAATTAATATTTATTTTATTTCTTATATTACTCCATTCGTCACATTATTAGTGTTCAAAAAAATAACTTAAAATTTTATATAATATGATTGTAATGAGTTTACAATTTTAATTTATTTATTTTTGTGTGATTTACTAATATGTGGTTGTGAGATGGACCGGAATTATTAATGGTAAAGGGTAATTTGAAAGTTTAATATATTTATTTATTAATGTAAGGTGATGGGTAGGTTTGACGATTAATATTTAATTATTTTTAAAATAAAAATCAAATAAAAATATTGGAACAAGAAAAGAAAGTAGGACATAAATAATAATACAAAATGAGTATTATTTATTTTAATTACATAAAATAAAAAAATAATTGACAAAAACTAAAATAGGCCACCAGAAGGAGTCATTTCCATTTTTAGGCCATCGCAGCCCGAATTCCAGCCCAATGGCCTAAATTCAGGCCCGAAATCCTTCTAATGGCCTATTTTCCTAAATCAAAATATGGTGGCCTAAAAGTGGAAATGACTTCTTCTGGTGGCCTATTTTAATTATTACCTCATATATATATATGGCAAAATTTGTGCAATGAATACTTCATTTAGGTGATGGTTATTGATAAAGCTGGTATTGATTTTGAAGATGTACAATTAGATGTGACATTTCCAGATGATAATTTTATAAACTCTACGGGGGATTTATAGCGGAAATTATTGAGTACTTATACAAATATAAATTGTGCCACTTCAAATCCAAATATTTTTACTATATATTAACCCCTTCCAATGAACATGTTGATATCATCAATAATTACATCAAATATGGAACGTATGTCTGCAAATGAAAATATACATATATATATATATCAGTTCTAACAATATTTGTCAAAAAGGTGAAAGAATAGATAATGCCAATAAATTATTTTCACTGAAATATCTAAACACGATCAACTGTTCTGGATTACAGAATCATAAAATATAGTTGAATGGGGATTGTATAGTCATGCTTCTTAGGAATATATATTCATCAAATAATTATGTAATGGAAGTAGGTTGATGGTAACCAAGATGTGGAACCAGAAAGAAAATTCTTGATTGGTACAATGATTATGAGTCTATTTGATTTAACCAAAATTTTCATTCTATTTGAGATGAGAAAATTCTCACCCACAGTTTGTTTTGCTATGATTAGAAACAAAAGTCAATATCAATTTTTAAATAATGCCGGATTTTATCTTCCAAAACCAGTTTTTAGTCATGAACAGTTATGTTGCAATATTTCGTGTCACTAGCAAGATGTGGCTAAAAGTATTAATATGTAATTAAAAATGATTAACTCAAGATACCGCGAGAAATGTTGTTTACAATGAAATTTATATATGAATTGATTGTTGATGTAGGGGATGGTAAAACTGGTATTAATTTTGGAGATATACAATTAAATGTGATATTTTCGGATGATATTCTTATAAACTCTATGGGTGATCCTGTAGCGGTAATTTTTTAAAGTACATATACAAATATAAACTGCACCACTTCAAATTCAGACGTTTCTAAAGATAGTGTTATACTAGCCCTTATTAATAAGATTTTCACCAATAAAATTTTCAGCAAATTGTGAGAAAAAATTTCACATAATACTTAATACTTATTTTTAAATTTTATTTTAACTTAATATAAATTTCAAATTAAATAAAAATAGTATTTTAATAATTATTTTATTGATCTGTTAGGTTTGTATTGGAAAAGCCATATAAACTAAAGAATACGGTATAATATGATTTTTTTGTTTGTTTTAAAAATTATTAAATTATATTATCATATACATCCTCTTTTGAATATATAAAAAAATCATTACACATTTTTCATTACTCAAAATACAATTTATTATTACTTTATATAATATAAGTATATACTATATAAAATATATAGTTATGTCCGTCGAGTTTCGACGGGTTACTTACTAGTACAGTAGTTGTTTTAATACCCACAAGCTCAACCTCTACCAAATTGGAAGCTACCGAGTTTCGAAAGCCAATGAACTTCGCTAAATCTTTGTTTATGGGAGTGTAGATAGATGAGAAAAGTATGTTACGTTCCTCAAATCATATACACTAGCTACCATGAAGATATGATGAATTTAATTTCCTTCCCATCAAGATGACGACAATTCAATGCCTTCCTTTTGCACTCAAATACTGTATAACCCTGGTCTAAATATCCAATTCCTATTTATTTTATTTTATTTATTTGTACTGTATTTGGTTGTAGTTACCTGATAAGAATAATTTTTATTTTATTTTATTTTAATTTGGTGACAAAGATTAATTCACGGAGTATAACTTTTTTATTTTTGAAAAATTAAATACCAACTCAGGTCAATTATGAAAAGGTACAAATGGGAAATTTTAAAAAATGAGTGGACAGTTTTTTAATTTTTTTTTCCTTGAACAAATGGGAGTATTAAGTAAGGATTTCTTTAAAAAATAAAAAAATGGTAGCTGAAAAATTAATTCAATAGGAAAATTACGCATGTGGACAACGGGCAAAGGCAATGTCCATATCATCATAATTAGTCCAGATTTTCATTTTTATTATATACTCGTGCGTATGATAATGTGAGCTGGGATTTCCTTGAGAGTTGTCTTGTGGAGATGGCTCTACCTGCGAATTTATGCCAACTGATCATGTTTTGTGTACGTTCCCCCAAGTACTCGATTCTTTGGAATGGCGTGGCTCTCCCTGCTATCACGCCTGCTAAGGGATTACGACAGGGTGATCCATTGTCCCCCTACCTATTTATAATTGTTATGGAGAAGCTCTCGCAAACTATTCTAGCCAAAGTACGAGAGGGACGGTGGCGGCCGGTGGTTCTTGGTCGCGGGTCTCCTCCGATATCTCATCTCATGTTCGCGGACGATCTTTTGTTGTTCTCGGAAGCTACGCTTGACAGTGTTAGGTGCATGGATGAGGTCCTCCATAATTTTGCTATCCAATCGGGGCTTCGTGTCAACCCACGTAAGTCGCATGCAGTGGCCTCCGTTTCTGTCTCGCCTCCTCTTTGGCAAGGCATTGCGAATATTTTGAATGTTGAGTTCACGAGCGACCTTGGTAAGTATCTTGGTTTCCCGATATTTACTGGGGCTGCTAGGCGACACCATTTCCAGTTCCTAACTGAGACACTTCAGGCACGGCTAGGGACGTGGAAACGAGCTTTATTGAATAAATCTGGAAGAGTGACTCTGGCTCGCTCGGTGCTGGCATCTATTTCGACTTATGTCATGCAACTGGCTTGGCTGCCCACGTCCATTTGTGAGAAAGTCGACGCGATTATTCGGTCCTTCGTCTGGAAGGATGCGGCTGGTCGGGGCCTATTTCTTGTCGGATGGTCTAAAACAGCATTGCCTAAATGCATGGGAGGTTTGGGCATCCGAACAAGTAGAGATATGAATGTAGCCTTGTTGGGAAAAATCTATATGGACTTCATTGGTTTGGCTTCTAAGCCTTGGGTGAATATTCTTGCTAAGAAGTATGGGTCCTCTAACCCTATCATCCCACAGAAACCGGTCGCGTCTGCGACTTACCGTGCCATGGTGAAGTTGGGGCCGCTGTTTGCTTCTGGATTGAGAGTGCGCATAGGGCGGGGCGAGTGCAACTTCTGGAACTCGGCTTGGTTACCAGGTGGTGCGATCGGCCTTCGTGTGCCTGCCATCCATGCGACAGAAACCACCCTGAGGATCAAGGATGTCTTCTTTAACAATCAGTGGCAGTGGAATAATTTGGTTACCCATATCCCAGACTCCATCAAATCTGAGGTACGGGACTATGGGCCGTTAGTGTTGCATGCATCGAGTCCTGATGTTACGAGGTGGCAGGGTACTATCGATGGGACCTATAAAGTGAAGGAGGGTTTTCATTGGTTGCTTGCACAGCGTGGATTGAGTAGAGACGCGACGTGGTCATGGATTTGGCGGATATGTGCTCCGGAGAAGGTTCGCTTTCTCGTTTGGCTAAGTGTGCATGTGTCTCTCCCAACCAACATGCTCCGCTTCAGGAGAGGCCTCTCGGATACAGATGTGTGTTCTGTATGTGGCCTGCACCCGGAGTCCATTCGACATGTCTTCTTTCAGTGTGCTTGGGCGGCGGCTGTCTGGGTGAGATGTGGGATAGACATTGCAAGGCTGCAGCATGGGGATGATGGTGATATTGCAGTTGATCTGTATCGAAACTGTAGGCGATGGACTGGGCGTCATTGGGCAACATTGTGGACTATCTGGAAAGGGCGAAATGCAGTGGCCTTGAGGGGAGAGGACGTGGACATGATGGGGGCCGTTCGAGAGGCTCGGCATTTAGGTGATGCCTTCATCCGAAGCCTTGGCAAGCCGCCCAGGAGTGTCAGCCCGCGATGGGTGTCCTGGAACCCTATGGGTGCTCATAGCTACTTTCTACATGTGGATGGTAGCTCACTAGGCAATCCGGGCCCGGCAGGGTTTGGGGGTGTTATCCGAGATGCGAACGGGCGATGGATTGAGGGTTTTGCGGGTTCGGTTGGAGTTGCTTCTAATCTAGTGGCGGAGCTTCATGGTATCTTGAATGGTCTACAACGTCTCCTTGCCTTGGGATTGGAGGATGTCATTTGCTATTCGGATTCCATGGAAGCTTTACGGATTCTTCACCAGGGGACTTGTGACGGCCATTGGTTACAACCTTTGTACCGAAGAATTGCTGAGCTTAATTCCCAGATTCCGAGGGCTCAATGGTTCCACCTCCTGCGGGAAGGGAATATGGTTGCTGATTCGTTAGCAAAGATGGGAGCAAGGATGGAAGAGTTCTTCACGACATGGGCTTTCCCTCCGGATGAGGCGTCTGCAGCTTTGGCGGTGGATAGATCGGGGGTATGGTTCCCGCGGTTTTGATCGACTGATAGCCTGGTTTTGTTTCTTTTTTCTCCCTCGCACCCCCCTTTCTGTAGTTTTTTTTAGTTTTCTTTCCTTTGCCGACGCTTGGCGTCATGTTCACCCAAAAAAAAAGAGAGAATATACATGAAGAAGATCCGTATATTATTTGGCAGTTAGTTAGCACTTCGCACATTAACATTTGGGGACTTTTTTTTGGAATCGATTAATTACTCACTCTAATTATTTATGTTCTGGAAGTCAAATACTCAAAAGTGCAATTTTTGTTAGGGTAAAACAACAGCAGGCCAGCAGCTATAATTATACTAGTAAAAAAATATACTAGTCAGGATCTGTTCAACACAATAAAAAGTAAATAGGCCCAAAATGGACTCGACAATATTCATTTAAATCTCATCGGATATTTGTCTTCTTGGACCTTTCTCTTCTTATTTTTATTTTTTGTTTACCAATTTCACTTTAAAATTCTGTCAAACCTACACTACCTGCATGCTGCAGTCTACAAACCTACCCTATAACACACCTTCCACATCATTTGCCGTGTAATTAGAAAGAGATATGAGAGAATAGATTATAATAATTGTAATCATTAATCAATTTATAAATAGATACACTTCTTTAATACTCCCTCCGTTTTTTTAAAATTGGAACATTTAAATAGTATTTATAATTTATTGAGTAGTTTTGATTCAATATTTTAACACAGTTATATAAGATAAAACATAGTCAAGTGGGATCTTGTTGAATTCGTATAATCGTGTAGTTTTAGAATATCAAACTTTTATAATTTTTACTTTTATATATTTTGAAATATTAAACGTTAAAAATATGCATTGAATTGTGTGAAGTACATGGATATTGCATTTTTTTGAAGACGGAGGGAGTATTTTTCTTCAATTTAATATTTTATATTTTATATACTAATTAATTACTCCTATATTCAAGTATGGTTAAAATTATTATTTGAAAAATATTTTTAATGAGGAGCTCATTTCTTATACGATACGTCAAAAAAATTCATATAATATCTTATACCAAAGAAATTTTGAATACTAGACCTTAACTTTTAAATGATGAAAAAATACTAATACTTTGACGATTTAGAATAATATTTTATAAAGGTCTTTATAAAATCTTCATTTTAATCTTAATTATTTAAAAAATATGTATATTTTGTTCAACATATTATTTTTTATAATGTAATAAAATATATATAAATATTGAAATTAGATTATACTGTTAAATAATTCGAAACTTATTTAACTAATTCCGTTTTTTTTGTAAAAATGATATCATTTATAAATTATCTAGAAAAATATTTATTAAATAATAATAACTAAAATTTTATTATAAATATTTAGTATTGAAAAAATTTTTATGGAACCAAAAATAGATTTTTCCCTTCAAACACACACATTTATAATCTTATTTATTTTTTCGTATATTTTATCAAATGAACTTTCACATGTATCTATGCAATTTATTCTTTTAAGACTGACCACATTTATTATGGTGTGTTTTTAGTATGTTAGGGGTGTTTATTTAGCCAACCCCCCATTTTAATTGTTCCAGACAATTCTTTAGAAAAAAGAAAAAAGGGAATTGTTTCGGACTTTTGCGTGTATATTTTTATTTTTAATTGATTTATTTATATATATATATATTCCTAACTAACATTACAAGAAAAAACTCAATTACCGACCACCATAGTACGGGTCGGATTTACCGACCCCATTATCGACCCCAAAATGGGGTCGGTAATATTTAGCTGTTATTGGGACCCAGGGCATTCGACAACCAAAATACCACCACAATAAATGTGGTCGGCGTTACCGACCCCAATTGAAGTCTGTAGTTTTTTTCCATTTTTATTTTATTTTTATGGTATTACCGACCCCCATTGTAGGTTTTTCCATTTTTTTTATTTTTATGGTATTACCGACCCCCAATTGGGGTCGGTAGTTTTTATCCAATTTTTTTCGAAATTTGTATTAATTTTCTATTTTTTATTATTTATTTAATATTTTTATTAAATAAATTTTCATTATTTTTATAATTTAATTATTTATTTATTTGAGTCATTTAATTAATTATTTATTTTATAATTTATTTATTTATTAATTAATTAATTTAATTATTGAATTTCACAACTTATTTAATTAATTTTATTTTTAATTTTGGCTTCATAGTATTTTATTAAAATGGATTTAGGTTATTATTTACATATATTTATTTTTTGAATGATTCATGGATTTCATTTTTTTTGATTTAATTAATTTTATTTTATGTTTTATTTAATTAATAAGTTATTTATTATTTAATTAATATAATTTGGGTTTTTATTTTATATTTCAATTTAGTTACTAATTTACATATTTCTGTTATATATATAATTATATACTCCATCCGTTTTTCAAAAATTTTAACATTCCTGCTTTCCACGTTATCCAATGCACATTTTTAATGCTTAATATCTCAAATTGTATAAAAGTAAAAATTATAAAAATTTGATATTATAAAACTACGCGATTAGACGAATCTAACAAGATCCACTTGACTATGTTTTATCTTGTATAACTGTGTTAAAAATTTGAATCAAAGTTACTTAGTGAATAGTAACAACTATGCAAATGCTACAATTTTTAACAAACGGAGGGAGTATGTTATATATAAAGTTTTATATATGATGAATGTAGGGTACCCGGATGGCACATGTGTGCGCGAGAGACTTTCCGTTCAGGGTTCAAGCTCTCCCTTCAACCCAACTGGTTAAAGTTGTGGCCTTGTATACTGAGGTGGTGGGTTCTAGCTCTCCTGAGTACATTTTATTTCATATAAGAGATTTACTTTGGGGTCAGTAATTTCTGGACCACAAGGTCCACGGCCCCTGATTATCGACCCCCAATGGGGTCGGGAAAGTTACCGACCCACGTGAGGTCGGTAAAACCGCCGACCCCAAGCTCCCTTCAAGCTCTCCCTTCAACATATTTCAAAACATATTTGGGAAAGCTTTAATATATATGACACATGGAGTGATATAATTGGTGGACTGAAGAGTTACCCCAACTGGTTAAAGTTGTGGCCTCGTATACTGAGGTGGTGGGTTCGAGCTCTCCTGAGCACATTTTATTTCATATAAGAGATTTACTTTGGGGTCGGTAATTTCTGGACCACAAGGTCCACGACCCCTGATTATCGACCCCGAATGGGGTCGGGAAAGTTACCGACCCACGTGGGGTCGGTAAAACCGCCGACCCCAAGCTCCCTTGGTCGGCGCCAGTTTACCTACCAACATATTACCGACCCACGTTTGGGGTCGGTAATGGGATCGGTAAAGGTGAATACGACCCGTAAAATATCCGACGTAATTAGTATGCAGCACAATAAAAATTTACCATTGTATAAATTAACTTGCACACATACAAAATATAATATAATAAAATATGGGTTGCTAATTATCGTTTAAAGACAAACAGTTTCATCTCTGTACGGACCACGCAATAACAAAACCAATACTCCCTCTGTTTTTGTATAAATGTAATTTTTATATAGTTGTTACTGTTTATTGAGTAATTTTAATTCAATTTTTAATATAGATAGAACATAGTCAAGTGGATCTTATTGAACTCATCTAATCGCGTAGTTTTAGAATATTAAATTTTTATAATTTTTACTTTTTCATAATTTGAAATATTAAACATTAAAAATATGTATTATATTACATGAAATGAAAGAATGTTGCTCACATTTTGAAAATGGAGGGAGTATAAATGTAAATGCATGATTGAAACTTGAAAGACAAATAATACAATTACTGAACTCAAACTAATAATCCCCTCGACGTGGTCTGATATGGGACAATATTCTATTAACAAACAACTACATTTGTGACAACTAATTCAGAAAAACAAAAAAAAAAAAAAACAACAAAAAGACGACTTATGTAATTCAGATGACGAATTGTGGATGAATTGTTCTCCACATATCTTCCGCATATATAAAACTAATTAAAAAACATAGATTGGCATCAATCAAGATATGTCTCAGGAGACACCAGCAAGGCCATGTTTGATTATTAATTTAATATTGCAGTTATTAATTAACTGTTACATATTATGTTTGAGATTTTTAATTATCTTCAAAGATTGCGTTCATACACTGTTCATGCATGAATGTAATTAAAACTCACGTACCTGTAGTCCTGTACTGTGATGCAAATTGTTGATTATTTCTAACTCAAAGTTGGGCGTTAGAGGAGGAAATTAATAATAATCCATTTAGTTAATTTATACGTGTAAGCTTTGGCTAAATAAAATAAGAAAAATTAAAGAAAAACATAAAAAAGGTACAGCAGTAATATATAATGTTTATGCAAATGGATAGCTAGCTAGATTTTTTTTAGTCCAAATCATGATCTTGAAATTTCAGAAATTATTGGAAATGAATGCTTTAATACAACGAATAATTTTTTGTTTTTATTTATATTTTTATACTTAAAAACTTTTTAAAGTGTCCATTTATATAATCAATTCAGTACATGCCACACAAAACCGTCTTGAAGTTTTATAGTACTTCATAGTTGTAAACATTGTGGACATACCACCTTGTGCATAAGCACAAGCACAATAGAGCCCTTGTGAAACCCACTCATCGTGGCAATCGCCGGTCTCAAACACTCCCCTTAGCCTTAGCCTAGCCATAGCCTGCTAAGCTTGATTTCGTCTGTCTCCTGTGTCTCACGCCTCAATTGTCAACACGCATGCCTGCCGCCACCCTGTCGCCTTTCGGCGCATGCGCCCGACCTCTGCCTTTGTGCCAGACACCCGCTCCACCTTGTGACTTCTGGTAGCCTTGCCTGTGAAGCTCCCCTATAAATAGGCCATCCCGTTAGTGTTACCAGTGTGGCCAAAACCCACCGGAGTGGAATCCGGCATTCCCACCAGTGTGGCCAAACCACCAATCCGGCAATCCTACCAATATAGTAAACCACCACAATAGCCTCTCAGTGAGTGAGTGTGTGAGTTATCTGAGTGTGTGAGGAAGCCCTCCAGTGAGCCAGTGAGGAATCTGAGTGACCTTACATTTGTGACGTGTTTGAGACCGTTGGCTCTCTCTATGTGTTGGAGGATCTTGGTGATCGATGCGCGTTGCTTGGTGCAATTATTGGGGATTGAACCTGAGCCCTGAAGATTGATCCACATAGTCTGAGATTCAGTATCTTTATTTGTTTGTTGTTTTCTCCTTTTATTGTTATATTTCGTGTATTGTTATCCACTTATCCGCATATACTTTGTTCTATGCTCCTGTTTTCTTTGTGTTGTAGTTTCTGCAGATTTGCATAACTGCGAATACCTAACAGTGGTACGGTACGAGTGTGCAAATTCTAACAATAGTATTGCTGCACATGCACATATCTCTTGATTATGTGGCATTTGTGATGAAGGGTTTGAACATATTTAATTTCAGGATTCAGAATCATATTTGAATCTTTTGTTCGAGTTATTTTAAATGTATTAGGGATAGTTGTTGTTCCAGACAATATGATTAGTAATGCCGGAAAAATGGCCACATTTTGGCGTTATACTATGAATTATTTTATTAGATTCATACATTAATAATAAAATGTTATGTTTTTATTAAAATGGAGTTAGTATACCGTTCTTTATTCCTCCTTTAATTGCCTCATGATCTAATAATATCAAATTAGCAAATTACCAATTGTATGCGTGCCTGTTAATATGCAGGAATTAGTGCTTAACAGAGTGCCGTTAACTATTCTCATGCTTAATATAATATATATCTTAAAAACATTACTTTATTGAGTATATCAAGATTCAAAAGAGAACACTTAAATAAAATTTTAAAAAACGCTGGAACTAAAATAAAATTAACCATTATACCATTGGGTGAATACTTGCATATATATATGTATTAGAGATCAAGGTTGTCTAATTATATAGTATTACTTGTATGCTAATTAATCGATCAAAACAATACTTATAAAATACTAAAGAATAGACATTGTTTGAATTTGATGTACTCCAAGTAATTATGAATGACGACCATTACATGGGATTTAGTCGTCAAAACTTCAACAAAATAATGATATGTGCATTGAATTTCGAAAAGAGAAAAACTAGGTAACACGCCAACAGTAGTAGTTCAAACTGTAAACTGGGTTGGTCCATTGACAAGAGGCAGCTAACTAACTAAAAATTTCAACATGTCCAAAAACTAATTGGAAAAAAGTCGAGGTATTTGGTATGTGCATGGAGAAGCAATCTGATGAGAAGCAAAGGTAAGGCACACACTATCTGCACATTTAATTTCCATATAATTGGGTAAAGGATGCAACAACCTCACCGACTCTCTAAACCTTCTTTCTTCTCAAGACTTTTGAGAAAGGGTCAAACCCTCCATTTTGTTGCCACTTGTCCCCCAGTTATTACCTCACAAACCCTTTATTAGGGCGTTGACTTTGTGTATATTTTCCCAGGAGGAGGAAACTGCATCAGCTGTTCTGTCTGAGTGAGGAACAAATATTGCACCAGTCTTTATTTCCAGTTAGTTACATTGAAATTAGTTCAGCCTTTCACTCATCATGCTAAGGCCTAAGAGCATAACGTACGATGGAGGTACGATGACATGCATGATCTCATACTGTAGTACTATTAATTACTCCCTCCGTCCCACCCCAAGTGTCTTGTTACTGTTGGGCACGGGAATTAAGGTAGAGTTGGTTTGTGAGTATATGGTGGGGTCCACATAGTTGTTGGAGGGGAAAATTATTTCTATTTATAGAAAGAAGACATTTGTAATGAGACATTAAAAAATAGTAAGTAGGACATTTGGAATGGGACGGAGGGAGTATTAGTTATTACTATGATTTAAATTAATACAATTCAAATTGATTAATTTTCTTTTTTTTTGATAAACAGCCTATATTACAGGCTCAAATTGATTAAAATTGATCACCTATGCTATTAGTTTGCACTTTTTCTTTAAAGTTTTTTTTTTTTTTTTAATAATTTAATTAGAACTTTTGCAGAAGCAAGGAACTGAGTCATGCATGTAGCTACTATAGTTCTTTTGTTGTACGAATTAGACTTTATGACCAAACAGCTCAATTATTATAATTAATGAGAAAGATAAACTGAATTGAAAAAAAAACACGTAACTAGGAAGCTATATAGAAGTATTATAATCCCGTTGTGAAAGTGAAACCAAACAAGAAATATTTTAAATTTTTTTTTTTTAATCAATGAGGCGCAACCTAATTAATCACATTTATTTTCTGGCAAAAGAGAAAATAAAACACTTTTCAACGTAAAAAGATGATATATATATATACCAATTAATTATTAAAAAATGATCATTTCTTCATAAATAAATAATTAAATAAAAGGTGAGGGATTCAAAATAACGTACCGGAACGAAAGAAATTCAATCCTGCATTTATTGTGTTAAGCATATTAATTAATTAATAGAAAATCTTAAAGTTCGATAGATATGCTTGGCAAAGAAAAGGGAAATGAAATCAGACTTACTTAAATATTGAAGTCGTCATCAGTTACACAAATTTCTACTTTTCTTTCTAGAAGTATTAAAGATTCTTTTGAAAATAGAAAAAAAGGGGAGAAGTTGTGTCATTACTATCTTTATAGTAGGAATTTCTATTTTTATTTTTGAAGTCAATGGTATCGTATTTATTACTACATGTTTCAGAAGAAAGCGAGGAAGAAAACACGAAATTGGGATATGAAGTACTGTTGTCCCATTTTTATTTTTTTTTATTATAATGTTGTATAATTGCTACTACTTGTTAAATTTCTGGAAAAATATGAACAGAAATGGAAATTCAATTCCTTTTGCGGATACAATGCCATGCCGTGAAAGAATTGGAAACTAAACAAAGTAACCACATGAACACCCTGAATGAAAACACGTAGGACTATATATATGTCACTATATATGACCTAATTAATGAGATAAAATATGATTATAACATTGAAACTTTTATGATTTCACTACGTACATAGATGGCCTGGTCTGGATATAATTAATGTCAAATAGTTGGTGGTTAGTTTCTTACATGCAATAATTCAAATAGTTTGTTCTTAATAAAGCACCATTAATCGTAATCCCCTTTTCCATAATCTCTATCCATATTTGATCTGATATCAGTAATTTTACATATTGAAAACTCTTACAATTGACCAGGATTGATTCATCTCTGTTCCCTAGCACAAAGTAATTAAGTACACCATGGCTACAGATTGAAAAAGACCATGGCCGGCACCAAATCCCGTTGACTTCACTGTTTGAGTTCGACACCTAATCACACGCAAAACACACACTAATTAATTCCTGTCATCTATATAAACGTGTGTTAATCCATCTTCTCATTTCGACCTGCAGCTGCATAAACCATTAAACACTCTTCCTGTTTACTTAATTCTACAAAAGCTCCAATTAATATTTTGCATTTTGCCCTAGTTAATTAATTAGTTATGGGAAGATCGCCTTGTTGTGATAAAAGTGGCCTCAAGAAAGGGCCATGGACGCCGGAAGAAGACGCCAAGCTCATTAAATACATTGAGACTCATGGTCCTCAACATTGGAGAACCCTTCCCAAGAATGCCGGTACGTCTGCATCTATTTTACTTGTGATTATTTTCTCTTATTATTATAGTCAACATCTTATGGTTAAATCCATGTGGTTTATTGTCCGATTTGAACACCAACTGATGATATGGAATGTTGCAGGGCTTCAAAGGTGTGGGAAGAGTTGTCGTCTTCGTTGGATAAACTACCTGAGGCCTGATATCAAGAGAGGAAGGTTTTCTTTTGAAGAGGAGGAAACCATCGTTCAACTCCACAGTGTTCTCGGCAACAAGTATGTCCTCAGATCATGTGTTTTCTTACTAATTTTCCATTTGTTTGCTAACATTCAGAAACTAAATAATGCACTGAAAAATTCATAATTAGTTAGTATAGTATTTAAAAGCACTACAAGGAATATGTAAAAGTGGTCTTCAATCCGGCGCTTCAACAAAGTTTTAACTTTTCGAGATTAGTATATACTATAATTAAACTCTTTTACAAATACTAAGCAGTTCTAATTCAGAAATTCTTTTCTTCAGTATGAAAAACCCTAATAAAGTTCCAGCCCCCTCGACCAGTGGATGATAGCAGCAGTTGATGAACCACTTAACTTTATATGTTGGTTTCCTTAATGGTGTTTCTTAATAATGTTCCTGGTTGTATATATATTGCAGCAGAATATGTTATTAAAATTCCTTCGTTCCATACATCCATGCTTATCACTTTCAAGTCTAATTTTGTTAAGTCATTTGTACATGGGTCTAATAATTGCTATCGTATCTTCTGAATCAGGTGGTCGGCTATAGCAGCACACTTGCCTGGAAGAACAGACAACGAGATCAAAAACTACTGGAACACTCGCATAAGGAAAAGGCTCCTAAAAACTGGGATCGATCCCGTGACTCACGCCCCACGGCTCAACCTATTAGACCTCTCATCACAGCTCAACCTGTCGAACCTCCTCCTGCAGCTGCAAACCCTCCTAAATCCACAAGCACTAGCGGTTGCTCTGAGCCTATTCTCATCAAACAATGCCAACCATGACTCGTCCATAGAAAAGCTTCAAGAAAACCAGTTATTAAAAATCCACGATCAGCCCCAAAACCAGGCCTCATCTATTTTCCTACCTAACCTGTTTGACAATGTTACGAGCCAAGAAATCCTTTCACATCTAGGTACTACATCATTTCCAACTGAAACACTACCCGGCGTTCAAGCAAAGTCAGAACATCCTGCCATGAATTATATCAATTCGTGTAGCCAAATATTTGAAGATAACGTGATGGCCGCCACTGCAGCTACCGGAGTTCAAACTCTTCCCACAAATCCACCATCAACCCTCATTCATGGAGCTTCTAATCAACTGAATGGTGAATTTCCTGCAGAATTACCAGACATTTCGATTCATCAATCTAGCCCGGCTTGTCCGAATTCGGCGTCAACTTTTGTCTCCGGGAGGACAGAAGATAATAAGAGTGAAAGCTTGTGCAGCAGCCTGTTTAGGTTTGAAATTCCGGATAGTTTAGACTTGGACGATTATTTTATGTGAACATTGTCTTCGGGTGTTGCTTCTTTCAGTAAAGTAGGTTAGCTGATGGATCTTAAAGTTTTTCTTTATTTAGTTAGGTCCATCAGAGTACTGTTCTTACAGCAGGTCTTATATACTTCATGTGTGGACTTGCCACATGTATATATAAAAATGTTGAGTTTTGTGTTGTATAATACTCCATATATGTCATTCTTTTGTTATACAACATCTGTTTTGCTGTTTATTACTATTAAAGTCGGTACTAGGTTTTTCTTACGACCATCTTGCCGTTATGGATAGGTATTGGATTTATTTCCGATTTCAGATACTATACAAACATTTGTTCTATAAATTTGTACACTCATTGTCGCGATAAGACAATTGAAAACAAGCAGAGTTCAACAGAAAATCTTTATTTGACCTGCAGGCTACAATGCGAGTGATTAATACAGTACTTCATAGCCTAGTGCTCTGATATTTCGTTATCCAAAACAGTAAATCGTGTTCAAATGAACTTATGAAATACCAGACATTTGAGAGTTGGCTTTGTTGAATAATAAACTCACCCGACAACGCATGCTCCCGCCGTCGTCAAAAAGAGCTGCCACCGCCGTCGTCAAAAAGAGCTGCCACAGCCGTCGTCAAAATAGCCGCTAAGTTTGATTGCAATTAGATTTCGGATTGTGTAATTGTCAACAATGTTGTATTTTATTTTATCATGTCTGTAAACCTTCCGGCTATAAATAGCCTTGTAATGTTAGCGAAAAAATGCAGAACGAGATTTAGAACAATAACATCTAAACTCTCTTCTCCCCAATTCAAAATTCCAACAGAATTGGTATCAGAGCCTGAGATCTAAACTCAGAGCAAAAATAATTTGAGTATAAACACTCAAAACCAAAAATTTTAAAGTTGAGAACAACTTAACTGTTGTATCTCATATCCAATCCAGTGTGCAGGGTCCAACACCACCACCGCCTGCAAACCTCTTCCGGCGAACCAGCACCGCCGAGCGCCACCCGTTGGCAACACCAGCTGCAGCCCACACGACCGACGAACCTGCTGTTGTTTTTACAGATCTGTCGTCGCCCAGCAGCCTTCAAGCTCCGCCAGCTCGCCGTCGTGAGAGCCGCGTCTCTCTCCTGCTGCCTGTGCTACTCTACTGCTGTCTCACCGTGCCACAAAATGCCGACGCCGTCGACCACCATCTCCAGCACTCACGCACTCAATCTGCTCCAGGGTTGAATTGAAGAAGACATAGTGAAACTTGGTCCCTGGTTCTTTACATTAAAGAGAGCTGGTGGTTGGGTCATAAATTTGGCCAACTATTACTGCCAATATTATTAAAGAAACGGGTTGAAAAAGTCCAAGAGCACAAGCTGGGGAGAATTTTTTCAAATTGAAAAGTCTGAGCACAGGAAGAAGCTGTGCAAATCAGTGCTAAAATAAGAGGAGGTCCTGCAACCATTCAGAAATTATTGTTCACAATGGCGTTAACAAGTTCTCTTCAATCACAGGTGCCCAAATTAACCAAAGAAAATTACAGGATGTGGAGTATCCAAATGGAAGCCTTGCTCGGATCCCTTGATGTCTGGGATATGGTGGAAACAGATTTTGCAGAGTTGACATCAACAATAGAAGATGATGATCAATTGAAGGAGATAAAGAAAAAGGAGAAAAAAGCCTTGTTCACAATATACCAAGGCATAGATGAAGCCACATTTGAGTTGATTTCTACAGCAAAAACATCAAAGGATGCATGGGAAATTTTAAAGAAAGCCCACGATGGAGTAGATAAAGTGAAGAAAATCCGGCTCCAATCTTTGAGAGCCCAATTTGAAACTCTACAACAAAGCAGATCAGAAGCCATCTCAGATTACTTCTCCCGAGTAATTTCCGTTGTTCATCAAATGAGACAGAATGGCGAAGAGATCAAAGATGTTCGTGTTGTGGAGAAAATCTTGAGGTCTCTAGACCCAAAATTCAACTTTATCGTTGTTGCCATCGAAGAATCAAAAAATCTCGAGGCAATGACAATTGAAGAATTAATGGGCTCTTTACAAGCCCATGAGCATCGACTCTTCAAAAAGGGAGACGAACAATCCTTGGAGCAAGCACTTCAAACGAAATTATCGTTTAAAAGAAATAATGTTGTCAGGGGAGGTCCACAACGTGGACGTTATCAAGCACAAAGAGGAAGAGATGGCCGAGTCAATAATCGCTATGATCAGAATCGAAGCAATAATGGCGAAAATAATGGAGGAAATGAACGTGTCCAGAATACCTATCGAGGTCGAGGACAATTCCGAGCCCGTGGTCGCGGACATGGCAGAAACTTTGGAAGATTTGACAAATCAGAAGTTCAATGCCATGTATGTAAGAAATTTGGTCATTTCGCTAATGAATGTTGGTACAGTGCAGACAATAACAAAAATGAGAAGGCGAATCTCATTGATAAAGAAGAGAAGGATGGTCCAGTTGTACTAATGTCTTGCAAAGAATTAGAGCCACCTCATACGGTCACATGGTACATGGATACAGGTGCATCAAACCATATGTGCGGAAGAAAGGAATTCTTTTCCAAACTTGATGAAAGACGAATGGGCAATATCACATTCGGTGACCTGTCAAAAAGGCCAATTGAAGGTAAAGGAGATATTACCTTTGAGTTACATAATGGAAAACATCTATGCATTTCTGATGTTTATTATGTACCTGAAATTAAAAGTAATCTGCTGAGTGTTGGCCAATTGTTGGAAAAAGGATATGAAATCCAAATGAAAAATTTGGCTCTTAGTTTGCGAGATAAGAATAACAGGTTGATCACACATGTCAAGATGACGAAGAACAGAATGTTTCCCTTGAAGCTCACTATAGATGAATCAAAATGCTTGAAGGTAACCACTGTTGATAGCGGCAAGTTATGGCACCTCCGGTATGGGCATCTTAACTTTGATGCATTGAAATTGTTGCAGAAAAAGAATATTGTGACAGGAATGCCGCAGATTGAATCCTCCAACGATGTTTGTGAGGTTTGTGTCATGGGAAAACAACATCGACACACCTTCAAGAAGTATGGCGCGAGAAGAGCTAGATCGCGACTTGAGCTAGTACATTCTGATGTTTGTGGACCAATTACTCCAGTTTCTATTGGTGGAAACAGGTATTTTCTTACCTTCACAGATGACTACAGTGGAAAAACATGGATCTACATGATGAAAGAAAAAAGTGAAGTTTTCTCTAAATTCAAGGAATTTAAAAACCTTGTTGAGAAACAAAGCGGGTGCCAATTAAAGTGTCTGCGGACAGATCGTGGTGGAGAATACACATCTCGAGAATTTGATCATTTTTGCAGAGAGAATGGGATATCACACCAACTCACGATGCCATATACACCACAACAAAATGGTCTTTCAGAAAGAAAGAACCGAACAATTTTGAATATGGTTCGATGTATGCTGAAAGAGAAAAATATTCCCAAAGAATTTTGGGGTGATGCTGTAAATTGTTCTGTCTATCTGTTGAACAGGTTCCTAACAAGGAGTATTGGAGACATAACTCCCGAAGAAGCCTGGAGTGGGAAAAAGCCAAAAGTTGATCATCTGAGAATTTTTGGAAGCATCTGTTTTGCAAAAGTGCCAGAAGAAAAGCGTACAAAACTTGAAGATAAAAGCCAAAAATGCATTTTTCTTGGCTATGGTGAAAATTGTAGCGGGTACAAACTGTACAATCCTGTAACCCGCAAAGTGGTGATGTCAAGAGATGTTATCTTTAACGAGGATCAAACTTGGAGATGGAATGAAGATGAGCAGACCAAGCATGTTCCTTTTGATGATGAACAGGAAAAGCAAAAGGAACCGCAACAACAAATGGAGGACATGGTACCTGATCATGTTGAAGTTGAAAGCCAATCCTCTGATGATAGTCCTCTTGTGAGAAGAACAAGAAGAGTCCAGGACATATATGACTCCAGTGAGCAAATTGATGATGAATTCAATAATTTCTGTCTATTTGCAGGTCTTGACCCATTGACATTTCAAGAAGCCTCTAAAGAAGTTAAGTGGCAAAAAGCTATGGAGGAAGAAATTCAAGCCATTGAAAAGAATAATACATGGGAGCTCACATCACTTCCTGACAGACATCGAGCAATTGGAGTCAAATGGGTGTTCAAGACGAAAAGAAATGCAAAAGGAGAAATCGAAAGGCACAAAGCCCGTCTTGTTGCAAAAGGGTACAATCAAAGATATGGAATTGTTTGTGAAGAAGTCTTTGCCCCAGTTGCCCGGCTTGAAACAGTGAGGCTGCTCATTTCACTAGCAGCTCAAAAGAAGTGGCAGATACATCAAATGGATGTTAAATCTGCATTTCTGAATGGAAATCTTGAAGAGGTTGTCTATGTTGAGCAACCACCTGGATTCATCATTGAAGGCCAAGAAGACAAGGTGTACAGGTTAAAGAAAGCGCTCTATGGATTGAAGCAATCACCAAGAGCTTGGAATTCAAGAATCGATAAATACTTTATCGAAAATGGATTTGTAAAGTGCCCATATGAGCACTCCCTATATGCAAAAAGAAACCTGCCTGGAGAATTCTTATTGGTATGTCTATATGTTGATGACATTATCTTTACAGGAAACGATAAGGCCTTGATCTAGGAGTTCAAGAAATCAATGGAAAAGGAGTTTGAAATGTCCGATCTGGGATTGATTCGATACTTCCTAGGCATTGAAGTCAAGCAAGATGAAGAAGGAATTTTTATCTCACAAGAAAAATATGCAAAGGAGATCCTGAAGAAATTCTCAATGGAAGATTGTTGCAGTGTCGACAGTCCGATGGAAGTTGGCACCAGATTGACTAAAGAAGGAGAAGGAAACCCAGTAAATCCAACCTACTACAAAAGCCTTGTGCGATGCTTGAGGTACTTAACATGCACACGACCTGATATCTTGTTTGGAGTTGGTCTTGTTAGCAGGTACATGGAAACACCAAAAACTTCACACTTGAAAGCTGCGAAAAGAATTTTGAAGTACATCCAAGGGACAATCAATTATGGCATGCTATACTCTACAAATCAAAGCACTGAATTGGTTGGATTCAGTGATAGTGATTGGGCTGGAAGTAAAGCAGATCGGAAAAGCACATCAGGGTTCGTGTTCTACTTCGGTAGAAATGCATTCACTTGGTCATCAAAGAAGCAACCCATTGTCGCGTTATCGACTTGTGAAGCAGAATACATTGCTGCTGCTGCATGCGTCTGTCATGCAATCTGGCTGAAGAAATTGCTTGGAGATTTGAAAATACAACAAGAAAGTGCAATCAAGATTCATGTCGATAATAAGTCCGCCATTGCCCTTGCAAAAAATCCAGTGCATCATGAACGCTCAAAACACATCGACACCCGTTTTCACTTCATACGGGAACATGTAAAATCAAAAGAAGTGGAGCTGAAGTATGTCAGCTCAAGTGAACAAGTCGCAGATATTTTTACAAAAGCATTGAAAGCTGAAACCTTCCAGTACTTGCGAAAGAAGCTGGGAATCCAAGATTTCAAGAGGATGAGTTTAAGGGGGGGAAATGTTGAATAATAAACTCACCCGACAACGCATGCTCCCGCCGTCGTCAAAAAGAGCTGCCACCGCCGTCGTCAAAAAGAGCTGCCACAGCCGTCGTCAAAATAGCCGCTAAGTTTGATTGCAATTAGATTTCGGATTGTGTAATTGTCAACAATGTTGTATTTTATTTTATCATGTCTGTAAACCTTCCGGCTATAAATAGCCTTGTAATGTTAGCGAAAAAATGAAGAACGAGATTTAGAACAATAACATCTAAACTCTCTTCTCCCCAATTCAAAATTCCAACAGGCTTGCTGGGCCCATGCATGAGCACACCTATACCTTACTTCATTTATAATTCTCAGGCTCAAGTATAATACTATACTTAACAACAAATGCTTACTACTATTTCAGAAAGAACGACAACAAAATTTACATATAGTATGATTTGGTCATCAACTATACATTTCATTCACCAAACAGATGTTGGCAGAAAGTAAAAGAGTTACAGCGCCCTACTGGCTGCTATATTGGGTTTGTCCTCGGCCGTTTGAATATTTAGAACTATGAGTTGATGGTACGCCATGGCATTATTAGGCTTGCGGTGGCAATAAATAATGCAAGGGATTTAATTTGCTCATCAGCCATTTCGGTTAGCTAATTTGGTTTGGCGGAAATGTTAGCTTTGGAAAATTCTTTCTGCAGAATTGTGGGTAATAAATCGTATATCATGGATTAGAAGAGGTGATCAGGTGAGTGCAGGATCGATTTAGAAGGTCAAGTTGATAGTAAAGCGACTCCAAAACCACAATTCAATTGCTGACCAGTCCATTGCATCATCTCTTTCTCAATTTAGATGCATGTTGAAATTTGTTGAATTGTTTGAGGACTAGGATGACCAGCTGATATTCTTTCCAATACGGTTGGTTCCACTCTCCATTTATCCAAATTCCATCCACAATGCGCAGGACAGCCACATCTGAATGAATTTATACGTGCCTGCAGGACATTAGCAAGGGTGGTCCAGCTGTAATACTATAACCTAAAAGGAAGGCAAATTGGAGGAGGATTATTTGATCAATTGGATCACAGCAAATGCATTCGAGAGAAAGTACTAAGATATGTTTGAGAGTCAGCAGATTTGGCAGCAGATAGCAGATTCGAAGAGAGAATTGTGAGAGAATATGCCGATTCAATATGCTATATAATGATAAATACGGTAACAACCAAACACACTCTAAGTACCCAAGGTGTCGTATATACATCTTCTTCATTCCTCATGTCGTCCAGCTGGTTATCCAAACATTATTAATGAGAAACTAATCGCAGCACAATTCCATTATTCTGTAGTCGTAAGGACATGAAGGAAGTGTTGGATCTGCAGGCCATGTCTGTTCGAGGAATCCAGCATTCGCAATACAACTTAAAGCATAAAAGCCATATTTGTTACTAGTATTGTACGATAGAAATTAGGTGTAAGAAATTAACGATTAATACATACTTCCTCCGTTTTTTTTTGTTAGCTACGGACCCACCCAGCACGCAGTCCAATGCATATTTTAAATTATTAATAACTCAAATTCGGTACAAGTAAAAATTCTTAAAATTCGATATTTAAAAACTATATGATGATCTAACAAGATCTCACTTGACTATATTTTAACTTTTATAACTATGATAAAACTCTAAGTCAAAGTATTTTTGTGAATAGTGCTATTTTCACAAGTGTAGCTTTCTTTAAAAAACGGAGGGAGTATATTTTTGTTTCCTTTTTCTAATATTCTCATTTTAAACTTTTGATACACATGGGTGAAGACTTTATAAAAGTTGGAGATTTGGTTGGCCACTGTACATTAATTGTTTAATCATTTTTAATTAGTCCGTTTATATATAGTATATCTTTTTAAACCCTTTTTCCCATTACTTGTGAGTGCATTATTAATAGTTAATCAAGACTCTATAACGATCAACAGCAATTGATTTGAATAAAATGGGCTCTAATCATTTAAGCAGCAGAGACGGTCTTCGTTGCCCACGCACATCTAGAGATTAGTTTTAGCTATAACATTTCCGTTACTTACAAGTCCATTTTGTAAAGAACTGAAAAGTAGAGGGGACAGGGGTATCGAACATTTCCATTACTTACGAGTCCATTTTGAAAATTTCCGTAAAATTTAATGATAGACGTTAATAATACTCCCTCCGTCCCGCGAATTGTGGCTCGTTTCTTTTGGACACGGTAATTTATGTGGTGAGGTGTGGTGAGGTTTAGTGGTTAAAGTGATGTGGGTATTTGTGTTTAAAATTTTAATGAATTTTGACTTTCTTTATTGTTTAGCTTTGACAAAATATTATTGTAATGATTTAATTAAAGAAAAATATTCAAGTGTGATCTTGTTAGAATCGTCTAGACGTCTAGATTTAGAATATATATTTTATATAATTTTTATTTGTACCAATTTTAAAATATGAAGAATTAAAGAAATGCAAGGGACTTTGTGTAGAAAAATAAAAGTGTATTGGAAGTTGTGCAGAATAGTAAAAGTGATTATTTTTAATGGAATTTAGAAACCATTAAGATTCTAATCATATTTATATTAATTAAATTTATCTAAAAAGGGAAAGTGACCACAATTCGTGGGACAGCCCAAAGAGGAATACGAGCCACAATTCGTGGGACGGAGGGAGTAAAATATATATGCAGTAATTTTATTTTTTTGGAGGCCATATGAAAATTGCGTGCACAGTTACCCCCAATCTATATATATATTAAAGCATTAGTGAACAACCTATCCTAAATTTAATGTGGTGTCTCCATTTACAATTTCTAATTTTTATAGAGTTTTGCATTTTTAGTTTATTAATTTTGATTTTCGCATTTATTTATTTATTTATTAAAGATTTTCAGTTTTTGAAATATATGAAATTTCCATTTTATATAGAATTCTCATAATCTTCACTTTTAGATATATTTGAAAGATTTGAAATTTAAAATTTGTAACTTTTACTATTTATCTATTTAATTTGCATTTTTAAATTTGCTAATGTTAGATTTTCGCGTTTACTTATGTATTTATTCATTTGAGATTTATTCACTTTTAAAAAGATTTGAAAGATAAAATTTTAAATTTTATATTTTATTATTCAGCATTTCATTCTAGATTTTATTGTTACGTTTATTATTTATTTATAGACTAGATTTTTCACCCGCGCTTCGCGCACGGGTATTAATTTTTTTTAATACAAACTTATTAACTCAATTAATTTAAAATTACAGATATTATTATTTTAGTATATTTATGAAAACAAAACTTTTAATAAAATATAATTTCTATTTTTTTCAAAATGACAGAAGAAAAAATAATTTTTTCATAATACATATACCAAAGTATTATTCAATTATACCCGGTTTCACAAAAAAAAAATAATTCAATTTTGTTATGTAAATAAAATATAAATAGAAATTAATCCATAATTACCACCCTACTATTATAAATATTATATGTATAGTTAAATTAATTAAGTATATTAAAACTTTCGTCTTTCTACCTCACTCCACCCGCTATATTGATTGTATATATTAAATTTATATAAAAAGGAATATAGGTAGTATTAATAATTATACAGTAGATTAATGACTAATAAATATATGTAAAAGATAAATTATCATGATATTAATTTCCATGTATATAAAATAATATATTAAACTTTTTTACTGATGAAATACTATTTTTTTTTAAAAATTATGTAGTGTTTATTTTATGTATATTAGTATAATAGGCTCGAATTTTAATATAATTGTATTATATTTGAAAATATAAATTATTCAAATAAAGAATTTATAATATATTGATTTAATTAAAATATATTTTTAAAATATTATAGAAATATTTTCTTATACAAACAAATAGATTTATTATCTAATATAATATATTGTTTAACTAAATTCATTATAAATATCAAATATATTATTATATCTTTTTAAAATATATGAAAAGATTTTTTCAAGATTTTCTTATACTAATAAATAGATTTATTACCTAAATATAATATTTAAAATAATGATGACTTGGCAAGTAGGATGATCCAGCGCTGACGTATAATTAATTTGGATGACTGTACGTTTCTGGATGATTAATCAGCATTTACGTGTAAACCTAAGGCATAATTACAGTATAATCCTTATAATTAAAAAGGATGAAGTATATTTAATAAGGGCAATACAGTCTGCACATGCCAAAAAATATTCAGGATTTATTATATAGATAGATTTTGAGTTTTTTACACCATAAGATTATTGAGACGAGGTTCTGTATTGGCAACTAATAATTATATTTCGTTTATGTTTCAATATGATGATCGTATTGTAATGCCGATAATTTTGTGTAGGTTTAGTCACAATTTTGGTTATATTTTTTGTGGTGTAATAAATGATGTAATCAAAATGTACATTGCACATCATGTTTATTTATTCATATTAAAAATATATTAAGGTGTATATGGAATTTATTCATTTATTTATTCATATTAAAATGTAATAAATGATGTAATCAAAATATATTTAGTTTTAAAAGATATTTGATTTATAATTTATATGGAATTCGTAGTGTATATATGAAATTTATATTATTAAAAGATACATTAATGAATATATAGAAAATATTTGTACATATTAATTAATGTATAGATAGGCCATATTTTTTTACAAAAATATGTCACTTCTCCTAAAATTAATATACAACTATATAGTTGCTAATTTTTAAAAAATATATTTTATAATTATATCATTCTAATTATATATAAAAATATACTAAATAGTATAAATCTTATTTATATTTTATTATATTAAAAATAATACGGAGTATAAAAAATTATACTCCCTCCTTCCCGATAAAACCTTCTCAAAACTTTTAGGCACGATATTTTATGTGGGATAGTTAATATTTAATGTAAGGGTAGATTAGTAAAGTGGTGGTAAATTATGAATTTATGTGATGTGATTGTAATGAGTTTTGAATTGTTAATTGATTTATTTATGTGTGATATGATAGTTGTGTGTTTAAAATTTTAATATATTTATTTATTACTGTGATATGATAGGAGTAGGTTTGTAGTTAATTATTTCCAAAAAGGGAATTAGACAATTGGAATGGGACGGACCAAAGACGAAAGTGGGACTGATAGTGTGAATTTTGTGTTTGTTAATGATATATGTTTTGGATGTTTTTTGTGGTGTTTTAGTAGCACTTTACTCTTGTTGTGTTTGTTTTGTTGTTTGTAGGAAAATGGCATGGCAATGGAAAAATTAGAGCAAAATGGATGAAAGAAGCAAAGTTGGTAGACAAGCCCATCCATTACACAACCACAAAGAAAGGGACACATTACCAAAAAGAAGAAAAGAGGGAAGAAAAGCCAAAAAAAGGGAGAAGAAAAAGAAGAAAGGGACAAGCAAGAAAAAAGTGAAAGAAAGAAAGAAAGAGACATGCAACCATGATTTCCCTAGTCATGGCCATGACTAGATAGAAGACCCAAGCCCATTACACAATTAAAAGAAGAGAATTGGGGAGTGGTCACTTTCACTTGAAAGTGATGGCATGAGACTTTTGAGCACAAAGTAAAGACTTTGTGAAAAGAAAAAGTAGAAAGAAACAAAGAATGAAAGGGATGGGCAAGAAAAAGAAAAAGAAAACAAAAGGAAGAAAGGGACACATGAACTAAAAAGCAAGAATAAAAAGAGGAGGAAGAAAGAAGGAGAAGAAGAGAAGAAGGAAGGGAAGGAGGATAGCAAGAAGGAAAAGGAAGAAAACTCATCCATCCTCATCTCTTTTCTTGGTTTGGTTGTAAAATCTTTTCTTTACATTTGTTTTATTTTCTATGGATTTAGAGTAGTTTTTCATTTTCTCTAGTTTAAAGACTTGATTAAGAATGGCTTTTGGAATTTGTGAGATGATGTAATTTGTGAACTATGAAACTTGATGTTTGTTGGTATTTATGCAATTTCTATGTTTAAGGTTTACTATTGTTGAATTGGATGAATGTTTAGGGCCCAAATATTTGTCTAGTTTGATAATTGATTGCCAATTCAATTTGGGTATCCGTAATTGTACTTGAATTGAATAGGTGGTAACCGGGTTGATTAGTTCCTTCCCGGGGAATTGTGTAATCGAATTGTGAATTACTCCGCGTAGGTAGTAATTGGTTCGAATCGGGCTTTTCTAGATTATAATGCAATTGAACAACATCTTCTACGGGCGTACCTAGGAGTGTTAGTTTGATTAGGGGCAATTAACGGGCGTACCTTAATTGTCTAAACTGAAAGGAAAAGTTGGTTGTCTAAGCGGACCTGACAACTATAACTGGTTTATCAATTGGCACAATGTTTATGCATCGATGATCTTATCCAAATGCCATTCCAAATCAATCTTTGAACTAGAGGTTTTTAATTCCAATACTTTGTTTTAAATATATGTTCTTGATCTCACTCATCATTTTCATAGTTTGTAGAATTACTTAGTTTTTAGTTCTTGTTATCATTTTATTGTTCTCAAAATACAAAACCCCCCCTTTTAAATATTGTATATATTATGAGAATGTGGTATTCCAATCCCTGAGGACTCGACCCTTGTCACCGCTATACTATATTCATTTTGTGCTTAGTGACACAGGAATTAAATTATCTTTTGCAGCTATACGACAAGCTGCCAGGGACAGAATTAATGGGACGGAGGGAGTAATTTTTAAGAGAATTTTGAAAATTCATATTCTATATATAATTGGTTTAGAGTAAATTAGTTGTTTTCGTAAAGCATATTATAAATAAAATAATCGGGTGTATAAAAAGTTATGGGATACGAATAGATCCATCAATAAATAAAGAAGGATTTTGTATTCTGGATATTGGATTCCACTAGAATGTGACGATAATTTTACCTGCAAAAAACTTATCCCAAAAAATTATTTGAACTCTCTCCCATTAAAACAAAGCCATTATTTGGATAAAAAATTTTGATTGGTGGAATGAATATTAGCCCGTCTGAATTAACCAAAATCCTCATTCGATTTCAATGAAAAAAGTCACACTCGCATTTTTGTTTTACTATGACTATAAAAAAAAGTCAATGTCATCAATCTTTAAAGAATGTGGACTCTATCTTAAAAAATCGGTTTTTACCCATGTTAGTGATTCGTTGCAAATTTGCAATATATCTTGTCACTAGAAAGATGGGATTCCAAGTATTAATATGTAATTAAGATGAATTAACCCAAGATACTATAAGAAATGTTGTTAACAATGAAAATTATATATGATAGAAAATTGCATTCATGTAGGTGATGGTAATTTGTAAATCTGGTATTGATCTTGGAGGTGTACAATTAGATGTGACATTCAGATGATAATTTTATAAACTATACGGGAGATCCTATAGCAACAATTGTTGAGAGTACTTATACACATATAAACTGCACCACTTCAAATCAATATATTTTTAAAGATATTGCTATACTAATCCCCTATTAATGAGATTGTTAAAATAATTACGATTAGATCATGGAATGTATGTCCGCAAATGAGAATGTATATATATTAGTTCCTAACAATATTTGTCAAGAGAATGAAAGCATAGATAATGCCAATGAATTATATTCACTGAAATATCTAAACACGATCAATTATTCTGGATTACCGAATCAGAAATATAGTTGAATTAGGGTTGCATAGTCATGCTTATTAGGAATATAGATCCATCAAATAAAGTATGCAATGTAAATAGGTTGATAATAACCAAGATGCGGAATCATATTATTGAGGTTAAACTAATTTTTAGGAAACTATGAAAGTAAAAAATTCTTGATTGGTAGAATGATTATGAGCCTATCTGATTTAACCATTTTCCATTTGATTTTAGATGAGAAAATTTCAACTTGTAGTTTGTTTTGCTATGATTATAAATAAAATTCAATTCTAATCTTTAAAGAATGTTTGACTTCATCTTCCAAAACCAGTTTTTAGCTTTGAACAGTTATGTTGCAATATTTCGTATCACTAGCAAGATGTGGCTCAAAGTATTAATATGCAATTAAGAATGATTAACTTAAGATATCATAAGAAATGTTGTTTACAATAAAATTTATATATGACAGAAAATTTGTAAAATGGATACTCGATGTAGGTGATGGTAAGGTCGGTATTGATTTTGAAGATCTACAATCAGATGTGACATTTCCGTATGATATTCTCATAAATTATACGGGTGATCCTATAGCGACAATTTTTAAGAGTACATATACAAATATGAACTGCACCACTTGAAATTCAGACATATTAAAGATAGTACTATATTAGCCCATACCAATGAGATTTTCAGGAATGAAATTTTTGTGAGGGAATTTTTCATATTATACTTAATACTTATATTTATATTTTATTTTAGTTTAGTTTAAATTTCAAATTAAATAAAAATATTATTTTAATAATTATTTTTATTGATTTGTTAGGTTTGTACCGGATAAGCCACAGAAGCTAAAGAAAACAGTATAATATAATTTCTTAGAGGGTTTTGTTTGTGTGTTTTGGGACAGATTATCTGATGATTGCGTTTGCAAAATGCAAATAATCAGTTAATCATGTTTGTGTACTAACTTATAATAATCTATTATTTGCGTTATGAGGGAATGAAAAACTATTTTCTTGCGGCTACATTTTGGTGCTGCAAGAAAATTGTATTTAGCCAGAAATATATTTTACTATATCCAAACACTTTTTATTGATTATCTTATTATTGCAATTTGAAACAGCATAAGCCGATCCAAACAATTAATTTTCTACAGCACGTTTTGTTAATTATCTGATTATCTATTTCCTAAATGCTACAACACTTTTTAAAACGCATATCCAAATACCCTCTTAGTTAGTTTTAAAAATAGTTAAATTATATTATTATATACATCATCTTTCAAATAGATATAAAATCTTTACATATTTTTCATTACTCAAAATATAATTTTTTTATTATTTTATAAAGTATAAGTATATATATTATATAAAATATATAATTATGCCCGTCGAATCTCGGGTTACTTACTAGTAGTTGTATATAAAAAATCAGAAAATGCAATATACAGTAGCTATTATTTTGGGAATCAATGGGTCTGATCCCAACAATACAGCCTCTCATACGGTCGTTCTTCGTGTAATTTTTGCGAAGATAGATAGATAGATAAACGTTGCTATTACAATTTACAATTGAAATCATATGACCTTTTATCGACGGAAACAATTTGAGTCCTCGAATTAGAATTATCTGGACAGAATTGATGCTGCAGAAAGTTTTAAATTCAGGTCACTATTATTTGGATTGGCTGAGGAGTGAGTTTTCGACACCCATATGGGCTGTTCTGATCGCTGGGGTTTTCGTCGTTACCAGTCTCACCCTTTCGGTTTACCTTCTCTTCGAGCATTTATCCTCGTACAAGAACCCCGAGGTGGTTTATTTCTTGTGGGACTGTCAAGGTACATGTAATTTCTCTTTTTGTTGAGGCTTTCTTGGTCACAGTGTTCTCTTTTGATGATGACAGGAGCAAAAATTTTTGATCGGAGTGATATTGATGGTACCTTGCTATGCTGTTGAATCAGTAAGTTTCCATCTTTGGTGATGTTTTCTTAATTTTTATCCTTTTTTTCAAAAAAAAATAAAAAATGATGTTCTCTTCAATTCGGATGTCTTGTGATTGATCCTGAGATGAATTTTGGTTATTATTATTTGTAGTTGAGAATTTTTTGTGTAATAGAAGTGGGTTTCTGGTTTTACATATTTTTTGTTCTAAAAGTGTTTGATAAGGGTAAAGATTCATGAAGTTGACTGGAAGAATTTGATTGTGTATCATGCCTACATTGAAATATTTGTAACTCATATCTGAGAACAACAATCGTTTGAGACAAACTGTTGATGACATGGAGCTGGTAGTAGCTCTTGGAAATCTGTTTAATGATACTCACTTGGAATTCAACTTAATGTTTTTTGATGGGTTTAATGATTTTCACTTGGATTTCTGTTTGACTGTGGTGATTTAAGTTCATCTATTACCACTGTTAAAGCTAACCTACTATAAATTTCTCTTATTCTTTTGTTTGCAGTTTGTATCACTCATAAAGCCTGATATTACCGTTGATATTGGCATACTTCGTGATTGCTATGAATCCTTTGCTATGTACTGCTTTGGGAGATACCTAGTTGCTTGTTTAGGTATGATTATTGTTATTTTTATATCCAAAGATATAGTATACACCATTGAAAAATATGTATCAGCCTATATGATTCACAGGCTTTGATTCTCCTTGTTTCATGATATCCTTTTGTTGTTTTCGTCCCTATTATATATTCCCACAAGTCCTGAATTAATAGATTGTACTGTGATGCCACAAGATCATGGTTCAACAAATTTCTTTCTTACCCAAAGATAGCAATGTCTATTTTCCGAAGTTAGCTAATTAAATTTTCTCACGGTAATTAGGTGGAGAAGAAAGGGCAATAGAATTTATGGAGAGAGAAGGGCGTGCATCTGTAAAAATACCACTACTATCAGACCATGGTTCAGAAAGGGGAATAGTGAAGCATCCATTTCCAATGAACTATATTTTAAAGCCTTGGAAACTGGGTCAGTGGGTCTATTGGGTCATCAAATTTGGAATTGTTCAGTATGTAAGTTTTGATCTGGATTGACAATCTTTCTATATGTCCCATTGGCTGGTCCTATCTTTTTACCGTGCATATTTGACTGAACACTAACTATGGAATGACAGATGATTATAAAAGCCCTTACTGCCATTTCAGCAGTAATTCTTGAAGCTTTTGGTGTATATTGTGAAGGAGACTTTAAATTGACCTGTGGGTAAGTTGTGTCCTGTGATTGGTAGAAAAAAGCTTTAGAATTAGTTTTGGATTTAGTAGCAATTCTTGAAGTTATTAAGATTATATTAATATTATTAGATAGATGTCAAATCACTCAAATCAAATTGCTATCATCGACATCCTATAAATATTTATTTTTTTAGTTACATGTATTACTCTTGGGTTTTTGATGTTGGTTGACAGTAATTTCCTGGACAATGATAATGGATTCTTCTACTATGATCACTAACTGTAGTATTCTTTTTAAGAATATTATGTAGTTGAAACTTGAAACCAAAAACTTCAAGCAACATATATAAGATAATTCAATAGGTAAACAAGCCTTGGGCCATGTTTTATGTTACTTTTTTAGGGCCGGTTTGATCTTCTGCGAAATCCACTTCATATGAAGCAATTGCTCTCATTTATGATACTGACGAAGACTTGATAACTTTAATAATGTATTAATATAAGCCTTATTTCTTTTGTAGGTATCCATACATGGCTGTCATTTTAAATTTTAGTCAGTCATGGGCTTTGTATTGCTTAGTTCATTTTTATACCATCACAAAAGTTGAACTGGCACATATCAAGCCACTGTACAAGTTTTTGACATTCAAGTCAATTGTGTTCTTAACTTGGTGGCAAGGTGTTGCTATTGCTCTTTTCTATGCCATTGGTTTATTCAAAAGTCCAATAGCTCAGTCTCTGCAGTTTAAGTCAAGTGTTCAGGACTTCATTATCTGTATTGAGGTAATCCTATTTAATACTTTTTTTTTTTTTTTAAATCTATTATACTATTCTATGTTTATTTATTCTGTATAAGTAATTTTGCTTTCTGTTAGCGGCATCCTTAGGCTATGTTTTGTTCAAGGATTTTAATGAAGAAAACAAAATAAAATGAGGAGGAAACTTGATTGAGAAGTACGAAAGTATATTATTTATTTTAAAATAATAACTAAAACTCTTTTTATTTTGACTGGATTAATGATCAAAATGGCAGAACTGAACATGTTAAGAGGTCTACTATTTTATCTTATCTACAAAGTTCAAGAAGTCGTTTTGAAATAAGATGTAACATAAATACATCATACAAAATTATGAACTCGAAAAATTTTGGGGGAAAAAGCATCTTGTAATGTGTAAATAGTATCAAATTTAAATACCTTAGCAAAATGTCCTTTAATTAAGGGCTGTAATTTGTAAACTTGTAATTTTCAATTGCCCTCCCCTGAATGCGAATTTGATTGTAGTCCAGGATTTAGTCGTCATGATTCAATCAGGGAAGGTATGCTGGAGAATTCTTTTAAAATGATGTTTTGCAGGTTGTGAATGAAATTCATAGGATGTTTTAAAAAAATGTTGGTGATTAATTTTTATCAACTTTGTATTTTGCCATCGCCTGTTTAGTTTTTTGATAATGTAAGATATGGAATACAAAATTATGTGTACGTTGAGAATGCTCTCTCTCTCTCTCCTGCAATTTTGCTCCTTTTTGCCATATTCGATTTCATTACTTCTTCCTTGTTGCTTTCTCTGTGTGCGGGAGTTCTGTATCTCTTCCTTTTACCTCTTCATATTTCCTTCCTTTCTTTTTTTTTTTTTTTTCGTCCTTCCATCATTGTTAGTTTGAGGATCATCCACTTCACTTCCTCGGTTCCCTATGCGAACTTCCTATTTTATGTTCTTGGTTACTTGGAGTGTATTTTTAGGGCACATGCAGTAATATCAACTCACCTTATTTGTTAGGTTGAAAAAGTTTGATGTTAAAGAAATTTATTTTATTTTTTTTGGAGCATGCTTAATGTGATGGCACCCATATAATCATAATGAGAATTGGCCATTTGGATTAAAGGAAAAAATCATTGTATAGTAAGAATGTAGCATTTGAATCAAAGCACAAAAATCATTGCTCTTCTTTTCACATGTGGTAGTGAAGAACATTGGCAACATGCAATTCGTATAGCCAACCAGCATAATATGATAGAAACGTATACATGACTATGACGACAATGTTCTAATGCACAATCAGCTACTTATGTTTCTTTTTCTTTTTTGACCCGGTCCTCAATCCTACTGCGCACTTGCTACTTCTTCATTTCATGTTCTTTGTTAATTATTTAGAGAGTCATTTTCTTTTGTGTAGTTTAACATGATTCCCTTATCATGACATGTAAAAGGGTTTTGGTTCTTTACTTGTTTAGACAAAGTTTCCATTGTATGATTATGACTAGAACGTTACTGGATCTGGATTTATTTGGGTTTGGAATGAAAGGGGAAATGATGTGTGTGTGTGTGTGTGTGTGAGTGAGCACATCTATGATAATACTATGGCACATCTATGAATTCGTAAACACATTTGGATCATGGAATATATTATTATGGCTTGATTTGGTAAAACATAATGTTTGTGTTAGGTGTATGTATATTTGAATATATATACATATATATATATATATGTTTCACATTCAAAAGTGTGTTAGTTCCACGTAAAATCTTAATAGTGATGATGAGAAACCTTAACAAGATATTATGGTGTATCTTTTATGACCTCAAATTTGATTTAAATGTAAGCATGATTTGAAAAACAATTGTCTTATTTCTAGTTGTCATGTTAATTGTGTAAGTATGAATCAATCTTTGGATGCAGGACAGATGGGAATTGCTTCTGCAGTTCACCTTTATGTTTTCCCCGCAACGCCTTATGAATTAATGGGAGATCGCTTTTCTGGAAGTGTTGCAGTTTTGGGAGATTATGCATCGGTTGATTGTCCCTTGGATCCTGATGAAGTTAGGGACAGTGAACGTCCTGTGAAATTGCGCCTTCCACAACCCGAGTACAATGACAGGAGTGGAATGACCATCCGAGAGAGTGTTAGGGATGTCCTCATCGGTGGTGGTGAATATGTGAGTTTCATCCAACCTGACTATTATTTTTGTGAGATTGTTGATAACTTGATATAGAAACATTAATGAGCTTATTATATGTTATTAGTATTACCAAGGGTAGGATGTATTTGGATACATTCCGATTCAATGTCTAGTTTGTTTTATGGCATAGGATTTAATATTTTTTTCCTTTTTTAAAAAAACTTATACTGTAAAATATAGTAATAGTTGAGACATATAGCCTCTACCATGAATTACTGCTGTAAAGTGCTGGATCCACCAAACCATCAACACCACGCAACAACATTTTCTTTTGGTTGTATTTTAAGTACTTGTGGTTGGAATTTTTCATCAAAACTCAACCACTTTAGTTCATGGCAATTTAATACTGGCGAGAAAGAGGTTTCTATTTATTTATGTGTACAATTTATAGATTTTGATAGCCATCTGTTAAAAATTAAGATTGATTCAGTGATATACCATGTATTACTGATTAATTTTCATTGAGTTTTTTTTTTCCCCTTCCTTTTTTTGTATTCCTTTAGTTTGATTTTGATTCACTTTAATTGTGGTATAGACTATAGATACTTCTGTTTAAATTTAATTATAAAAAATACCAATAGAAATAGAGTAGATGCTAATAGTACGACTTTTCTTGCTACTTTTTTTGTAGCTCTTTGTTCAAATTATAATCAAATTTTGTTTTCTTTAGCTACGGAATATTATCAAAAAAGGATTATATGATACAATAACTCTTTAAGGTATAATTTTAGTAAAACCAAATTGCGCAATGATTATGTGTTGGCAATCTTGGCGGTGAATGTTTGCAAGTATAACTGATCCGTACCAATGTATTCCATTTCTTTTTCCACAGCATTTTGTTGAAATCTTCAACTGTATGTCGTGATGAATAGAAGTAATAGCTTTCTCTACCTTTATTCAATGATTCTGTTGTCTCCTTTGTTTGAATCTTTCTGTTACCATCTCCTTTTGATTAGTTCTGACATGCTTGATCGTTCCCAAATCTGTCTTGCTAAGAAGTGCAGTGTTTGGTAGGCATGAACTTATCACTAGCTAGAAAAGGGTGCTGCATAATATCTTGGTATATCAGTTCTGCAATGCACTCTTGACAATTGCATGCATTGACTGTCAAAAGAAAATTTAGTCGTTGACACATTCAATCAGATCATACATATTACATACATTGGAAGAGGAACAATGAATTACACATGGAAAGCAACCTCTTTTGACCGTTTTGGCTCCTCATGTTGTTCTAAAGACTTGATCCTAAATTTTTTTCTCAATAGATGTTGGAATGTTTACATACATAGGAATGTTTACATCCTCTTGTGTTGGAATGTGTACATACATTGGTGAACAGCCTTTGTTTTCATTTATTATTTTCCTTACCTCTTAATAGATTGTTGGAATGTTTACATGGTCTTTTGTTTACCATTGTTGTGTAGATTGTGAATGATGTGAAACTTACCGTCACTCAAGCAGTGGAGCCAGTCGAGAAGGGAATCACCAAGTTCAACAAAAAGCTTCATAACATCTCTCAGAACATAAAGAGGCATGACAAGGGCAGAGGAACCAAGGATGACAGTTGTGTTGCAACATCTTCATCATCATCAGCAAAAAAAGTGATCCGAGGGATAGATGATCCCCTCCTAAACGGCAGCATTAGCGACAACAGTAGCTCAAAAAAGAAGAAACACCGCCAAAAATCCGGGCATGCAAGTGCTGAAAGTGGTGGTGAAAGCAGCAGTGATATGACTTTTGGTGGTTATAAGATTCATGGCCGTAGATGGGTAGTCAAGGAATAATTACTGCAGGAATCATTTTTATACCATCAATCTAGGTGTGTTGTTTTTCATTGTACGCGAGGGTCTGACACGGAGGCCACATCTGATGACCTGAGGAAGGAATTGTGTCTAGTACGTACTGGATGGATGGCGGAAGTGGCCGGGGACATTTGCAAAATAGGCGCGTGTAGATTTTCTCTGCCTGGATGTGAAACCTCCTTGAAGGCAATATATTATTACAGGCTGATGATGTTGCTGAAGTGATAACCCTCTCGTCCTTTTGGGAAACCCCCAGTTGTGCTATAATCATCAGATGGTTAATGCAAGGATCATATTGGTTTTCTTGTCTGAAACTTCTTCAGTGCTGCAGAGTTTTAAGGTAGAGATTCATGTTTTTATGCATTTAAAGGGTTTTTTGTTTTATTTGGTTCCCGTGTTAGTTGTTGAACCACATAGTGAAGTATATGGGATATATTCATATTGCATCTCTAAACACACGTCCATTTACGTTTGTATATACTACATACTATTATCTCCCGCAATATAAGATTTGGTTATCGGTTGATCAAGAAATTAGAAACTGGTCTGCCCGAATTGATGGGATAAATTATTCTTAATCTGTTTCGTAAAAATTGATAATTTAAATATTCTTTTGCCGTTTTGAAATTCTACAAAGATTTCAAAATTCCTCGGAATTTCACAATCTATTAAAAATATAAGATAATAATAATAATAATAATAAAATTTAAAATAAAAATTTAACAATATAATTAACAAAATGCAATTAAATCAAAGAATATTACTCCATCCGTCCCAGTTGAATTCTCTCGTTTAACTTTCCGACACTATTCATTGTTCAACTTTGACTCAATATTATTGTAATTATATATTTAAAAAAAATAGTCGAGCTTGATCTCGTTAGATTCATTTAATCGTATAGTTTTAGAATATATAATTTATATAATTTTTAGTTGTATATATTTTGAGATATTAAAGATTTAAAAAATGCATTGGATGGTGTGCAGAAATGAAACGAGACATTCAAGTGAGACGGGGAGTATTAATTTTGTACGCATAGAAAATCGTTTGATATATGCCCAAATTACAGAGAAAATTTTGCATATTCTAAAATTTAAAGTCCTAACACGCAAGAGATAGAATCTATATACAGTCAAATACAAATCTTGCAAATTTTTACGGGTTCCGCCCTCTGTTTTCTCGGGGGGGAAAAAAAAATCTTGCAAATTTAAATGCTTCCGGCAAATCAAATAAGCCTAAAAGAATTAAGTTAAAAGCATACTGATGATTGTCGTCATATTGACTCATGTGTTGATGTTTGAGAGTTTAATTAGTACTTTTTCCTATATAATTGCATTTTAGAGGATCATGCCATAAATTGAAATCTTTACATGTTCTCACTTTGGTAGCATTGATGAAAACAAAACAAAAAAATATTTACACGCAGCACTCTTGGCCATCTATGTTAGGGACATGGCGATAGTATATGTAGTACTAGTATATTACAAGGAAAGAAGTAGAAAAAGACCTACTAAAATTTTGTACTTGGTTGATCCTCCTCTTCCTAAATAGTGTTGTCGTCATAAGCAGAAGAAACTAACAGGGGGTTACAAAACTGGGATGGATCAAACAAGCTTAGCCATAACAAGATGAGACCAAATTGGAAATGTTAGAAATACGATGAGGAGTATGAAGAGCAGGAACGCAATGCACGCCCACTTCCTGGAACCCTTCTGGTATTCCCTCGCCACCTCCAGGTTCTCCGTCCCCCGCCTCACGAACGAGCTCGCGTGCGCCACGTGGCTCTCTATGTCGTTCAGCTGCTGCCCCTGCGCCTCCACCAGCGCCGCCATGTCCAGGAACAGCTGGTGCAGCTCGATCAGGTTCTTCTCTATATCCTTCACCGCGTCGTGCCTCTCCTGGATCTCCGATATGGCGTCCATGATCTGCCCCCTCCCCTGCTCCTGGATCGCCTTCTGAAGGAACGTCTCGCTCTCCCCGCTCTCGATCATGTTCTCGATCGTCTCGTCGTCGGCCTTCGACCCCGTCACCGTGAAGTACCGCCGGGCGACGGTTTCCTTGTACTCCTCATTCATCCGTGCCCGGAGGCCCTGGAATTCGTCCATCATCGTCTTCAGCTTCTTACCGAGGCCGCCGACCACGGACGTCCTGGTGCGGTCCGCGGACGAACCGGGGCCGCAGCCGGGGACGCGGCGGTTGGCGGCGTTGGATTTCTCGAGGCCCTCGAGCTTGCCCTTGATGAGCTTGACGCGTTTGAGGACCTGGGTGATGTCGGCGTCCATCTTGGCGCGGAGCTCCTTCATGGTCTTGGCATTGTGGGCGGTTTTGCAATCCTCGTTGGCCTGCTGGAGGCGTTTGTAGAGTTTCTCGACGTCGGCCATGTCGGCCTTGACGGCCTCCACCTCCTCGAAGAATTTGTCGAGGTTGACGCCGCCCTCAGCGGAGGCGCCGCCGGCCTCGAGGTCATTGTCATTGTAAG
Organism: Hygrophila difformis; assembly: GCA_030278955.1. Lineage (NCBI taxonomy): Eukaryota > Viridiplantae > Streptophyta > Magnoliopsida > Lamiales > Acanthaceae > Hygrophila > Hygrophila difformis. The sequence goes on from JAOANR010000006.1 coordinate 5,991,892, forward strand.
TTTTGAGGTCCTGATATTTCTTGAAAGATTGTGAAGAGAAGAGGTCATTCATCTTAATTGGTGGTCGTTTTTTGATGAGGGGAATGTTATTTATTAGTTATATGGCAATTTGCCCGGCACCTCTCTTCTATTCCTCTCCCCGACTGGGCCGTTCATTGCCAACACCAACACAGACCTCTTTCTCACCGCCTCTCATATTTTGGGAGGTCAATCTTACTTTTTTTTTTTAATTTTTTAAAAAAAGAAGTTAATATAATAGAAAATTGGAGTATATAAAAACAATATTTTATAAAATAGAAAACTTGACATTTCTTTAATTTCTTCATCCACAAAAACATAATCTAATGAATAGTAGAATATTTATATATCAATTTAATATAAGAATGTAAGAGTCATTGCAGGACAAGAATGTAAGATTAAGCATGCCAACATATATGGCAACATGCATCTACAAAAATGGAAGGATAATAAATTAGCAAAATTAAACACGAGATCATCAATTGCAATATAAACTTATTAGGCCGGGTAGCAACTTTATACAGTAAGTAACTATTAAGCTGAGGGTAAACTGGGCATATATATGGCTAATTCCAAAATGGCAAAGAGACTTGCAGGTTTCCTTCTCATGAAGTAAAGTATATACTAGTATATCCATGCAGGTTCCTGTTAATAAAGAATTGATACCTGCAGGTTCCAACCCATGAACTCAATCACGTGAATTTCTTCACCTTTATGGAGTTACTAACATTCCAGTTCCAGCAGGTTGGCTTCTTCAGTTTCCGATCCTTTTAACCCTTAATTATATTCCTGATTTGATTCCAGCCACACATCCATTTTTGCCTTCCAACATTTGTTCTTCATTTTGAGCATCCTCCTCTCACAGACGACGACTGCCTCTTCCAACATGTCTTCATCATCTTCACCAGATGCATCATCATATTACCCTTTTAATTTGTTCTCTTCCAGCGGTTTCTGACTTCAAACTAATTAATTCACATCTCAAAGTCAAAGTTCAATGATCTACAAACTTTCTGCATATCAGCATTTCATATAAATTACAAGAATCCCATCGTCGTCAACTAGTTAGTTATTTAAATTGAAAGCAAGAAAAAATACTAGTAGTAAATTCTAAGGTGGACTGGTGTTCCCTCAATTTTTGACTTGGAACTGCTTCTTGATGACCCTGTGGAGAAGAAAAATACTCCATAGTGCACATAAACAGTAATCTAGACTAGACCCATAGTTTGTAAGGAATGATAACCTCACAATTATTATAAAGTCAAGTTGAATGAATGCACACCGCCATCTGCAAACTTGTTGCATTTCAATCCATCATCTATATCATACACACATACCAATTAGCTAGGGGCCGGAATTCATCAATCAAACCTGGAATAAATAAAATTACATGAAAAAGGCCAGATAATAAATAGATAAATCCGTCGAGCCCGTCTAGCATGAGGAGAACAGAATAAATGGTAGCCAAGAACAACTCGCCGGCCAATGAAGTTGAAGACAGCCTCTGCCGGCAAGTCATCCTTGGCTGCAATCCATCCTCTACCTCTCCATGCAAGACTTCAAAGGATCTATATAATTAATGTGTGCTTTTTTTTTTTTGTAAAAGAAGATAATCTCCCCCGACTTGTTTTAAGGTATGAAAAACAATTTAGGCGAATAATGAAGCAAACATGATGCAGGGTTATATATATAAGCGCAGCTCCCCCCCCAATCCCTATTCCCTATTCCCTAGAGGATGTATGTACTACTAACTACTAATAATGAATTCCTATAAAGCAAAGCGGCAATGACGATGATAACCAGAAATGAGTGGACACAGTAAGGCCACATGAGAACTGTCTGTCCGACACTGGAAGCAGATTCAATGCATGGGAAGCATCCCCTATATGGGCCAACCAGCTATCGTTTTGCCCCATTCACTGGGGCCCATCATGCCCATCCTCCATATATCATCATGAATACCATGACCACTTCCACTTGGATTGGACATGAATATCATAATATGATGATGGATCTCCACCGCTTTAATTATACTACTGCTACTACCAAACATTTTTATATCAATTTAATTAGGATGATCAGATCCATCTTAAAACGTTTAACCAGTGATATACTTCCTCAGTTTTTTTTATTAGCTACGTTTGACATTTTGCTACTATTCGCTTATATATTTTGACTTAAAGTTTTATCATGATTATATATGTTAAAATATAGCCAAGTGAGATTTTGTTAGATTCGTCTCTTCTTGTAGTTTTTAAATATCGAACTTTTAGAATTTTAATCTGTACCAAATTCGAGTTATTAATAGTTTAAAATGTGCATCAAATTGCGTGCTGAGTGGATCCGTAGCAATCTTTTAAAAATAGAGGAAGTATCAGGTGCTAACTACTATGTAATAATGGATTAATTTTTTTGTGAATTGTGAGGCAACCTAAGCTAAGCTAATTAAACCCTTATTAGTATTAATTGTTCAGCAGCGAACAGAAACAGTCCTTCACTCAAATCTCTATAGATTTGTTTGTCTACCCTACTTGTGTATTTAATGTTGAATGCTATTTATAACTGCATAGGAATAAATTCCCCATGTGTCATCATGATCAATTGGGCTTGCCGACATATATTGATTATTTATTTATTTAATTTTCATTTAGTTAAAATGCAGAGATTTTTATTTATTTAGTTTTTGTACTGTGGCAAGATTTAACTAAATGAATATGTTAATACTTATTTCATATTTGAATAATATTAACGTTTGCATAGTAAATATTATTAATTGAATAATTTTGATTTGATTTTTTCATACAGTTACATAAGATAAAACATAGTTAAGTGGGATCTTGTTATATTTATCTAATCACGTAGTTTTATAATATTAAAGTTTTATAATTTTTTATTTTATAAAATTTGAGATATTACTCTTTAACAATGCGTATTGAATTGATTAAAATTGAAATGTTTAAAAAAAAATTAATACGAGGGAGGGAGTAGATTATTTGGACGCGTGTAAAGGAATAAGGTAGGCTAAAATCCTAATGATGTTGACAATTTCTGAGAATCCAATTAAGTCATTGCAATAATTTTTCTCTTTTTAGCTATAAAAAGTGGTAAAGATTGAGAAGGGTGATTGATTAATTAGTAGATGGATTATTTCTTTTGAGATGTATTAAACTATTAGAAATGTAGGAGTTAATAACTTTGAAGTTTTTGGGAAGGAAGGGGTTGACTAAAAATAAATTATTGATGTCATTCTTCAGATCATGGAGGGGATTTAGGCAGGTGGGCTGCCATAAAATATATGGTCTTATTAAGTTTTTTGGTAAAATTATTATTTATTATTAAGTTAAATGATAGTGCATTAAAGCAAATTCCAACTTTTTCTAGTAGTAATTTTTTAGACTTAGCTCATTAGAGTAATTTTAACTTTTGAGTTAAAGTACACAGATGACAAGTTTAGATCAATTTTATGTTATTAGAACTGAAATAAGCATCAAAGTGAAAGATAAAAGACTAAAAGGGCAGAAATAATGAGGGAAAAATTAACAAATTGTACCTTTAAGTTTCAAAATTCACCGAAATAGTCCCCTTGGTTTCAATTGGAAAAATTAGTCCTCTAGGTTTGATTTTTTTTTTCTTTCTCCAATTTAGTCCTTTTGACATAATAAATTTAATTAACATTTAATAAAGGATAATTAAGCCATTAATATGAGTCCAACAACCCTTAATTAAATGGGTAACTTATAACCCTTAATTTTGTTTGAATAAAATGGATTTTTGATAAATGATTATTTTGTTTGAATAAAATTAGTTTTTAATAAAATATAATTTTATTTAAATAAAATACTATTTTTTTTAATAAAATGGGTTTTGATAAATGTGTTGGTGGGTTGACCAATTTAATTAAGGATTGTAGAACCAATATTAATGACTTAATTATTTTTTATTAGATATTAATTTGGTTTATTATGCCCAAAGGACTAAATTGAAGAAAACATCAAAACCAATTTTTCCAATAAAACGAAGAGGACCATTTTGGTGAATTTAGAAACTTAAAAGAACTAAAATGTTAATTTTTCCCAACTAATGAGTAAGGTTCGGTAAGATTCAATATCCAACTCAAATTCAATTACCTTAATAATCTTTAGTTAATTTTTCCCAACTAATGAGTAAGGTTCGGTAAGATTCAATATCCAACTCAAATTCAAATACCTTAATAATCACAATCCTGACCCAACCTGATAAAACCCAAACTCAAATATGTGACTCTTATTATGGGTATTAATTAGGGCCCAACTCGCATACTCAGTAGACAAGAAGACTCGAGTGAGCATACCCCAAATTTCCATGTCTATCTGAATCTTAACCAGTCTTTCCAGTTTCCACCTCTATTTGGTGATTCAGGAGGCATATAGTAATAGTCAATGACTCCCATTTACCAGCCGAAAGAGGGGATATATGGGAATTTGGGAATTTCAATAGAGTCCCCCACTGTTGGATCGACAGGCCAGCCCAAAAATAAAGCACACAAAGAGATTCTTTAATGGGCCTCTTTCCTTCATTGAGGCCTGTAGCTAAAGAAAATTTTGAATATTTTTTGGAGGAAGAGCTGCTAGTCCTATAAAAAGTCTCATGATGGAGGAACTTTTGTTTTAAGTTCCTATCGCCCCTAATTTCAGTGCATACACTTAACTTACATATGAAGATGTGTGATTAATTAATTTATAGATAGGTCGTGAAGTACCATAATGCTTTTTCTAACCTTTGCCGCGCAGCTGGCCTTTGGCATCCAATCCAATCCCAGCCAGTTAATCAGTTATCATCGACAAATTAATACTCTAGTATATACATCCACACACGAGCAAGCAAGACAGAAACATAGGATTCAACTACACAATCCTTGGATCATATCAAACTATATTCCCAATTCTCACATTTTTCAATACTTACAAACCAACATCACTTTCATTACACCCCTCGTACCATCCGCCGCCTCTTCCTTATTACTCCTCCTTACCCCGACTCTAAGCACTTCCTTCCTCTCCACACCTGCATACACCTTTCGATCTCCTATACAAACTCCAAAACACTCACAATGGGCTCCTGCCCTCCTCGACCTTCCCGGCTCTCCACTAACAACGTTTCCTCCATCGAACACTACGACATTTACATCCCATTTTCCGCCAACAACAATGCCGCCACCGGCACCTTTATAGACTGCTACACCCCTTCCACCCATTCCACTCGCCGCACCACTTCAATTCCCGGACAGGACGACAACCTCGTCCTCAAGGACTTCGCGATGGTCCCTCTAGGCCACCACCTCTACGTAATTGGAGGCCGCCTCACCCACAGGCCAACCGACACCAACAACAAATCGTTGGCTCAACCGAGGGTGGTCGCATCCGTGCACAAATACAACGTTACGACCGAGGCTTGGGACGCTTGCAAGTCAATGGCCAGCCCGAGATTTAGCTTTGCTTGTACAATCAGTGACGGGAAAATCTACGTGGCGGGCGGGCAGAGCGTGTTGAGTCGGGCGAGGGGCATTGCGTCGACGGAGGTGTACGATCCGGCGCTGGATGAATGGAGATCGCTACCGGACATGAGCACCTCGAGGTACAAATGTGTGGGCGTGGCGTGGCAGGGGAAAATCCACGTCATGGGCGGGTTCGTGGACGACGGGGAAAATTGTGGCCCGTTCATCATGAAGCGGAGCTCGGCGGAGGTGTACGATCCACGACGCAACCGGTGGGATTGCGTTGCCGGGATGTGGGCCCTGGACGTGCCGCCGTACCAAATTGTATCGGTGAATGGGAAGATGTTCAGCTCCGGGGACTGCTTCATGCCCTGGAAAGGGCACATCGAGGTGTACGACGAGAAGGAGAATATATGGGACGTGGTGAGGGGGTCGCAGTGCGACGTCTTTTCGCCGACGTCGCAGGCGGAACTCGCCCGGCACAGAGTCTACCTGACGATGGCGCCCATTGGAAGCCTGCTGTATTTCCTGGTGGGGTACAGGATGCCCGGCGGGGATCCAGGACTGCGGACGGAGGTGCAGGCATTTGACACGGCGGCGAACGGCGGCGGGTGGCGGATCTTTGAGCCGATTGAGGAGCAAGGAGAGAAGGAGCTGTGCGGCCATTGCTGTGTTCTCAAGAGGGAATCGTGAGCCGCTGTGGCTTACTGGCTATGTTGACCCATATTTCGTATTTCGCTCTATTACTAGCTATATATTAAGCGGATTATTACAAATTGGAATTGCCTGATATCATGCGGCAAGAGAAAAAATGTAACTTTTCTTCTTTCTACAGTTACTACGATGCATGTGAACGCGTAAAAACAATTAGCGTAATAAATTTTCAAAAAAATACTAATAATGATAACTGTAGTTTGATATACATATCAGTATCACCTAATACTAGTTCGTTGCTTTTCCTAACAAAGGAAGGAATCAAATTCTCGTAATCTTAATTTGCATATATCAGGTCAAAAAAGACTAGGGCACATTCATTGTTTGAAAATGATAATACGGTACAATCAAATGTCCTATTCAATTCATGTTTCATATACTTATAAATGGATAGAGAACAAAAGGCGGAGAACAATATTATTGCCGATCCGAAACTTCTTATGCGTGTCTTTACTTTGCGGCAGTACAATAATTTACATCAATTCATATCCGATGATTGCTAGCTCATACTACCTCCATATCACACAATATTCTTTACATTTTACTATTCACACACAAATTTACACTTAAAATTTTATGATAGTTATACAAGATAAAATATAGTCGAGTGAGATCCTATTAGATTCGTCTGGTAGTGTAGTTTTTAAATATTAAACTTTTAGAATTTTTACTTGTACCGAACTTGAGTTATTAATAGTTTAAAATATGCATTGAACTGCATGAAAAGTGAGTGCATAATAAGGGTCCGTTTGGATTGGCTTTTAAAAAAAGCAGAAGTCAAAAGCAGAAGCAGAAGTAAAAACCAAAAGCAGAAGCAGGTAGCTTTTGTGTTTGGATGGAATGTTTGAAAAACAGCTTTTTTTCAAAAGTGTGTTTGGATATGTAAAAGTGAAAAGTGCTTTTGAAATGTGTAAATTACCAAAAGGATATGCTATTTATATATAATACTCCCTCCGTCCCATTCAAGATGTCTTGTTTGATTTCTGCACACAATCCAATGTACTTTTTAAATCGATCATATCTCAAACTATACATAAGTAAAAAATATATGAAATATATATTCTAAAACTAGACGATTAGACGAATCTAACAAGACCGAACTCGACTATTTTTTTCAAATATTTATTTGCAATAATATTGAGTCAAAGTTAAACAATGAACAGTGCCAAAAAGTCAAACAGGACGTCTGAAGTGGGACGGAGGGAGTAGTATATATTTATAGTGTAATTAAAATAAATTAATAGGGGCATTTATGACTCTGCACACATTACTATGTGCTTTTGGCTTCTGCTTTTCGGAGAAGCACCCCCTGGGCTGCTTCGGAGAAGCAGCCCAGACTCCCAGAAGCACTTTTGCAGCTTTTCGAGGTGCTTTTGCTTTTTCTAAAAAGCCAAAACAAACACTCTTTTTTCTTCGAAAGTGTTTTTGGCAGATGCAAAAGCCAAAATCACTTGAAAAAAAGTCATTCCAAACAGGCTCTAAATATTGTGACATGGAGAATAATGTATAATTCACTTGTCTGCATAGTCAAATACTAATTCATGGTTAGAACAGATATGCTTTCAGCTTTATATAGAGGTGTAAATGAGACTGATAGACTCGTGAATTATTCGAGTTCGGCTCGGCCAAAATTCGGTTCAAGCTCGAATCGAAATGGCTCGGTTCGAGCTCGAGTTCGGCTTGTAACACTCATGATCTCAAGCCGAGCCAACTACTATTCGACTCGAAAGCTCGATAATAGGCACGATTTATTTTTATACATATATTTATTTATTAGTAAATATAGAAATTGTATAAAATATTAAAAGTATAAGTGTTATTATATATTGTTTATATCTTTTAATTTTTAAATTATAAATATATATTATTAATAAATATTTTTTTAAATGTTATTTAAATATGTAGATTATATAAAATATAATTAAATATATGCAATATATTAAGTATAATTTCTTTTATAAAAGTGATACTGTTCGAACTCGGCTAAAATTCATCAAAGCTCGGTCAATGCTTAGCTCGAAGTAGTTCGGTCAACGGTCGGCTCGGTCAAAGCTCGGCTCGGCTCGTTTACACCCCTAGCTTTATATATATGTGGCCGATCTACATCCAAAGACCAAAATCATATGTAGTGATTTATATTTAAAGGGATTGTTGAAATACCCTTATTTCGAATAACCCTTTGGAAAGTGACGAAATGTTGAGCGCGCGCACTAGCTAATTTAATTACGGGATTCAAATTAATCATCAATAGCTTCAAGTGGAAACTTAATTTATTGGATTCAAACAGGTGAAATCACCGAGCAAATCATTAAAAGTCAATCAACAATCACACCTAGCTCGACTCGTGACTGAAAATCTGGAACAGTTACGTTGATCCAACTATTACATGCATGATTAAAATATTCAACAAATTAAAGTCACTAAATTAAAAATTATATACTCAGCAGCTCCATAAAGTATATGATATTTATACCATCAAATGGCGTTACAAATAAAAACAAGGTCTACAATTACTTACTTTTCTCTAATTTCAACATCATTATTACCAACGCCTATCAACTTGGCATCTTGTCATCTTGTGTGTTTTGGAATTGTTGAAATGATTAACTAATTACTTCTTCAATCCCCAATTCAATACCATAAAAGTCCTTTACTAATGCTCCTTTTGATGTTATAGATCATTTTAATACTCCATTTGTCTCGATATATATAGATACACTAATAATTGGAGTATTAATTGTTTCATCATTTTATTTATCTATTTAATTAATTATTATATCAAAAGTCAAAACTACAATTAAAAAAATACACTCTAAAATATTTATCCTATGTTTTATTTATTTTTTTCACATTCTAAAATATTTTAATTAAGAACTAATCCCAAAGGACTTGAGTATATAATTTAAAATTACTTGAGGGCAACAAAGGCCTGAGCTTGAAATTGTGGAGCTAGGCTCCTCCTCTAGAGTCTCTCTATCTTGATCTCTGTGAAGGAGATGAAGAAAACACTATTCTAAGCAACACCCACAATTCCAAGATTTTTGAAACTTGAAGCTCACTGCTTACTGTACTGTTCTGTTCACCACCATTTCTCGATTTTCCATTTCCCAACACTTCTAGTATTTCCTACTTGATGTATGCTACCACTAATTCCTGCTACTACTGTCTACTCATCGACGCACATTCCTCAATCCCCACTCACCTAATCGCTACTGGGTTCTCTCACTCATGGATTTCCTCCGGCTGCCCAATGCCGATTTCTTCTGAATTAACCCATGTTTTTTCTATCTATGCATAGGAGTTTTCAGAAAATGGTGAGAGGTCCAGGTATAGGTGCAGGAGCTGCCTCGCCATCGGCGGCGCCTGAAGCTGTCACTCGCAGCGTTCCTGTGGTTGGAGAAGATCGTTGGAGAAGCTTTGATAATTCCGTCAATGCGGTGTCTTTTGGGTTCGTTGCCACCGCTATTCTCATATCTTTGTTCCTTGTCATGGCTATTTTTGAGAGGTTCCTCCGCCCACGTTCCTTTACCGCCGCCGCCGGCGGAACCCGCAGCCCTGGTGGTGATGAGGCCAATTTGAGGAAACCCGATTATCCTTCTCCAAAGGTGCATCTTTTTTCTCTCTCCTGCTCATGGGTTAATTTTTTGAATTTTATAATTTTTTATATACGGTTATTTATTCATAGTACACTAGTGAAACTAAAATCTAATGTAAATTCCGAGTTAGCTATACAGAATTACAGTTTACACATAATTGGAAATGATCAAAATGGTTTTTCAAATTTTGTGACGTACTATAAATGCATTACCTTTGTTGAGAGTTCCTGTAGTTATTTCCCTTATCATCTGAAATGGTGATGGCTTAAAGACAGGCAGATCGATGTTAGCATCTTAATAATGTGTGCAAATTTCTCATGACTTCCTGTTTTTACCTTGGATGGTTTAAATTTATTATCTAGTTTTGTATCGCTATCTGCTTTAACAGATGCAAATCGCAATGGTCAAGTTGGAGATACCTTTACCTTTGCTCCATTCGATTCTGTCATAGAAAGATTGAGCTGATATTAGACAGGGAGGTTCCCTCTGGGCCCCCTTTTATGCCATTACAAGACCTAAGTGCTCTAATTGTCCCTCTCTTGGACACTTCATGTTGGCCGGTCCTAAAACAAGTACATTGTACTTTACGTGTCGAAATCTAGTATGAGGTGTTTTATGGTTCGGTAGCTCTTGTTCCATCTTTTTCCCTTGAAATCTTTTGAGTTAATTATTGCCTTCCCTGCATTCAACCTCACCCTGAACATAATTATTCTGATGATAATTTCACATGTTTTCTTTCCCTAAACACTCAGTGATGTCAAATCATGGTTTCTTTTGAGTTCGTAAATTGATGATATACGATGGATATGCAAATTGAAATTCAATGTTTCTTCTTGTCGCATATACCTGTTTTTTCCATTTATGTTGTATTACTAGAATTACACTACACCTGTTTAAGTTGTGCGGCATAACAATTTTGATATTGCCGTTTGAAGCCAATGTTTGCGCTCGTCTTAAGAAAGCTTCCACAATTTTGTGTACAATCGATCTGCATTCTATTTGTTCATTAATTGTTGTCCTGTGAATCATCAATCAGCTCAGCATTGCTGACAAGCTTTTTGTTTCTAACTTTATTATTAGTATTATTATCCACAAAGGTACCATTCACTTTTGGTCGTTCCAATGGAATTAGTAAAAAAGTTCTAACCTTTAGACACCAATGTGAGGCTATTGTGGAGATGATATATGCTTTTATGAATATTTCTTTGTGTCAAGGGGACCCTTCCTTGCCCACAAGCATGTGATATTGTCCAGATATGTAAGGCTTAAACAATCATATTGCTATTTTCTTTGTATCTTTTACAAATAGAATGTTGGATACTCCCATCTGATCTGCAGCCATCCCTGGCACATAGTGAATAAGGTTATCAGATCTGAACAATTTATGAAAACCTTTTGATGTAATAATCACCACTTGATCTGGCATCATACTGTAACATTGACTGTTATAGAACCCTTAACATGCCAAGATGGTTGTAAGTTATTTGGATTTTGAATTCATTTCATGTTATAGCAAAAAGAAATATTTTACTTGGTCGATAACCTTCATGAAACAGCTAAGCCTGACTGCCTGAGTACAATCTACCACTTTTTTCAAACCTTTTTTTTTTTTTTTTTTTTAGTGCAGGTGTGATCTGCCAATGTTTGTGTTGGTTTAAAGTTTCATGCGCATGTTCATTTAACTGTGCATTTTGTGAAATGCAGATGTCTGTGTATCCAAAAGGAGTGTCCGTACTGATGCCCGGAGAACAGATCCCCACTTTCCTTGCACATCCAGTGCCAACGCCATACACTCCCGAATGCAACGACTCTCAGATGAGACTTCCCTCGTAGCAAATGTTCCAAACCAGAGGGCTACCTCAGCCATAATCTATACCCATTCCTGCTGTAGTGGGATCTTGTGGGATGCATTATATATGTATATGTGCATTTGAGTATCATAAATTTTCCGGGGTTGGTTCAGATGCAATGCAAGACTATGAAAATCTATGTATATTCATTTTTATTTTACATGAAATGTTTGCTTTCCTCTTCTTGCTACACTGGTCATTCTATATCTCATGCAAAATTGTTCTTGTGGCAATGAGCCTCTTCTTTTCACATTTTTCTTCTATTGTTGTTATTCCAATCCTTCAAGAAAATCAAGTTCCAGCTGGAAGTCCCGGCGACTAACGAACGTGCATGTCTGATGAGGTTCGAAGTTTGAGCTATCTGGGTAGGGCCCCAGTTGGATGCTGCTATTATTGTACAATTTGAATCTCTTAAGTCCTATATATCTTCTTCACACCCGCAAAAGCCACAGTGATGTACTCCCTCCATCACACCTCAAGTGTTTTGTTACTGTTGGGCACAAAAATTAATGTAGAATTAATTTGTGAGTATATGATGCAGTGTGTTCTTCTTGTATTCGGCTTTTATTACTTGTAGGCCCAATTTATCCAGTTGTTGGCCAATTGGGCCAAGTAAGAATAGCCCAATACTGAAAACTGAAAACAATTACAGAAAACTGAAAAACAATTGGGCCTAAAACTTGCCCTATTATTACTTGGCCCAATTTATACAGTTCATCCGATTTGGGTTCAACTTTCAACCCTTTTTATATGGCAAAATAAATTTTAAGATATGTTTTGGTAACTTTATTACTATTACATAGGAGTATAATAAATTTGGATTTGGATAATTTCAGTACCTAATAATTTAAATTTTTTTTTAATAAAAAAATTACATTCAATTTTATAAACTCTCTCTTTCGTTAAATGGTATATACATTTATATTCTCCAAGTAGCATGGCTATAATTTATGCAAGGAGAAATTGAATTTAGTTCTCTTTACCCAGAAGCCATAATGTAATCAACGTTTCTGATCACCTGGTAATGAGTGCGCGCTAATCAATAACTATAAAAGAAACTCTATTAGTAGTATAATTCTCTGTTTTGGTTTTGCAATAATTATTGCAGCAGTAGCCTTTGTATTGTGATTGGCGTAAAGGGAGTTTGAGTTTGATGGATTTGGGCAGACCTATTTGCTATTAGCCTTTTGAACTACTTAATGGTTAAGGTTTTTGTATTAAAGTATTCAAAGGGAATATATTTTTTTGTTAATCCATATGACCCACCCTTCAACTTTGCGTTTCCCCCCCATATCCTTTCCCTTCATGCCCAGCTTTCTCTTTCACAGTGACAATTTCCTTATCACTACAAGAATTCAACAAATTAAAGTCGATAGGGACATCTAAGCTTGTGTGAGTATTGCGGAATACTCCCTCCGTTCCTTTTTAGTTGTCTTTTTAGAGAGTAAAAGTTGTTCCAAAATAGTTGTCATTCTTAGGTAGTTATAGGTAGTTATGCTATGTTTTTACTATATTACACTTCACTTTACATAAATGCTATTTGTTGACATTTATTAATAATAAATTTAATTGAAGGGTAAAAATGTAAATTTATGAATTAATTAATGCAAACCTTGGTTATTGAAATTGAGCCGAAAGAAACAAGGAACGGAGGGAGTAAGAAAAAGTCACCCCTATGTTGCATACACTGCGCAATAAAAGAAAACAATTGAGATAAGAGTTGTACAGTAGAGTATATAAAACCAGCACGCTTGCATGTATGATTTTAAATTATTTTTATTGTATCCATATCTATAACTGAATAACACTATGACCAAATTTGGTTAGTATGCAGAATTCTGTTTCGGGAGAATCAACCTTTCAATATCCACCAGACCCTAAAAAATCTTGGGCCTAATGTGATCCGAAGATCGGTATATGCCAAACACTGAATAACTCTATGCACACTTTTTTGCACTTCTACTTTTTCTAAATTAAATCACCATCTTCCACCTTAAATATAATCTCGTATTTTTATTTTCCTTTTTATCCATCTTTTTTTTTTCAGAAGTAACAAGAGGAAAAGCACAATGGCGATGACGACTTAGCCCAAGTGGTTAAGTCCATCAACTTCCAACGGAAGGTTTGATTCCCCCCTATTTCTTCTTTTTATTCTCTTTTGTTATTTGTGTTGTACGAGTTCCCACCACTCATTTCCTAGCACATGTAAGCAAAAAAAAAAAGAAAAGCACAAAAAGAAAAACTTAAGAAAGTTTAAACATAAAAATAAATTATTTATTTAAAAACATTATAAAAAAAATACTACTACACAAAGAAGCCAGCCCCATGATATGTAAATGTGATTGTGTTTGTGGTTTAGTGCACGCGCCACACGATTCGTCGCATATAAAGTTTGAGCGCTCCCCACTCCGAGACCCTGTCAGCACGACTTCCACTTGCGCTTGCTCTTCATTTTCTTTTTGTTGTTCTTCATAAAAGAACCATTGATCCTTCAAGTGCTCATTCTCCAACCCTTCATCTTTGTTGCTCCCCAGTCCCAAATGCTGTAATGGCCAACACTTTCTGTTTTTGGGTTATAATTTATGCACACTTGATAATTGGTTTTGACTTTTGATTGTGTTGCCTTGGTCTCACCACAATATATGAATTTCATTGTTATTCTTTAATGTTTAGTCTGAGTTCATGATTCTGTGTTTTTTAAATGTAATATAGAATTGTTCAAAGTTTTGCTTTTTATTTTCCCTCTCAGAAGAATTTTTCTTGTATGATGTCGTTGCTAGTTTGTGCTGACTGAATCAGCATAAACTATATAGTGTGAATCGAGTATGTCATGTATACCTGTTCTTCAATCCTATACTTGGGTATCATAATTTTCTTACAATTTCATACGAAATATTTAATTTCATGTTGTGCTTTCTAAATGGCAATAGGACTGGACTGTTCAAACTTCAAGGTTCCCACTTTTATTCAGTACCGAAGAATTTTGCTTCTTTATGTATTGGGGTGGGGTTTCTGTTTAAGTATACTTCTTTCTTATTACTGGTTTCACGTTGGGCTTACTTTATTTTTTTCCAGAGAAAGAGTTGAGTGAAGAAGAGTGTTCTGTTTTTGTGAAATGGATACCAACAGATGTGCCCAAAGAAGCTACTTCAATTTGGACATCGTGTGTGGATTTGTTGTCCTATTCACCATCAGAGTTTCCAAAGGGTTAACCACTCCCGGTGATGGTCTGTCCAAATGATGTTTATACTTGTCCATGTTTCATTTGCTACATATATGCTTACTTGTTACTAATAATGAATTAATGATTCTGATGCTTATTTGGCTAGTTATCTTGTTTTCAGTTTCATATCATTTTTTTTTCAGAAAGAACTTCTGTGGATACATTCTTTTGTTGGTTCTCACGATGTCATTTTGTTCATTGAAATAGTTGCTGCCATTAATAGCTTATACGTTGCATTGGGATCACCCCTTCTCCCAGGATGGGTTGCCAGTGGTGGAGACCCTTGTAGTGGACTATGGCAGGGGGTCATATGCGAGGGTTCGTCCATAAGTTCAATGTAAGAACCTTTCCTTAAGACATAACTCTATCATATCTATACAATTTCAAACTATGTTCTTGCATCATATCCTATAGAACACTGAATGGAGCCAATCTGGGAGGAATGCTGGGCGACGGTCTTGGAGGATTTTCTTCGATCAAATCAATGTAGGTAAAACACTCGGGTAATCAACAGCACTATTTGCACGAAGTCACATTTAATGTCTTCATATATTCCCTCTTTTCCTGAATAACAGTGACTACTTATCGTATGGCAGAACACTGAACAACAATCATATCGGTGGCAGTATTCCGTCCAAGCTGCCAGCTACATTGAACAGCCTGTATGTTACAAATTTCGACACTTCTTAAGAGCCGAAATAAAATTGGAATCCCTATATATTGGATTCACTTTACCTTCGCTTGTATAGGTTGTATGATAGTCATTCTTTACCTTTGGCAGTTTTCTTTCAGATAATAAGCTGACTGGAAGCATACCTACTTCTTTGTCATCTCTCAGAAACTTATCAGCAATGTAAATTTCTTTTATCCATCAGCTTACATTTGGAGTGGCCCGAATATATTCTTAATGTTTGCCTTAATAGTGTACTGTCATCTTAGGTCTCTTAATGCCAATGGGTTAACTGGAGTAATTCCTGATGCTTTTGGAGGTCTTCAAGCTCTTGTTAATCTGTATGAATTGGATACCTTCATGTTCAAATGCTTAACTTAGATCGCGAATAACTTGTTTTTCATGCATTTTTTTCCATTTCCCTCTCCAGAGATTTGTCACGTAATAATTTGAGTGGGCCTTTACCTCCTTCCATGAAGAAATTATCTGCTCTTACTACCCTGTGAGTGATTGACCTATTGTTGCATAATCTACGCACCCTTCATAGGCAACTGATATACATTTGACAGTCATTTGCAGAACAATTCGCTATCAGGAACTCTTGATGTGCTGCAAGATCTTCCCCTCAAAGATTTGTACTATTCTGCGCCAGTTGTAGTATATTATTACAATTGTTTCCAAGGAATTTCAACCATATGATGAACTCTCTTTCTATCTGTCTCAGAGATATTCGGAACAACTTATTTTTGGGACCAATTCCTCCAAAGATGTTGGGAATACCAATATTCCTGTAAGCCTAAAATTCTTAAAGCTTTTGTTCAACATATATTATGTTGGTTTCTCATCTTCAGATATGACATATGAATTGCATAAATTCTGCGTCAAAATAATTTCTAAATGTCTTTTTGGGTGTGCAGGAGAGATGGGAATCCGTTCAACATTGCTCCATCACCTCTGAAAAATTCTCCAGCTGCAACACCTGCCCCAGTGCCAGCACCAGCATTGTCGTTTCCCCCTGGAGCATCTCCTAGGCAGAAATCACTGCCACCGGAACAATGGCCACCAAAACGGGCAGATGGACCATCTGCAACAAAAGTATCAGACTCTAACAGACAAAGAAAGTCTTCAAGAACAAAACGGATAGCATGGATTTCGATTGGAGCATTGTTCTCATTCATATTGTTGATTTTAGCAATCATGTTCTTTATGCATAGATGTCTCAAGGAAAGAAGAGAAGAATACAGAGACCAGAATCGGCATGAAATAATTCCATATATTGGCAGAGTAGAATGTTCTAGAGATGGTTCTGTGGTCCTACTTAGCCATGATGATAAGAAAGGTAACTCAAAAGGTTTATTGAAAATGGATTCCTTCTTCAAAAGGAAAAATGAAAATCCCTGTTTATAATTCTTTTGATTCCTTTTAATGTCGCAACACAGCCTCCCAACTAGAAGTTGTGAGGGCAAAAGAGAAGGACACACAAAGAGCAGTGGGTTCGATACCCAGCACACAAAATGGAGGAGTAATAAAACAGCATGCTACAGCGGCATTGTTGAGAAATTCATATGATACGATCATATATGATACAGATGTGATGGAGACTCCACCACCTCCACCCCTTCCATCCTTCTCCCCAGAGAAGGATATTGGAAATCCAGTTACAGCACACGGGATAACTGTGACCAGAGCTTTGACTGGACATGTACATAAAAATTCAGTAAGGGCTTACACAATAGCATCTCTTCAGGAGTATACCCATAGCTTTTCACAAGAAAGTCTTATTGGTGGTGGAATGCTTGGTAATGTCTACAGGGCAGAGCTTCCTAATGGGAAGGTATGAGTTTGGAATATCTGCTTAGTTCAGGATTGTTTACATTTCCATTCATTTTTATGCATCTGGAGAATAGGTTTTTTATTATTCATTTGTTTCGGAGTGAAGTTATCAGAGTCAACAGTTCAATGATCACATGATGAACATTATATGACAATGCTTTGGCATTGAATTACTTGAAAATATTGTAATAATGCGTTAATGAAACATGCTAACATGTGTTGCCAAGCCTAGAATCTTACTCCTTTAAGGTGTTTACAGTTGGGATTTGCCTCTAAGCCTAATATGCATGGATGTTTCTGGGAATGGTGCTTGACATGCATCACTCCCAGGTGTTTGGAAGAAAATCAAAATATAGTTGGAAAAACAAAAAGGGGTTTCATTCTGACATTGTCAATTTATATACCTCTGTAGTTGCTTGCAATCAAGAAATTGGACAAGAATGTGGTGAACCAAATGAAGGATGATAAGTTTATTGAGCTTGTTAATAGCATCCATTGTATACAACACGCTAATGTGGTTGAGCTCATGGGTTATTGCTCAGAGCAAGGAGAGAAGCTTCTCATCTATGAATATTGCAGTAATGGAACACTACAGGATGCTTTGCACTTTGATGATGAATATAAGAGGAAACTCTCATGGAATACCCGCATCAGGATCGCACTTGGAGCTGCTAGAGCATTGGTGTAAGTTAAAATAATCTATGATGGATTCTTCATTTCTCTCCTAGCTTCAGTGAAAAATTATCTTATGCGTGCGGATTAAGTTAAACATCAATTTTCTGATTTGTTTGAATTATGTTATTTAAAGGTATCTGCATGAGGTCTGTGAACCGCCCATCATTCACAGGAATTTCAAGTCTGCTAATATTCTCCTGGATGATGAACTTGATGTCCTTGTCTCGGATTGTGGTTTGGCTCCATTGATGTTATCCAGAGACATATCTCAGGTAAGTTGTAATTCATGAGCCGTGTAACTGTTGTTGTTGGTTTTCCTTGTATTAATCCTGCTATACTTATAAGCATGCATGGAATGCAGGCGCTAACAAATCTATCTGATTAATTCTCAGTTTTCGGGACAGCTGCTAACAAGATATGGTGATTGTGGTCCTGAATTTGAGTCAGGAATGTATACTGTCACGAGTGATGTTTACAATTTTGGAGTTGTGATGCTGGAACTTTTAACGGGGCGGATGCCATATGACGGGTAATGGTTTTGGTCTGGGTTGGTTTATGAATATTCAAGCTTAAAACATGCTGCTTTTTCACCATAACTTCAGGCTTCTAATTCCCTTAAACATACTATCAGATCCCGTGGTCGGGGAGAACGAGTTCTGGTCAGATGGGCCATCCCTCAGCTTCATGACATTGATGCATTGTCGAGGATGGTAGATCCTGCACTGGAAGGAAAATATCGTGTTCAATCATTGTCACACTTCGCTGACATCATTTCCCGTTGTGTCCTGGTGAGTTTATTGTTTCTGTTTATAATTTAGTTCATCCGGTATAATCATAGATTGGTAGCTGCTGAATCAATCTTTGCAATATACTCCTTATGAAGGCATCTTCTAGGTTACATTGTGTTGTAGTTTGCACTTGAGAAGTAATTAAGTTGGTTAATAATAATGCAGGCAGAGCCTGAATTCAGGCCACCAATGTCCGAAGTTGTGCAAGACCTAATGCAACTGCTACACAAGGAATCACAAGGAAGATGGGAAAGCCGTTAACTTCTCTAGAAAACTCACATGTGATGCATGTGGTAACAAGATACGCCACTGGGGTCCCTTGTCGGATAAACATCCAGAGAAAAAGGGAAATGATTGCAGAAAAGGGGCGAGAACATTGGAATGCATCTTTGAGAATTCAATTGCCGTTGTTTTGATAATTTTAGAGTTGTTGGAGCCACTTTATTTCAACAATAGGAAAAAGTGCGATACAAAGAGTGAAAAACCCCATACATGAAGTATATATATATTACTTAGAAACTCTAAAAGAATACTAGTATATCATATATACTTCCTATGTTTTTTGTTTTTTGTTTTTTTTTTGCTACGGGCCTTCATTGCACGCTGTCCAATGTACATTTTAAACAATTAATAACTCAAGTTCGATATAAGTAAAAAATCTAAAAGTTCGATATATAAAACTACAAGACGAGACGAATTTAACAAGGTCCTATTTGGTATATTTTGACTTGTATAATTATGATAAAACTTTAAGTTAAAGTGTGTGTATAGTAACTCGCTAATTGGGCAAAAACAAAACGGGTACATATCTATTCCAACTTAAGTGCCTTAATTATTATTTTTGAATGTTCCATCATAAATGTATTCTTATTATAAATAAAAATAATTTTCAACTCTTACAATTATGTGGACCCATCACACTCACCAATAAACTTCATTTTAATTCTCGTGCCCAACAATAACATAGCATCATATTGAAATAATAATCCAAATACCCTAATAGTTTGTGTAAATGTTTTGAGTAGTTATCCCACGGAGGGATCGTGCATGTTAATGTTCTCGTCATGTAAATATTAAGCAAGTGCATATCCTGATTTCAAACAATTTTTCTCAACATTACTGGTCAACAATGCTAACATTGGCAAATACTCCCTCCGTCCAATTAATAACATTTCATTTGGATTTTTTACATTGTTCATGGGCATATTAGACCCAACTTTTTATTGTAATTATATAAGAAAAAATATACACGTGTGAAATTTTATTGGATTCGTCTTTTCACATAGTTTTAGAAGATTTTATATAATTTTTACTTCTATATGTTTTAATATATTAACTACTCCCTCCGTCCTAGTTAAAACGTTATGTTTGACTTTTTTACACTGTCAATTATTCAACTTTGACTCAACATTATTGTAATTATATATTAAAAAAAATAGTTGAGTTTGGTCTTATTAGATTTGTCTATTGTATAGTTTTCTAATATATGCTTTACATAATTTTTAGTTGTATATATTTTGAGATATTAACGATTAAAAAAGTGCACTAAATTATGTGCAGAAATCAAATAGAATATTTTAAATGGGATGGCGGGAGTATTAAATAAATCCATTACCGCCTCTCTAAAAATTTGGGAAGATAAATAGTGTGAAAGATGGAGGATATGTTTCATAGTAATAGCATAGACAACATACATCGACATAGCATAGATAACTCTCGGCCGTCTTTTAACATTAATAACACTGAAAGTCTGAAACGCATTAATGTGTACATGTAATAGTATTTCTATATTAAATTTTTGTTGACACAAAACGATATGGAACTGTGGTAGTATTAAATTTTTATTTCAATAATATAATTCTATTATAACTGATAGCAGCTTAAATTTTTTGCATAGGGGACATTGTCATAACACAAGTCGGTGAGTTCGGACAGAAGTGCAGGAGGAATTCTCGCAGGACGTTTGTTGATCATACTAACCCAGACTCCAATACATCTTGCCTCAAGTATTACCTGAAACAGTTTTGTACACAAATCTAAGTGTATTTAATAAATTAAACGTAGGACAATAATGTGACTGAAAATGAAGAACCTCCATATTTGGCAGTTTGACGATCACTTGTTCTGTAATGAGACGAGTCTTGGACAATCCGACAATCTTTGTCTTCAGAACAAATTTGTCTCCACTCTAAGTGTATGTGAATATAAGCACTTTAGTCAGAACACACATAAGCACAACTTCTACTAGCCTAGTTGATGAGTAGGAAATTCGACCCCGCAAAAGAGATTAAAAAAACAATAATGAATTCTATATTTGGGAAACTAACCTTTAAAGGCATAAAATATTTCAAGGAGAGCTCTGATATAGCAAGTGCATATCCACTTTCAATAATCTTATTAACATCATAGCTTGTAAAGTCCTTTAAGAATTCATGGCAACCTGAGCCAAGGCTAAACCGTTAGTATTTTATATTTTAAAATGAAAAAATAACTAATTGAATATTACTTTTTTTCTTGGGGGGGATGAATCATGCAAATTCAAAACTTTTAGGACCAATAATTATCCAATAAAGTGAGAAAAAACCATATGATAAAATGTACAGCCTAGGGGTTAGTAAAAGAATTAATGAATTATACATTAAAATATGAAAGTATAAAAATGATAATTTTAAAAATTAAATATTTGATGGAGTGAAAATTTTGGTGTGGAAAATCATCATATATATGAATTCATTCATCAGTCTCACCATGTTGGCAATAACTAGAATAAACAGCGTTGTTTACGACTCCAAATTGATCCAACTCATAGTCCCTAACAGCAAGTTCAATTTCATGTGTCTTCCTCCTACACAAACATATAATCAAAACGATATGCAGTTGTCAAGACTGCAAAGGGAAAAATATATATATATATATGGTAATGAAACATTTGATATATGTAATTTGAAATAATAAACCTGTCGGAATTAGGTGGTGTTATTGGTTTTGGCAGTGAATGAGCAGCTGGTGATTGAGATCTGGTAGCTTGTGAATTCTGCATGGAAAGGGGGAAAAGATTATTGGGCGGGGGAGAGGAGAAATTATGAGTGAAAGAAGGTGATATGATGATGGAATTTGGGAGACTTGTCAAAGACACAAAAAGAGATTGGGACATTATACATTTATACCATAATGCATAATTAATCTCCAAGAATGATACTTATATGGGTATTGAGGCAACTTCTTATTGAATTCATCACGTTATATACATATATATATAGGCGCCTGGGCGAATCTAATAAAGATTATGTAACACCCGAATTTTTGTTACACTTTAAGCACAATAATAATAATAATAATAATAATAATAATAATAATAATAATAATAATAATAATAATAATAATAATAATAATAATAATAATAATATTATTATTATTATTTTTGGGGGATTATTTTTAGTTTTAGGTAGTTAAATTTTATTATGGGGGTATTTTTAGATTTTAAATTATTTATTTTTAAGAAAGTTTATTTTGTTGATTTAAAAGAATTATGGGTATTTATTTATGTGTAGGTTCATTTAAATTTATTACTATTATTTTAAATTTTATATTACTATTAGTACTTAGATGTTGTTATAAAAATAAATAAATAAATAAAAGTGCAAACGTAGCACTTCATAAATAATATAGGAATATAATAATAATATTAGTAGATAAATCTTCCTGCGTCGAATAGGTAATACTCCTATATTACATGCCCATACTACGCCTACATATAAATAGGCATTTTTTACCCATTCTCATCAAAGCTTATGGATCAAAGTAATTAAACTTAACTATGTCACCAAAAAAAGTAAGCTTAACTAGTTTTTGGGGATTATTTTTATTTTTTAGGTAGTTAAATTTTATTATGGGGGTATTGTTACATTTTAAATTATTTAGTTTTAGGAAAGTTCATTTTGTTGATTTAAAAGAATTATGGGTATTTATTTATGTGTAGGTTCATTTAAATTTATTACTATTATTTTAAATGTTGTATTATTATTACTTAGTATTTAGATTTTTTAATTTTTTTTTAAAAAAATTAAAAGTGCAAACGTAGCACTTCATAAATAATAAGTATATCTTCGCCAAAAAAAGAAATAATGAGTACAATAGGAGTAATAGTATTAGTAGAGAAATCTTGTTCCCACACGTATATATTACATGCCCATACTACGCCTATATATAGATAGGCAAGGTTAGGCATTTTTATTACACGTAATATATTACATACCCATTCTCATCAAAGCTTACGGATCAAGGTAAGCTTAACTAGTTTTTGGGGGAATATTTTTATTTTCCAGGTAGTTAAATTTTACTTTTTGGAGGTAATATTCTCCCCTCCAGTTCCAGGATGACCTTGACGTCCTTGTCTTAGATTGTGTTTTGGCTCCATTGATGAGATATGATATTCAGCGCTGTAAATAAGTACTGTGCTTAGTACTAACCACAGTAACTGATGTCTTGGAGTTATAATAGTACTACAATTTAGAACAGCTTCACGACATTGATGACAAGGGCATTATTAATTAACCTCTTTACAGTGATATCATTTCACAATTCACATTGTGTACTCCTGGTGAGTTTGTTTGTGCCTGTTTATGATTCGTCGAATATAATCATGGATTGCAAGCTGCTAATTAAATCGATCGCTGCTTTAATTCTCTGGTAACTAAAGTAAAACTAGATTGACTGGGCAAAAATTAAAGACAACTAGTTGAAAAATGTTGGATAGTTGGAAAACAGATGATTTCGACATGAAAATATTACTACTGGTGAGAATGTGAGATAATCAATACCAATACAGTATACATTCAAGGGGAAGTGGTCCATAAATTAAGTTATATGTACTCTAAACCCCCACATTATCGTTCTAGAATTAGGGCCCATAATTAATTATGAATTCAATGTTATTTCTCTTAATTATTATGATTATAGGCTTAACCTGATGGATGAGATTCATATAATCCCATTGAAATTGATTAAATTAATCAATCCCATTACCAATATCCTCCTTACTTTATTAACTAATCCTTTTTTATTGATTTAATTCACATGAAAAAACTACGGAGTATAATAACTTATTTTCTTTTATAGCAATTATTATAATTTGCTTTCTCATCTCTGTGTATTGTAACTTCCAAGGCAACTCTGACCTCAATTAAGTTAGCGTACAGACCATCTCATGGCACTTGCAGCCTTGGTACAAGATTTCTTTTATGTAATGGGTGCTTAATTAACGGGTGAGCAATAGCGTGTGTGTTTGTCATGTGGATTTCTAGGATGCCTGTGAGTATACTGTTAGGTTCCCAGCACACACAAGATGTACTCTTTATGCACAGTTCAATGAATGGGTTCAGTCTATCACAATGAACACACAGAATCAAACAACCAATGTAAAAAGCTTAACCAGAAACAAATGCACAGCGGAAAGATAAGCAAGCAACAAGCATAAAGAGTAAATGGAGACACAAGGGTTGTTGACCCAGTTCGGCCTTCGGCCTACATCTGGGGGATACCAATCCAGGAGAGAGTTTTACTATGTGGTTCAACCATGGTTCACAACCATACACACAAGTAGAACTCAACCAATGGCTTCACTCCAGTTCTTCCAGGGGACAGGTTGGTTGATCAGGAACCTTCTCAGCTTCTGACTAGGTAACTCCACCTATAGCAACCTCCCAAAGCTTCCCACTTTGAGTTCTCCTTTAAGACCTCTGTGAAACCACAACTTCAGAGCACCAGTCTTCCGTATGACAACCGGATTCCCAAGATTCCTTGGACAGCTTCCCTTCAAGTGGTAGACGACTCACTCAGGGTGTAAAGAACACAGCTTCGCACAATCTCGTCCAAGGATTCCACTGATTCCGTAGCTACAGGATGAATCGATGTACACAGTCGCTGCGTATCAGTCTTAGGGCTTTTCTTCTTTCGCTCTGAAGAACTTTGAGAGTGTTTCGAATGTTGTAAAAATTGAACGTTGTAACTCTGTCTTCATTCTTCAGAAACCCCTCTCTTAAACCAAGTATCCCACAGACACATTTGAATAATTTTGCTAATTAAGGAAATAGCCGTTGGGATTTCCCAAGGTTTAGAGAACCAACTTTATTCCTGAAATGGGGAAGTTTTCCTGCAAGAAAACACGTTAGTATACTTCTCCTCATTTCAGGAAAAGAGCCGTTGGGGGTCTTCTCGTACTTTGGTCTCTAATCCATAGCGCAGCCCAACATGAAGACAGAACAACCAGAAGTCCTATCCACTAAGTTCAATCATCGGTCATGAACTTCCTACAAAAGCTACATGACTCAACATATACATTTGATGTCTGATCCATTTATGTGATTTGTGAACCTAGCTAATTTATGTGTCTGACCGATTTATGTGATTTGTGAACCTAATTCATGTAATGCAGTTGGTGGTACACTGTGATGCTGGAATGATTGGTGTTGTTTTATGTGATGCCAGAGTGTGTTTGTGATGTTGGGCACTCCCTCCGTTCCTTTTTAGTTGTCTCTTTTAGCTCAATTTAAATAACCAAGGTTTTCATTAATTAATTCATAAATTTACATTTTTACCTTTCAACTAAATTCATTATTAATAAGTGTCAATAAATAGAATTTATGTAAAGTGAATAGGGGTGAAAGCGGTACGGTAAATATCCGACCGATCCGATGCCGTATCCGATTATATTCGAATCCGAATCCGTATCCGACTATCCGGCTGGATACCGTATTCGTAATGTTAAAATCCGAATCCGTATTTTAATATCCGCATTCGTATTCGTATCCGAAAATATTTGACCGTATCCGAAAATATCCGACCGTATCCGAAAATTGATAGGATATTATCCGGATTTTAAATATGGATATCCGAATATATTAATATATTATTATTTATTAATTAAAAATTATCAATAATTATAAAAAAATATCAAATTATCTAAAAATTATCAAATTTTCAAAAAAAATTATCCGATAATCTATATCCGATTGAATCCGTATCCGTCATATATTCGTCCTGTATCCGTACCGTATCCGTAATCCGAAATATCCGAAATCGTATTCGTATCCGGCTTATCCGTATTCGATTCCGGATTCGATAAATAAAATATGGATAATATCCGTATCCGACACTATCCGACTGTATCCGTACCGTTTTCATCCCTAAAAGTGAAGGGCAATATAATAAAAACATAGCATAATTACCTATAAATACCTAAAAATGACAATTATTTTAAAACACTTTTTACTCTCCAAAAAGACAACTAAAAAGGAACGAAGGGAGTATTTTTTATATGATGCATACCACTGGCGATGGTAATGTGCCACGTGTTTTATTGGTAATTTTCCCGTTTTATGATTTTAGTGTACTTTTTCCTGTGTTATGATTTCCAAGTGTATTTTATGGATCGATCACCCAAACATCACATAATAAAAGGTGACAATATTATCGGTGACAATACATCATATATATATATATATATATATTTATATATATTCAATTCCCCGCGAATTTATCGGTGACAATATTAAGTTTTATATTCTATCCATGATCGCTACTTTTGTATCCATTCTACAGCAGGTGACTATAGGTCTACGCATGTTCTTCATTTTTATTTTTTCCTTTTTTCCCTCATAAAGCTGTGATTTTCCATTTGAGGGATACCTTTTTGTCATGGCGGGTCGTAGTTTTTCCAATCCACTTGATGACGACGACGTTAACCCTTTCGCGGTAATTGCTCATTTTCCATCAATCTTTTTAATATGATATAGATTGTATTTTGTATTACTCGTCGGCATGATTTTGTGAAATGCACGTCGCTTTTCGCCTAACAATTTCATGTTGGTTGGGGTTTGTCCAGAGCATGGGGAGAATGAACAATTTGAATTATGTATGTTGATAGAGGAGGGATTACAATAAATTCATGAATTGCATGTTATAACATTCAATGCAGAAATATACAAGAATTTAAAAAAAAATTGAAATTGAATGGATGAGAGATTGAAACTCAAAATACGAATGGAAGTTGACTTAAATCTAAAGATGAAATTATTCAATCCTTATGTAATAATCATGACTTTATATATGGTACTACTATTTAGTAAATAAGGTATGAATTTCATTGTAATATTATTAGTAGAATTTATTTAGCTTCATTGTTATGTTAAAAAATTAAAAATCTATCATAAAACTAAAATAGTTTTAGAAAGAAGTATCAATTCAATTAAAATTTTCAACTCTTTGTATTAATTTCCACGAATGCTTCAAATTCAATAAAATTTTGTCAAATATCTTCGAAATTTCCACCAGAATTTCAAATATCTTTAAAATTTCCTTAAATTTGCATATCCGATAACGACACCGATATCGAAATTTAATACCTTGAACACGTGCATCTTAACCTGACTGCTTTTCCTTAACATTACTCATCAACAATGCTAACATTGACAAATAGTCCATCCGTCCCATTGATAGCGTCTCATTTGGGATCTTTACACTGTTCATTGTTCTTGGTAAATGTTTGACCTAACTTTTTGTTGCAATTATATAGAAAAAAAATATATTCATGTGACATCTTTTTGGAGTCGTCTTTTTACATAGTTTTACAATATGTATTTTATATAATTTTTACTTACATATTTCCTCCATTTTTTTAAGTGTAACGTTTCTCATTTGCACGAATGCCTAACGCACATTTTTAACGATTGATAACTCAAATTCGGTATAAGTAAAAATTTTAAAAATTTGATATCTAAAAACTACAAGATGAGACAAATATACACTACAAGAAAATTCCGGGACACCGACCGCATTTAGCGACCGCATCACCGACCGCAAGCCGTGGTCGGTAATTTATATCCGTTATCGCGTCAGTCCATTTTTTTAATTTGCCGATCGATTTACCGACCGCAACAAATTAAAGTGGTCGGTATTACCGACCGAAATTTCGGTCGGAATTTTTTTTCCAAATTTTTAATTTTTATTATTTTTCTATAGAAATATAATTTAGCGATCGACTTACCGACCGAAAACGCCGTCACTAAAGTTAGCGACCGATTTACCGACCAAAATTTACGGTCGCTAAATTTTTTCCCCATTTTTTATTTTTGAATTTTCTTTATTGCTTATTTTTTGAATATTTTTAATATAATTTAATTTTTGAAATTTTTTATCAATATAAAAAATTTTATTTTCATGAAAAATTTTAATTTATGATTATTTATTTTTATTTTTAATTAATATGTCTTTTAATTAGTTTATTTCATTTTTCATTTTATTGTGGATTTAAATTATTTATCAAAATTTTTTATTTAATTAGTGCATTCTTTATTTTTTAATTAATATAATTTTAGTTTTTATTTTATGTTTCGATTTAGTTATTAATTTACAAATTTATATTTATATATGTATATATATGTCATATATAAAGATTTATAATTAATGATATGAAATGTAGAATACATATATGGCACACGCGCGGGAAAAGTTCTTCCCACCAGGGTTCGAGTCCTCACTTGGCTTACCGACCGCAAATTTCGGTCGGTAATCAGCACTTTTAGTCAAAATGTTGTACACTTAAAAAAACGGAGGGAGTATTTAATATATTAACTATCAAATAAATGTATTGGAGTGCATGTCCTGAAATTTTGGTGCAGAAGTAATGGGACATATATGGAATATATGTTTCACAGTTGTAGCATAGACAAGTAAGACAACGATCACAACATACATCGACATAGCATTGATGACTCTCGGTCGTCTTTTAACATTAAAAAGCGCTGAAAAGCATTAATTTGTAAATGTAATAAGTATATTTTTGTTGATACAAACCGATATGGAACTGTGGTATTAATTTTTTTTTTCAATAAATAATTCTAGTATATTTGATAGCTACTTATTTTATTGCATTGGGGACATTGTTATAACACAAGTCGCTGAGTTCTGACATAAGTGCAGGAGGAATCCTCACAGGACGATTGTTCATCATATTAACCCAGACTCCAATACCTCTTGCCTCAAGTATTACCTGAACCAATTTTGTACACAAATTTAAGCATGTTTAATAAATTATTAAACGTAGGACAATAATGTGACTGAAAATCAAGAACCTCCATATTTGGCAGCTTGACGATCACTTGTTCTGTAATGACACGAGTCTTGGACAATCCGACAATCTTTGACTTCACCACAAATTTGTCTCCACTCTAAGTGTATGTGAATATAAAGCACTTTAGTCAGAATACAATACCACCAACCTAGTTGATGATTAGGAAATTCGATCCCCCAAAAGAGAAAAAAACAAGGAACTCTAAATTTGGGGAACTAACCTTTAAAGGCATGAAATATTTCAAGGAGAGCTCTGATCTAGCAAGTGCATATCCACTTTCAATAACCTTATCAACATCATAGCTTGTACAGTCCTTTAAGAATTCATGGCAACCTGTGCCAAGGCTAAACCGTTAGTATTTTATATTTTGACATAACAAAATTATTTGAATAATATGTTTAACTCTGACCTGATATATAGATGAGATTTGGTCAGGTAAGGTTTTAATTTTTTTTTTTTTAATTTTTAATTTTTTTGTTGATCATTATTTAACAACGGAATGCCGCGGATGTGGTCATATATGATGCTAATCAAAATTATTAATGAATTGATTAAAACTGTTTAAAATTTAAAAAAATAACTAAATGATTTTTTTATTTTTTTGAGGTGAATCATGCTAACTGAACACTTTTAGGACCAATAATTATCCAATAAAGTGAAAGCCCATATGATAAAATGTACAGCCTATAGCTGGGGGTTAGTAAAAGAATTATACATTAAAATACTCCAAATTGATGAAAGTAATAAAAATGATAATTTTAAAAAATTAAATTAAATATTTGATGGAGTGAAAATTTTGGTGTGGAAAATCATCATATATATGAATTCATTCATCAGTCTCACCATGTTGGCAATAACTAGAATAAACAGCGTTGTTTACGACTCCAAATTGATCCAACTCATAGTCCCTAACAGCAAGTTCAATTTCATGTGTCTTCCTCCTACACAAACATATAATCAAAACGATATGCAGTTGTCAAGACTGCAAAGGGAAAAAATATATATATATATATATATATATATATATATATATATATGGTAATGAAACATTTGATATATGTAATTTGAAATAATAAACCTGTCGGAATTAGGTGTTATTGGTTTTGGCAGTGGATGAGCAATTACTGGTGATTGAGCTCTGGTAGCTTGTAAATTCTGCATGGGAATGGGGAAAAGCTTGGGCGGGGGAGAGGAGAAATTATTAGTGAATGAAGGTGATATGGTTATGGAATTTGGGAGGCTTGTCAAAGACACAAAAAGTGATTGGGACATTATACCCTAATGCTTAATTAATCTCCAATAATGATATATGGGTATTGAGGCAACTGCTTCTTATTGAGCTCACCACGTTATTTATAGGCGCATGCATGGGTGGCGACTCTAATAAAGGTTACTACTATACATTAAGGAATTGAAGTCAATCACGATCGAACAAATATAGCCAATAATTGATGATTACGTAATAATTATTAATTATAATAATTGAATTTAATATCATAATTATTACATAATTAATGAAAGTCATGAATTCAAAGCAATAAATATTTAAAATATATCAAATACTTATGTTATTTTATTTTATTATGTTTACATATCAAATACTATTATATCAAGTGGTTGGAAACTTACCCTAGTGGTAAAGTCCTCCGACTCCCAACCTCCCAACCTATAGGTTCGGGGCTCGAATCCCCTCCCGGCCTCCTATCACTCTCCTTTGTTCGGGGTTCAGGGTTTAGGGTTTAGGGTTCCCACCTAAACCCTAATTCCCATTGTAATTTGTGTGGCATGGACTCCCACCATCCTTTCCCAGACCTTTAATGACTCATCCCAAAAAAATATATATACTATTATATCAAATAATTACTATGTTCACAATTCATTTTTCATATTTTGGAATAATTGTACAATCTATCTATATATACCTTACGAACAGTAAACTAGTCTTATGAACAGTAACCTATCAATTATCTCTCACAAAAATTCCCTTATAAAAGTAACCTACCTATTATATTTCATCAACATTCACTTTTTGCATGCAATCTGATACACACATTTAATAACTAAAATTATATATAATTAAAAATTCAGTATGATATTTTAAAACGTCAAGATAAGACGAATCCACCGAGATACCACTTGACTATATTTTTTCTTCTATAGCTATTATATAAAAATGAGTCAAAGTCGGATAATAAACCGTAATAACTCGGTCTTTTTTCACTATAAAAATTGAAGTAAGTGTATAAAAGCATAATGCATTTTCAAAACATAGTAGAACCAAATTTGATCGGAAAAAAACTTTATGTGTTGATATTATATTTATTCTTTAAATTGAGTCCAATATTTGTTAGTATTATTTTAGCAAATACTTTAAGTTCTGAAATTAAAGGACTACTCGACTCGATTGAAAAAAAATATATATATATACTCGAGCTACTCGATCTCGAACTCGAACTCGAGCTCCAACTCGAGTAGCCATATTTCTCCATCAAATCAAGCTCAAATAGTTTAATACTCGGGCTGTACTCGACTCGATATCATCCCTCCATGTAATAGTAGTGGACTAGTGGTAGTATAGTATTGGGCAAATTGTTTGTTGTCCCAAAGTCTTTTGGGTTGACATTTGAGTATACATGCATTTGAGATAATATAATATCCATCAATATAACTAATTAATGATATCGCTTGGTCCTAATTTCTAGAACTCCCTATAAAATTCAGTTGCGGACGGAAGGGGGCTTGGTGGCGGCCGGCCCACCTCAAAATTAATCACTAATATTTCACATAAATTTTAATTATAGTAGAAAAGATTTTTCTATAATTTTGTTTCCGAACTCAAAGTTTGTCAAACTTTTATACAGTTGTGTGAAGTTTAACTATAGCAGGGACATGTTTACTAATTTATGCTATGGGGAAGAAGAATGTATTAGGAGGTTTCTTTGTTGGTGGGCTTTTTTAACGTAAACTCATATATTTTTTCATTCTTAATATAATAAAATAAATAAATTTGGGCATATATCATCTAAAGTTGTAATTAAGGCATATTCTTGATGTAATTAATTATCATTTTTAATAAATTTTTGTGTCTACTAGTGTCTAGTGCTATGTTAATACTTTTACTTTGTCGATTATAGTTGAAATATTTTACCATGTTTAGGACAAAATGAAAACGATAATGCTCATGTCTATAAATTTAAATTCTAGTATTATTAACAATATTAGTAAAAAGAAAACCGGGTAGAGTTAGATGAAGAGAATGATGTTATTGGTGATTCTGAAAACGAAAATCAATTGTAGTTTTTCTATTGAAATTAGAGACGATTAAGGCAAAAATATTCGGTAAAAGGAATTCCATCCCCAACTCTAGTACTCATCGTCCGCCACTGCTATAAAACATGCATGGGCAAATAAAAATTGATCACGATAGAGTAGCATTTCATCTTGGCATCTTGGTACTACCGATCAAGGATCGATTCCAATTTTTTTCCCTATATTATTAAATCATCACTTAAAAAAAAAGGGATAAATATATGATAAATAATATAGATTAGAGAGAAAAGATAAGAGGCAAATAGAAATTTGTATCTCTTTCTTGAAAATTTAAGTACTAATTATATCCATGGCTCTGATACCATATTAGAAATAAGATGGATCTAGGGCTTCAACTCAAAATCAATTGGTGATAGGTAGAGTGGCTCATGTCCATATAAACAGGGGATAACCCAACAATTACTATTAATTAATCATGTACATAAAAATATACAAGTACCAAAACACATACCATACCACCAAATTTAACACTATTTTCATCAAAGAACATTACCAATATAAGGGTTTCAGAGTCAATAAAATCTTTAACTGATCAGTGACAACGCTGATAGCATCAATCATGAATATATAATCTAATACTAGTATTTATATTTACTCCAACTTGGGACAAGTCCCCTTTGTTATATACATGTGGATGTCTTAACAGGAAGTAGAGTTGCCACCAATTTGCAAAATGACATTGCTTATAAATCTGACCAAATTGTGGCGGCTTCCTTGTGCCTATAATTAAATATAGGTTTTCTTGCATTGTATGAGAGATATAAAAAATAAAAAGATTTTTTCCTCTCTTGCACTCACTCTCATTGAGAGATATATTACATATACGCTGATACGCACCACACAAATATATACTTATAGACTTAGTTATTAATTATACTACAACCTTGAATTTTTTTAATAAAGATGTCTAAATTAAATTTCAAATAGAGTCACATTATTGAGTGCGCAAACTGGGCATTAACTTTCCTAGTAGATGCCGACGACATTTCCATATATAGTAAGAAATTTGTACCACACAATGTTTGGTCCAATCTATTTTTTTACTGTTAAAATATAAAATAAACAAAATATGCATATATGATGTATTAAGAAATTATTGCATGATCCATGCATAACTAAATATATGAAGTATTTGGGCATTATTAATTGGAGATAAGTCTAGTAGCGTCTTCAAGCTCCAGTTATATGTGTATATGAATTTAAATGCTTAAATTATTTAGTCTTACTACCGTGTGAACCGCCTTCATTCACATACAGCAGGAATTTCTCGTCTGCTATAAAATTCTCTCCTCCAGTTCCACGATGACCTTGATCTCCTTGTCTTGGATTGTGTTTTGGCTCCATTGACGAGTGATGCTATCCAGCGCTGTAAATAATAATACAGTGCTTAGTACTAACCACAGTAGCTGTTGTCTTGGAGTTAATAGTATAATTCAGAACAGCTTCATGACATTGATGACAAGGGCATTATATAGTATTAATTAATCTCTATACAGCAAGGAAAATATCGTGTTAATTAAATCATTTTTACACTTGGCTGATACCATTTCACAATTCGATCACATTGTGTCCTGGTGAGTTTGTTTGTGCGTCTGTTTATGATTCGTCCAATATAATCATGGATTGCTATCTGCTAATTAAATCAATCGCTGCTTTAATTCTTTGGTAAATAAAATAAAACTCTAGATTAACTGGACAAAAATTAGAGAAGACTCGTTGAAAAATGTTGGATAGTTGGAAAAACAGATGATTTCGACATGAAAAATATTACTACTGGTGAGATAATCAATACCAATACATTCAAGGGGAAGTGGTCCATAAATTAAGTTATACTACAATCTAATCCCTCATTATCTTTCTAGAATTAGGGCCCATAATTGATCATGGATTCAATATTTTTTCTTAATTATTGTGATTATAGTCCAGATTCATATAACCCCATTGAAACTGATTAAATTAATCAATCCCATTACCATCCCCTTACTTTATTAACTAATCTTTTTCTGTTGAACTAATTAGTTCACATAAAATATAATGGCCCTATGTGGCAAATAAGCTAAATGAAATTAGCTTATTCTAGTCAATTTAAGATAAATTAGCTTATTTAAAAAGACAAAATAACTTAAAATAGTGTTCAATAATCTCTTTTTGAAACCGCAGCAAAAAACAGCATTTTAGAATTAGTTTATTCTAGTAAAAAAAATGTTCATGTTAGGCAATATGGTACTATTCCACTTAAAATTTTATCATAGTTATATAAGTTAAAATATAACCAAGTGAGACCTTGTTAGATTCGTCTCGTCGTGTACTGTTTAAATATCAAACTTTTAAAATTTTTATTTATAACTGTTATAAAAAGATGGACCTAGAGCTTCAACCTAAAACTAATTGGTAGTAGATAGAGTGGCCCATGTCCATATAAACAGGGGGATAACCCAAAATATAACCCATGTGGGACTTTAACAATAACGAACTTGAGTTATTAATGATTTATAATGTGCATTGAACTGCATGAAAAGTTGAAGTGTAAAAAACATAACGAGACGGAGGAAGTATTAAAATTTGCTTTCTCATCTCTGTGTATTTTAACTTCCAAGGCAACTCTGACCTCAATTAAGTTAGCGCACAGACCATCTCATGGCACTTGCAGCCTTGGTACGAGAATTCTTTTATGTAATGGGTGCTTAATTAACGGGTGAGCAATAGCGTGTGTGTTTGTCATGTGGATTTCTAGGATGCGTGTGAGTATACATTTGATGTCTGATCCATTTATATGTGATTTGTGAACCTAGCTAATTTATGTGTCTGACCGATTTATGTGATTTGTGAACCTAATTCATGTAATGCAGTTGGTGGTACACTGTGATGCTGGAATGATTGGTGTTGTTTTATGTGATGTCAGAGTGTGTTTGTGATGTTGGGTCTTTTTTATATGATGCATACCACTGGCGATGGTAATGTGCCAGGTGTTTTATTGGTAATTTTCCTGTTTTATGATTTTAGTGTACTTTTTCCTGTGTTATGATTTCCCTGTGTATTTTATGGATCGATCACCCAGACATCACATAATAAAGGTGACAATATTATCGGTGACAATACATCATATATAATACTCCCTCAATCCCGCTAGAACTGTCCTATTTTCACTTTTGACACTATCATTAATCAACTTTGACCTAATATTGCAATTATATAAGAAAAAAATATAATCAAGTTCGGTCTTGTTAGATTCGTCTAATCATGTAGTTTTAGAATATATATTTTATATAATTTTTACATTTGTACATTTTAAGATATTAAGTGTTAAACAAATGCATTGGACAGCGTGTCCAAAAGTTTTGAGACAAAGGGAGTATATATATTCAATTCCCCGCGAATTTATCGGTGACAATATTAAGTTTTATCTTCTATCCATGATCGCTACTTTTGTATCCATTCTACAGCAGGTGACTATAGGTCTACGCATGTTCTTCATTTTTATTTTTTCCTTTTTCTCCCTCATAAAGCTGTGATTTTCCATTTGAGGGATACCTTTTTGTCATGGCGGGTCGTAGTTTTTCCAATCCACTTGATGACGACGACGTTAACCCTTTCGCGGTAATTGCTCATTTTCCATCAATCTTTTTAATATGATATAGATTGTATTTTGTATTACTCGTCGGCGTGATTTTGTGAAATGCACGTCGCTTTTCGCCCAACAATTTCATGTTGGTTGGGGTTTGTCCAGAGCATGCAGAGAATGAACAATTTGTATTTTGTAGGTTGATAGAGGGATTACAATAAATTCATGAATTGCATGTTATAACATTCAATGCAGAAATATACGAGAATTTATGCTGTATATATATATGTGTGTATATATGTGAGCCTTATGCTATTTTCTGTATTCATATCTATATTAACACGATTATTATGGGTTTTGTTGGTGGGTTCGCGAATAGAACGAGAAAGGATGAAAATATATATATATTTTTTTGGACAAATTAAATAAGATAAGATAGGTAGAATGGCTGTCTGTTAGTTACATTTCTTTTAAAGTTGTTTCCTTTGACAAAGAGCATTGTCATTAGTGTATTGAATGATTTTTATAATACAGTACACATTATGAACTTTTGCATTTCATCGTCTTGGAGTAAATGCATCCAACTTTTGGCTATGACTTGTCTTTAGCTTCTACAATGTGTTTCCGACCAATAGTGTCGTTTTTATGCTTTTCTCTATTTCTAACATTAAATCCTCATTACTGTTGTCATGATAATTTCAGAATACTGGGATTGGCTCTACAAGATCAAATATTTCTCCTCTTCCTCCAGAATCAGCTGAATACAACCATGGGTTGACGGTTGACATTCCCCTTAATGTAATTGAAAGTGCACTGACAACCATTCTAGTTGTAATGAAACCAAGTGTTTGATAAACGTGCATCAATATCTTTTTCTAATTCTTGTGTAGGATTTGAAGATGAAAGAAAAGGAACTCCTAGCTAAAGAGGCCGAGCTAAATAAGTGGGAACAAGTGAGCTCTGCTGCAAAATTCGAATATAATTGTATTTGTCATAGCGATTCAAAATTATCTTGTAAAAGTTTTGTTATAAGTAAGCTTATGTTACAGGCACTTACATGCTATAATCCTTGTGTCTTCATACATTACAACACAAATTAAGCAAATGAAACTTTGTGATATTCGTGTAGGAACTAAAAAGAAGGGAAGAGGCGATCAAACGAAGTAATTTATATTTGCGCCTGTATACTTTTCATCCCATGCAATAAAAATTCTATATCTTGCACTTGACGCCTATTTATATGTTTATATCATTTTTTTTAGCCGGAGTTCTCGTTGAGGAAAAAAACTGGCCGCCATTTTTCCCAATCATTCACAATGACATTGCGAATGAAATTCCAGCCCACCTACAGAGGACACAATATGTAGCATTCAGTACATTTCTGGGTATATGACTATGACCTCCTCTTACAAGAGTTTGTGATGATTTTTATTAATCAAATTTGTAAGTAACATAACATGGTTTAAGAATTTGAATTGAATGTCTAGAAGAATTGTTATCTCTATGTTTGACGTTAGTGGTTTTTATGTTGTATTATTACTCGTTCAATGAAAAATTAGTAATCTGTAACTGATGTGTTGCAGGTGTGGTATTGTGTCTTGTGTGGAATTTGGCTGCGGTTACCATAGCATGGTCAAAGGAAGGAGGTTAGTGTAGTACTACTACTACTACTACTACTACTACTACTACTACTCTTATGTTACAGAACTTTCTAATGGCCTAAATGATGTACGAAACATTTCAACAATTTCTTCATGTAGATCCAACAATTTGGTTTCTAGCTATCATCTATGTCATAACTGGTGTTCCAGGAGCATATATTTTTTGGTACCGTCCTCTTTACCGCGCAATGAGGTACCTAAAAGAGCAATCTTGTTTCTGTTTTTTGTGTGTCGCCATTGCATTTTAGGCATACTTGGATCAAATACGATTTTAGCGATTGCCGATTCTGATGTATTGAGTTTTTTTCTAGGACGGAAAGTGTTTTGAACTTTGGATGGTTCTTCTTGTCTTATACGGTGAGTTTATGAATTGCAATTAATGGTTTCACGTAGTAGTTGGAATTTACATGTGTTTGGTCAATGTGCAATCGATCTCATTTGATATTTATAACGCAGATTCATATAGGCTTCTGTGCGTTCGCCACTGTTGCTCCGCCAGTCATTTTTAAAGGGGATTCACTAACGTATGTCTTCTTCGAACATTTGGTTAGAGTTTGGCTCATGTGCAAACTTGGTTTCTTTCTGAGAAAAAAGAAAAGCCTAATGAGGAAACTTTAGTTTAAACTTGCCATTTTCTTTATATTGTTCTAATCACCAGTTGATTCTGTCTACCTGGCAGTGGAATCTTGCCTGCAATTGAATATTTTGGAGGAAATGCCATTCTTGGAGTAAGGCTATATATCATCTTGGAAATCAAATACTGATATTTATGTTGAGATTGTTAACTGTTATTTCAAGTGGGCCATTAAGTTGAGACACTTGTATGTTTCTGCAGATACTTTACCTTGTGGGATCTATACTCTTTTGCATTGAATCGACTGTTAGTGTGTGGGTCATTCAGGTAGCAGCACACTAGGTTATAGATTTGGTATCGTTTTTAATACATCAACATTTCAAACACCCTGATATGGAAATGGGATGATGTGTGCAGGAAGTTTACATGTACTTCAGAGGAAGTGGAAAAGCCGCGGAAATGAGGAGGACAGCTACAAGATCAACTATGATGGCATCATCATTGTGAGAGCACATATGTTCAAGAAGAATTTGCTACACATATTATTCTTTTTCCCAAGTGTTGTACATCGAAATATCAAATACATTTACAAGTCGGAACAACCATATGATTTGAGTATATATATATATATATATTTTTTTTTTATGGTCAATATGAATATTGATATGTGAGACAAATATGATAGCAAACTCAAAAATATTGACACAGGATGACAACTAGTAGGCGTAGCAGCAGTTTGTGAATGATATACTATATGCCAGATTTATTTTGTGAGGGAGGAAAAACGTCACAAGTAAACTGTGAACAACCTACTACACAAATAGTACAATGCATGGACTGAATTAAGTTTGGTATATATGGAGAAAATTAATTAAGTGATAGTTACTAGTTAGAGAAGGGGAAGTATCACATAATTATTGTGACAGGACAATAAATGTATGATAACCCATCATTTATCCAACACATTGTTAACTCCCAACTGCATTCCTAATTAATTAGTAGTACAATTTATTACAAGAAGAAAGGGAAACGAAAAAGAAAACCTTGCCCACACCACATGCATTTAGGAAATTATCATCATTTCGAGATGTTGACTTTTCTTTGTCGAGAAGCATAAACTATGGATGGAATTAATTAATACTCGTTGAATGACATGTTATTTGTGCAGCTGGTCCAACGAGAAATATATATCAGTTGGCTTTTGTGTTTGTACTAAATTAATGTAAAATTCTACTTACTGCTAGTATTCTTTTTCACCAACGCCCAACAGACTAGAGTTTTATTAGCTCACGGAAAAAAAAAAAAAAAAAAAAAAAAAAACCTAATCAATATACTTTATTGGGGCTTGGGGCGGTGCCTGCCTTCATATAACTTAAATCCTTTGAATCTAATTCATAATGGATTCTAATACCATTATCTAATTCAGTAAAATTGAACCATTTATCTACAAAATTAAATCATAAGTACTATTTAATCCTCTCTCTAAAATATTGTTATTTTATCCCCTTAAACAAAATTCTGTGTGGTTCTCAGTCTTCATTGACTTATCTTGTGAAATTATTTACTAGTATTACTTTTAAATGTAGCAGGTCCCAAATTCAAATACGTCCTTTCTTACCGTTTGTGTAATGTTTCCCTTCTTTATAATTTAGAATCATAATCATAATTTAGTTTAAAATAATGTACTGTACATACATAAATAAATAGTAGTAACAGAGGGACGTCCAAGTCGAGAGCAAGGAAGCCCATAACTCATTGTGCCTATATATAAATCCCCATATCCCTAATTGACATATAACATTCACCACAGAGCAATAGCATAATAGTGAAAAGAAAGCCACCAACTTGCTGCCCCTAAACAACAATTTTAAAGAGATATGGTCTGTTTTTGTTTCCTAGTTGATCAGACCAAGCAGGTGAGGCAGAGCAAGCCGGCCGCCGGAATTTGCTCACGGTGTGGCGCCGGGGCCAGCGTGGCCGACATGAAGACCGCCACCAGATTCTGCTATGTCCCCTTCTACTGGAGGACTTGGAGAGCCATCATCTGCACTTTCTGTGGTGCTGTTCTCAGGTCATATCATTGAAATTAAGATCGCCAACATCATCTTTCAAGGGACCGAGATTCATTCGGACAGTTCGGGGAAGTGCCAAATCCTCTCTCTTACAATATCCATGTACAGCTTTTGATGTTTTCTACGGTCCGAGGTTTTGAAACCCTTTTTTTTTTTTACTAATAGTTTTGGCTACTGGATGGATTATGTATTTTTGTGGCATTAATTGGGTGGTTTGTGTTGATTGGGGGGTAATTTTTTTTATTGAGATTTGGGATGTCCGATGTCAAATCTATCCATGAGAGAGGTGATGCTGCTGACTACTATATTTATTGGTGTATAAACTGGAAGAAATTTAAGGATTTAAGGGGTGGCCTTTTTGTTCTGTGCAATTTTTGTATGTATATACTGAATTAAGCTTACAACGATTACTTATTATGGATCAAATGGCTTGCCGCTGAGCTACTGTACCATTGTTAAAAAATATAATCTGAATGACTGCATTTCAACGATGGTCATATGCATATTTAACGACTTCCCGCCCCAAAAGTAGCACTAATAATTCATAGTATTTGTTTAAGTATAAACTTTTATCAATAATTTACTCCCGCCGTTCTTTTTTTTAGTTGTATTTCTAGCAAATATTATACAAACCAAGAAATATAAGAATTACCACACAATCTTCTATTTTTGCCCCTCTCATTTACCAAGAAATGTACTTGGGGTGGAGAGAGAATGCACATCATTAGGGGAATAAAAGGGTAATAATATTGAAAAACTTTCGTAGAAATATCCAAGATGACAACTATTGTGGAACACTTTTTTATTTCTAAAAAGACTATTATTTTGGAACGGAGGGAGGAGTATATATCGTTCAAACACTGATTCAACATTATTAGATATAGGTAGGTAGGTCCAATATACTAGTATTTGGAATGTTACAAATTTGCATATATATATATATATATACATATATATATAATGAATTTAAAAGGCTTTGAATTTAATGCTTTTAGCATTTTTAACCTTCATCGTTGTTAATTCAACTATTACCGATCAATGAAATTGAGAGAAGAAAACTTAATAGAATTGGACAGGGTTTTCTCATAGTATAAATTTTGGAATTGGGAAATTGCTTTAATAGTTGCCAAAAGAGTGTTTGAACATTTGTGTGTGGGGTGTGGGCAAAAGAGAATTAAACCACGAAATAAGCCACACGAATTAGTATACAGTTAATGAATTTCTCTCCACAAGTGGTTAAAAAGTTGAATTATTATAAGCCACGCAATTATAATTGATGAATTGAAGATAATTAATAGAGCAGCAGAATATACTGTGTATGTATATATTGGATCCTCCTGTCCTGTAGTGTAGGGGGTTGCCTGTGGGCTGTTGCATCTAGATACTCCACTGATAAATGGTTGGTAGTTGGGCTGTTTTATTGGGAAAATTAAATGCAAGAAGAAATACTATATGATCAATGCTCCAACTGCCTTGGCTTATTGTCCATTCAAATCACATCCATCCATCCCTTTACCAAAAATATAAAGGGATCATGGATGATGATGCTTCATTCCCATATACCCATCCCTCTATCTCCCATCACAGCAAAGCATACTAGGAATTATAAAAATAAAAAGAAAAAAGATTACATGTGTAATAATAGTCGAATATAAGTCTATGTTTTAAGGTTTGAATTCACCAACCTCACGTGTGAAACCTAGCTATACTTTTTCTTTTTCTTTAAAATCAGCATTAAAAACGAATCTACTGTAGAATTTAAAAGTGAATGTATACCGAGTTAGATTTGCTTGATCGGTCGAAGGGGACATTGAGCTAGCTACTCCATATATATTTTCTAAAATAAATGG
This sequence comes from Hygrophila difformis, assembly GCA_030278955.1. Taxonomy (NCBI): domain Eukaryota; kingdom Viridiplantae; phylum Streptophyta; class Magnoliopsida; order Lamiales; family Acanthaceae; genus Hygrophila; species Hygrophila difformis. Next base: position 6,033,910 of record JAOANR010000006.1, read on the forward strand.
GAGGTTGGTTATTTTCTTGATTCGTAATTGTTCAACAAATGCAAAATTCGTACTGTTTATTTAATAGTAATTAATAAAAAGAGCTTGCAAAAGTTCATATCATGTGGAAAAATAAATGGCTTCACCATAGATTCTTGATGGCAGTCTTGGTTCTTAGCTAGGTGATCAATAATGTAGGCATACATAATTAATCAAGCACAATAAATACGTAATGTCCAACTATTGCAAATTGCAATAATTCTGCGGCATTCTTGTTCAATGTGCTGCGTACGTGTCACCGCCACAATCCAACACCACTTTGTAAGACTAATAAAGACCCGCGCCCGATCCATCTCTTTCAGGGCCACCGCTGTAAAGTTGTTCCGTGGCGATCACAATTCTGTCCGAATACTACAACCACAACAATATGATTTCATGAATGTTTGCCCAATTCAGAGAATGAGGGTGTTGTGATTAGTATTAATTAGGTGTTCTGCCGAAAACATTCATGTTTGAAGGCAACCCTAACATTCAGAATGAGCAGTGAAATTATTATTAATACTAATAAAGTTGGAAACTTGAAGGATTCACTTTAATTTAGGGTGAGAGATCGATGGGATGAGTTGCAAGTTGTAAGGCAATAGGCAACAGGCAATAGCTGCCTGTAAATTTGTTGGAAGGTAGCTGCTGTGTACATTTATTGTGACAACATGTGAAGCGAGCTAGCTAGGAAAGTTTTTGACACTAGGCAGTAGGCATATGGAGTATTATAATTTCACCCACTTTTTTTTGGTTTAGTATTTAGCTAGGGGCTCCTTAATGCTTATACATTTCGAGCCATACCGGGGTAGCTAGCTGTCCAGTCCACTGCCCAAATTATATTCACTGCCAAACTCGACATGGGCACATAACATTATTGGCTTTCACAGACCTCTTTCTTAATTTAATTATTTTGTCGTCGTGTTCTCATTATTTATATTTAATCAAATTTTCTTTTCCTTTGTTCATTAATTGAAGAAAGACATACATATTGGGTTGAATAAGGATTTTTCTCTGTGTCAATGATTTCTTGGATCCGAAGCTGGACGGAACGTTTACAATAGCATAGCACTGTTAGGTTGGGCCGGAACACACTTTTTTAATCCATTGGGTTAAAGAAAGAAGATTATTTTGGGCCTAAATTTGGCCCAACATCAGTTACATTGCCATTACGTCAGCTTCAATAATTTCAAGTGTATCAAGCGGTTGGTCTACCTATTATCTTGTTCGTTCACACCTCAAATCTGGATAGAGAGGTATGAGACAATCGAAGAGATCATGTTCGTTCATAAGTATTTTTCGTTATATAAATACTATGTGTTAAAATTTTTAGAAATAAGATGTCGCTAGTTTGTTGTTGATTCCTTCATTATTAATTAATACTCCCTCCATCCCAATTAACTTGTCCGATCCTGTTTGACTTCTGCACACAATCCAATATACTTTTTCAACCGTTAATATCTTAAAATATGTACTACAAAAAATTATTAAAAATATATATTGTAAAACTACATGATTTTACGATTCTAACAAGACCCAACTCGACTATTTTTTTCAAATACATACTTGCTATAATATTGAGTTAAAGTTAAACAATGAACAGTGCTCAAAAGTCAAACAAGACAAGTAAGGTGGGACGGAGGGAGTAGTATTGTGTTTGCACTGTGTCGTTGGAATAGAGATTTTCAAAATTCTGTAGCGGTGCGAAATGGTGGGCTATAACATTTGTGAAGGTCCGTTTAGAAGAGAAGGGAAGTTTTGGGCCTGTGATTATTAGGCCCAATCCCATTGGGCGCACGGAAATGTTATCATGTCGGGATTGACGAAGTTGGCCTTATTCCAACCAGACAGAAATACTACTGACGATTGTCACGATTTTTTTTAAATGTAAGCTTAGTCCATAATAGAGAGGTAACATCGATCTCCCTCAAACTATGTATACAAATTCATTAATTAATGTCACAAAAACAGCTATGAATAAAACATTACAAGAAACACACCTTACCTAGCTAATCGCCATAATTCATTGACTAATATTTTTGTTTACAATTACAAGGGTTGAAAAACAAGTATATTCAATTGTATAAAATAGATAAAAACGATCACTTGTACATTGTCGACCAGTGTTAACATAATTTTTGTTGATCCTTTAGTTTATTGGAAATTGATAAATGGTCTCATTCTTTTAGGGTTCAGTTGAATAAAAAGAACATAGGGGGAAAAAGGTCTGCAAAGTTTTTTTGTTAAAAACATATAGAGGTGATAACTAAAATAGGCCACCAGGAGTCATTTCCACTTTTGGGCTCCTATATTTTGATTTAGGAAAATAGGTCATTAGAAGGATTTTGGGCCTGAATTTAGGACATTGGGCTGGAATTCGGGCCACGATGGCCTAAAAGTGGAAATGACTCTTTCTGGTGGCCTATTTTAGTTTTTTTGAATTATTTTTTATTTTATGTAATTAAAAGAAATAATACTTATTCTATGACATTATTTATATCATACTTTCTTTTTTTTTGTTCCAATATTTTTTTTATTTCATTTCTATTTTAAAAATAACTAAATATTAATTGCCAAATATACACATATCCGAAAAATTCCTTGCATTTAATACTAATTATTCTTACATAAAATACCATGTCTGAAAATTTTGGATACTTATAATAAAATATGTTTATTTTTACTTTATAATTTATTTGAATATGTATTTATTTTACTTATTTTATAATATATTTGACTTAATATTTATTTTATTTCTTATATTAATCCCTCCGTCCTATTAATAGTGTTAGAAAAATGTAACTTAAAAATTTATATAATGTGATTGTAATGAGCTACAATTTTAATTTTTTTTAGGAGCCATTGAAGGCGTGGAACGGGTGGTGGGAGCCCAAGCTACACAATTATAAAGGGGAGGGATAGGGGACCGGGTGGGGATTCGAACCCCCAACCTATAGGTTGGAGTTGGGGGACTTACCACTGGAGTAAGTGCTCAACCCACAATTTTAATTAATTTATTTATTTGTGATTTACTGATATGTATTTATAGGGTGGACTGGAATTATTAATGGTAGTGGGTAATTTGAAAGTTTAATATATTTATTTATTAATGTGAGGTGATAGGTAGATTTGACGATTAATATTTAATTATTTTTTAAAATAAAAATGAAATAAAATATTGGGATAAGAAAAAAAGGAAAGTATGACATAAATAATAATATAGAATGAGTATTATTTATTTTAATTACATAAAATAAAAAATAATTGAAAAAAACTAAAATAGGCCACCAGAAGTAGTCATTTCCACTTTTTAGCCATCGCGGCCCGAATTCCAGCCTAATGACCTAAATTCAGGCTCGAAATCCTTCTAGTGACCTATTTTCCTAAATCAAAATATCATGATGATAAAAAAAATATATTTTTATTAATTAGTAAATTTTTAAAATATAAGCGCAATAAAAGAAAATATAAAAAAGAGTATTCTAACAAATTATAAGATGTGGTTTACCAAAAAAAAAGTTACTATAAGATATGGTGTTGTTCAATTGATAGAAGTTTAAAAAAATTGGAAGCCATGGTAATCCACTTACTGAAGTTTGTTGTTTGGATTTGAAAAAAATACAAGGTGAGATAGAAGGGGAAGTTATGAATTAAATTGTATAAATAATGAGATAAAAATGGAAGTGGAAAAGATATAATGTACATACTTCAATGGCCTATAATTTCAATTGTGTAGTTGAGAAGAAAAAAAAAATTGTACAGATAAATTTTAATGGTATAAAAAATAAAAAAAATTTAAAAATTTAAAAGTTTTTTAAAAAAGTGGGGCCCACAAATTTGGGGCCTGCTGGGGGGTCACTGGCTCCCCCTTGGAGCCGGGCCTGGTCACAGGGGCCGTAGCTGCTGATGCCTTGGGAGTCTGCTTCCCACGTCTCTAGTCTCATGTTCCTTTTCTTCCTTTTGTTTTCCCCTGCTTTCTTCTTTTTGTTTCCTTCTTTTACTCTTTGGTTGTATTTATTGGCCACAGGCTTATAAAAAAAAAAAATGCATTTAACCACTAACAACTCAAATTGTATGTATGTAAAAATAATGAAAATTTGATATTATTAAATTACTTTATTAGATAAATTTAATAAGATTTCACTTAACTATATTTTTTCTTATATAAGTGTTAAAAGGTTAGGTTAAAGTTATTTAATAAATAATGTAAACTAGTGCTATATGATCACGGTTTGATCCCTCTAGTGTCATGTGCCATTGGAATCCAATTATGTGATCGATTTAAAGCTTGGTAATTGAACAGATATTCATATTTAGAGATGTATGTAGTGCTTTGTAGTAATATTATTTACATTTGGTATTGGCAATAATGGCATGTATGTACTATTACTATATTATTCAGATATACTAGTTGGTACATTTGACATTATATCAATGTCTGTTTCTCGCAAACACAAATATTAATATTTAGAAATAAAATTGTAGGAGTACTAGCACTAGCTAGTTTGTATTGGTCGCTGCTACTACACTCACTCAGATATGTCCTGATCATGAATCATGATGATGTGGGCGCTTAATTGCTAGTAATAGCTATGTCTTACTTTTTCACATTCCTTATTTAAATGACCTTATTACTAACATCGATAGCATTTCCACCTATGAAAAGCATCTCTAAATACTACTACTCCCTACTAGCTACTTCACATAAGTATTATTAGTATGTATCTATATCCTCCTTAAACTGTGCCACTTCCCACTTGCTCTTATTCATTATTAATTTATTATTTATCCCATTTACTTATACTAATGTATGACTCATTTGCTCATTTATTAATAAGGTCAAATATAGCCACCACTTGAGTAGTTGCATACAAAATATTGCTAGCCCAGTGCAGTGGCCACAAAATTATTCATCCATCTTTCCACTGCTTTAGGATTGACTATTTTATCAGCCCATCACTTTGTTGTGATTGTGAATGATCTTTTATATATAGCTCAGATTCAGTCAATCTTTTAGAAATAAATGTAACTGAAAACACATGCATGGATTCGATCAGTTCCATCTCACACCAGAAATGGAGTTATAATCCAATTAACATGGGATTATTATATATGTATGTATGAGTGACGTTTTTCTCATGCATGTGTTAAATTATTATATTATCTATATAAATATATTATGCATAAAAAAAATTGTACATAGTTATTGTAATATTTATTAATTTTTTTATTATTTAAAAGGCAAAAAACTAAAATCCTTTTGGCATATGGTATTTCTTTTCTGGATTACATCAAATTTAAAGAAACAAACCAATAATACTTCCTCTGTTCTATTTAAAATGCACTCATCTTGCATTTCACGCAGTCCAATACATATTTTTAAATGTCAATAACTCAAATTATACATAAGTAAAAATTAAAAAAAAATAATATTATAAAACTACGTGATTAGATGAATCTAACAAGATCTCACTTGATTATATTTTATCTTATATAACTATGCTGAAAAAATTGACCAAAGTTACTTAATGAATAGTAAAAGTGGATTTTGCGCTACTGATTCTCATGTTGGAAAGTTCCCAGTTGGTTCATCTAAATTCCTTTCATACGGAGTTTCTGAATTCCATCCACCTCGCTTCGTGGTCCTATTCGGTATTGTATTGACTACTATGCAAATAAATCAATTATATGAGAAACGGAGGAAGTACAATGTAAAAAAAAAAAATGAAATAAAGTGGAACAATGAGGAGTGGGCAGCGAGAATTATGAGCTTCTGAATGGGAAGCCACCACTCACCAATCCTGAATTTATATTTTTTATTGGGGTATCCGCAGCCTTCAAGCAGTTAAAGATATGGTCAAATGGGTTGGGTAATCGATTACTTAACCCAAATTCGGAAGAGGTTAGATTTGGGACGAGTTTTCCTTTCCTTCTTTTTATTTTTTTTAAGAAGCAATTCAGGTTAGGGTTCTGAACCCAAACCCAATGTTCAGGTTTAGGATCAAGTCTAAGCAGACTTGAATACCCCGGTCATATACTTGGGCTTTTTTTTTTTTCATAAAAAATAAAATTCCACAAATATTCTCTTTTTACTTTGAGAAAGTCTTCCAATCCTAGTTCCACACGTCATTATTATTTATCCACATCACAATCATCAGCTACATTAAACACATAATCAAGTATGAGAATTTTTATTAATTCTTACGTATGAGAATTATTCCCGTCTCTTCAAGTATTTACTAAAATTCTTCCGCCTTTACCGCGTATTCCTCAAGTATGAGAGTTATTAAATCCTCTATTTATCTAGATTCGGTAGTATTTGCTCAAAAAAGCTGTATATGTGTTTTTATTTTTCTGTTAATGTAGTTCATCTACGAATATGTTTTGTTGTGAATGAATTAAATAGATTTAATTCTAAATTTTTCTGGTATTGATATCATAGACTCAATCCCAAATTTCAATCTACAAAGTAGTATGCAGAATATTTTAAAAGAGGAATAAATGAGTTGGATTTTGTTTTACATCAGAATGCTCCTGATTCACTTGTTTGGAGCAATTGGATGGACAGTGAATATAGTGTGAAAGAGGGATACAAGTAGCTAGTCAATCATTTTAGCAATAAGGGACATTTTTGGGGATAATGATCGCTACCATGTCCATGTGTGCCACACATTGTGACAGGGAAATACTTCGATAAGTTTGGGTCTCGGCTCGGACACAAGGAGATAAGTTTATGGCGCAAGCCTCCGCTGGAACTTGGAGGTTTTTATGTTATCTAATACTTTCTCCGTCACGTTTCATGCAATCGAATACATATTTTTAATTCTTAATAACTCAAAGTGTATATAATTAAAAAAAATATGAAATTTTTATATTTTTAATCTATTCGATTAGACGAATCCAACAAGATCTCATTTAAATATATTTTATCTTATACATAATTGTATAAAAAAAGTCGAATTAAAGTTACTCAATTAACAGTAACAAAATGGAAGTATCAGCGTTTCTTAGGTACTAATGTAATTTAATTCCTCTCATTATATTACCAACCAAAAAAAAAAGAAAAAGAAAAATAGTACTATGCAGAATATTTTTTTTAGAAGTCATTGAAGGCCTGAGAAAGGGATGGTGGAAACTCGTGCTACATAATTACAAAGGGAATAAAAGAAAGGAATAGGGAATCGATGGAAATCGAATTCAACCTTACGTTAGAAGTTAGAAATCAATGAACTTAACTATTTGGGCTAAGTGCTCATCCTATCCAGAATATTTTGGGGGCGACTTAAAAAACGTAATGGGGAAAAAGAAGCAGATGGGGCGGTGGTGAGCTGAGGACCAAAGCCGTTACCTTGATAAAATCATCCATATTTAAATTCTACCAAATATACTATTGAAGAGAAGAGATAAGCACAAAAGCCATGCTTGGAGTCTCTCATTAATTTCAAAATCCTCCACTGCTGTCTCGGCGTTAATGTGTTTTGCTTAAAGCCAAAAAGCTCCCATCAATTCCTCTCTTTCTGCACTACACGCACACGCATTCCCACGCATCTTCTTTCCCTGAATTTCTGCTCTCATTAACTTTTGCTACACAGACACACTACATCTTCAGTTCGTTATAGATATGGTAGGGCTTTTGCCTTTTTTCTCAAGGAAAAAAGTGGATTCCCTTTTATCACAAGCCATGAAATTCTCCTGTTGAGAATAATTATGGAAAAAGCGGGAGGGATCATTCTTCTTGGTTCACATATATGCCATCCCCTTTTACTTCTCTTCGCGTGATCCGAACGTTCCTGGCCCTGGGGCAATTCATCTGCCTTTCCCCCCCCCCCCCCCCCCCAATACTCTTGTAATTCTCTCCGCTGGGTTTTTTTTAATTTTTATATTTTTTCTATACTGAAAACCGCGATGTGCGGAGCTGCCTGGGAAAAACACGGAAATGATGAGGGATAGATTGATGTTTCTTGATGTTATTGGTTTTGGAAATTGAATGGGAATTTTGGGTTTGTGGGTCGCCTTTTTATGTCCGTTGAATTAAAGGGTAGGAGTTTTCTTGAAGATAAAAAATCGAGGCCTTACGACTTTGAGGGATTTTTTGGCTGCGGAGTGAAAATTTTGGGGTGAATCATTCCGGATTTATCGGCGGTGGAAAATCTGGTTAAGGGGTAAAGCCTTTCTTTTTCCCCGTTTTGTATACGCGAAAAATTAATTGGATTTGATAAAGAAAAGTCTCGCGTTTTCTGCCACTGGTTTTGTCTCAACGTCGAAAGATTGCAATCTTTGTTTTCAGCAGCCCATTTTTCGTTCTTCTCTCTCTAGAAATCCCGTCAATTTCTCTGGTCATCTCTGCCATACATTCCATTCACTGTTTTACCCTTGTGGGGTTTCTTTCTTTTTTCGCTTCTGTCCTCCTCTTCTTTTGGTCTCTCTCTCTCTCTCTCTCAAGATTTAGGAGAGAGAATCGGGGCAAGCGGACTCCCTCTCTTTCTCTCTCTTGAAAGGAAATTATGATGATCTTTGACAAGGTTCCAATGCAGACAAACCTTGAAAGCTTCTTGGATTGCATCACTCCCCTGGTCCCATCTCAATTCCTTTCCAAGGTTTGTGTCCAAGAACATTGAATTTTGATTTCTGGACGTTATCTTTTGCTTACGGCATTGATGGGTTCGTAATGTGATTGCTGCTCAAATTAAGTTTACCTTTGTGATTGGTGTTCTTGATTTAATTGTGGTAGAATGAGATGAGGAAGGTCAATAGCCTATGGTATCCATGGGCAAGGGACAAGGTGGACTACTTTGTTCTTGGAGATCTCTGGCGCAGTTTTGGTGAATGGAGTGCATATGGTGCTGGCGTTCCAATTCGATCCAGTGATGGCGAAAATCTAATCCAATATTTTGTGCCTTATCTCTCTGCTATCCAAATTTTCACCAGTAGTTCGTCTGCCAGCTGCTTGAGGTAATCCAATTTGTAAATGAATGAAGATAAGCAATTTATAAGCTTCCTGGTAGATAATATAGCTCAGTTTTCTTATCTATTCTAGTCTTTGATGTTTGTTTGTACTACTTTTTTGTGTTCTGTTTATTGAATTGCTGACCATAGAATTTTTTTAGCAATTTGCAAGAAATCACCTTTTGATTCTATAATTGTGTCTTGAAAAATTGGCATAGGGAAGAGAGCGACTCAGTCAGCGAGACAAGGGATTTGTATAGCGATTCGTGCAGCGATGAGAGTGAGAGTGAAAAGCTATCAAGGTCGGATGGATGCTACTCTGAGGAAGGACTATTCGAGCATGATAACTTCTGGCGTCCAAATGGGAGATTGGGGAATCTTTACTTCCAATACTTTGAAAGATCATCTCCATATGGAAGAGTTCCCCTCTCGGACCAGGTAAATTCTTGGTTGTCAAGTTTAATTCTTCTGATGATTCTGTGAAGCACAATGAGATATTTGGTCATAATTAGACTTGAATTGTATTCCATTTTCTTGACAGAGCATATAGGAAAGAGATCAAAGTGTTTTGGCCTAATTTGAAAGTGCATCGGCATGCTTCCTTTCTGACCATTCTTTTTCTTTGGAATATTTTCTTGTCTGTTATAGGTCGTCTTTATTCTGCTTTTTATAATGCACTTCGACGGTGAACTCCATTCCCTATTGTGTGATAGCCAATGAGAAGAATATATTCTTGTTTTTGGTTAATCGATGTTCCATGTTCCTTTAGTTGTCAAGAACGATTCCTACTTGAGCCATTACATGATCATTTTCATTTGACCAAGTTTGCTGTTTCTAAATTTATGTTTACAGTATTTATTATGATCTTCTCAGATGCATACCATAGCCCAGAGGTACCCTGGATTAATGTCGTTAAGAAGTGTAGATCTTTCCCCAGCTAGTTGGATGGCGGTTGCCTGGTTAGTCTCTATGTGATTTGTCCAGTTGTTATCATTGATTTATTTTCTCTCGGAAACCATATGGATTGGAAACTGAATAAAGGGATATAAATGTGATGGCCATCCAGGTACCCGATTTATCACATCCCTACCGGGCGAACAATTAAAGACTTGCAAACTTGTTTCCTGACATACCATACACTATCTTCTTCTTTTCAAGGTATGGAACGATTATAATGAACTCGGCCCCATTCATGAAATGACTTTTCAATCTTGCCTTGTGTAAATTTATGGGGAATCAATTGTGTAGATTTAGACTTTGAAGAAGACTTGGAGAGTGTCACAAGGAAAAGAAAGGAAGGCGAATGCATCTCACTTTCTCCATTTGGTTTGGCGACATACAAGATGCAAGGAGATGTGTGGATGTCGGACAAGAATGGCCAGGACCGAGAGAGGATCGTGTCACTTTTGAGCGTGGCAGATTCCTGGCTGAAGCAATTACGGGTCCAACATCATGACTTCAACTACTTCATGGGAATCCGGTGTGGGTAAACACACATATATACCCCCCCCCCCCCCCCCCCCCAGATTTTCTCTTGAAGCCGGGGCTTTTTAGGTAGGTTTGTGTTGCTTCCCTTAGGAATTCGAGTCAAACAATTGCTAGGGAGGAAAACAGAACCAGCAGGTGCCTAGTCCATGTAGAAACCGTGTGCGCGTTGCTCGTCTTCTTGATGGTGTCATTGGACACAAGTGAGACAACACTAACTGATGCATTTTTCGTATTTTTTGAGTGGTTTCGGTTTAGTTTTATCCAAGAGGGGTTGTGTTTTGGACCAGCAACTGAACGTGTATGTATTAGGCATAGGCTATGGACGGATGGACCATGTACAGCACAAAGGTGTTCTCAGGCTTTTGCATATTTTCTCTTATCGTAAAACCTTGTTCTCAAGCTTTTGACAATTAACATGGATACACAAATTCGAAGGACCAACATTTTTCCTCGTGATTTTTTTATTTTCTTCTTCTTTTTTTTTTTTTTTTTTTTTTGTGAAATGACATGATGAAGTTTGATTAGTCTAAGGCTAGTTTTGAAATGGTACTACTATTATTTGAATGATGGGAGCCGTTAATAGATTCGTGACCACATATTTTTGGATAAATCATTTATTAGCCAATGAATTCAGTGATGTTCTTCTATAATCAATGACAGTGGGACAGGAGGACTGCACACACATAGCAGTATGTATTTATATTCCAAGAATCGAGGTGGTCCAATATTAGATTCTCAATCTAATTCTTAACTTTGAAAAAAATTATGTTTGGGGAAGTCTTGCAGAAAGGATCCACTGAATAATTAAGGTTATAGAATGCCCGAACGAGCCATGGCACATGGGCACATTATGACTTGATGAGTTCCATTTGAGTTGAAGGTAGTTAGGTAGTGTCAAGAATATTGCATACCATCAAGTTCCCAACTCATCTAAAGACAGATCAGTTTAGATATATGTTCAAAATTGTTTTCCCCCTCGAAGTATTATGTAGTATCTGTTTTCCCATCTTATCATATTTCACCTCCAAGCAGTTGGTTATTCTGGTCCAAAAATCCCCCCCTACTTGTAGAGCTTTTCAAGGCATTTTATTAAGACGAAGAAATAGTCTGTATACGTCAACTCAATTGTCGTCTCCACGAGCCTAGCTAACGGGATGAATGTGGCTAATTAACCTTTCTGGGGCTAAATAAATGCAACCTGGAAAGACAAGATCATGCAATGGAGCAGTGCCTATTGGGACAACAGCTTGAATGTGATTGTAGGATGGGCTGTGAGTTGTGACTCAATACTACAAGTTTGGATGATATGTGGGAAATTGCACAATAGTCTGTGAGACTTGTTCGCTTGAGAAAAGTCACAGAATGTGTTGTGATGAGCAGTTGCACAATGGATTGTGATTTGAAGTTGTGACAATGTGATGGGAATACAACAAGACATTTAGAAATGGAGTATATAGAGTACATGCTTATATTACACTTTTAAAAAAGTTTAAAGAGAAAAACTTGCCCAATTAATTAAATCAATAATTAAGTTTTGAAGTATTATATTTTTATCTTATTTGATCATTATGTGGAATCGGAACACGTAATTGCAATTGCGGAGACTGTTCAAGTCAATTCTTTATTATATACTCCCTCCGTCCCACTACACTTGTCCTATTTGACTTTTTTGCACTATTAATTGTTCAGCTTTGACTCAATTTAATTGCAAGTATATATTTAGCAAAAAATAGTCGAGATGGGTCTTGTTAGAATCGTATGATCACGTAGTTTTATAATATATATTTTATATAATTTTTCATTGTGTATATTTTAAGATATTAACAGATAAAAAAGTGCATTGGATTGTGTGCAAAAGTGAAACAGGACAAGTTAAATGAGGCGGAGGGAGTATCTTTTTTATAAGCAGAAGCCATAAAACAATGGAAAATAACGAAAGAGTTGGAAAAAGAAAAATAACAAACCAAGCCCATTAGTCACTTCATTATTTTAAACATACAGTACTATTGACAAATTTGAAAATGTTTATTAGTTGGAAATGAGTCATCTTGTACGGTCAAGAATTGGATAAGGTCCATTTCTTCAACATCATATCAACATACAGATTTTAAACGTTTGGAATCCAAGGGACAAACAAAGAGGAAAAAAGATAAACAAATAAGCCCCATATATACAAAAAAGAATTACTGCTTACCACGTTAAAGAAATACATAATAACAATAATACAAACTTTATTCTTATTTAAACAAAATATATTTTGTAAATAAGTAGTAATAACCTTTATATCGTGTAGTTGTGTGAATAAAAGAGTGGCTAACTTGCACGTACAGAAAATACATGGTTTTAGACTTTAGAGCGTACAACAGTAGTACGTGGAGAATTGGCCGGTTATGAAGTGAAGGGAGCATGCATGTGTCTCGAGTCTCGACTGTTGTTGTGTATGGGTTTAATTTCCGCTTACAGTTTTATTAATTGAAATTTAATTTTTAATTTAATAGTAGTAGTATACTACTACTATACTCCCTCCGTCCCAATATAAGTGGCCCCTTTCTTTTGGGCACGGGAATTTAGGTAGTGGGATTTAGTAGTTAAAGTGGTGTGAGTAAATTTGACTAATTCATCCATCTAATTTATAATGGTTACATTTGACTTTTAACCATATTTATTATTTAACTTTGACTTAATGTTATCGTAATGATGTAGAAAGACAAAAATAGTCAAGTGTGATCTTGTTGGAATCGTCTAATCGTATAGTTTTAGAATATATATTTTATATAATTTTTATTTATACCCATTTTGAGATATTAATGGTTAAACATATATAGGGACTTTGTGCAGAAAGTACAATTGTCATTATTGTGGGGTTTTTAATCATGTTTATGTTAATCTAATTTACTTAAAAGGGAAAGTGACCACTTTTAATGGGACACCCCAAAAATGAATAGTGGTCACTTTTACTGGGACGGAGGGAGTACTATTGTAGTACTATACAGTAGAAGTATTTGTCTGCATGCAGGCAGCTTCTGTAGCTGTGTCCTGTGTGTAGTCAGTCCAGTTGAGAGGGGGACCAAATCAAACCAAACACATTACACGTGCATGATGACATGCATCCCAACTCAATACTAGTAATAAATAGCTAATTTGTCCGTTACATTAGTCGTCTGGGAAGCGGCTAACCTGTGCCCAAATTAAACCTCAGACATTTTTGGCATTGCTCCCCAACTCCAATAATTAAGTGCTGTCACCTCACCTCACGCGGCCGCCCTTAATTAAAATCTCATGACTTTTAACTAATTAGTGTACATTACTAGTATTCTCTAATTATTAAATCTCACTTTAATTATAAAATATATATATAAAAAAAATACACCTGGCTGGGGTAGTCTTACTGCTAATTGATAAGTATATCTTCACAATCCACTCTAGCTAGCCTGGCCTTTTACAAGCTATGGTTGTACTAATATTCATCCCCATTCCTCTTCAATTGTTCGTTCCGGCCCCTCCATTTAATTTTGTCTTATTCCAAACGGGTTTATTAATTCCTGGTATCACAGTCACTGCATATATGGAAAAAAGGCCAAATATATCATTTTTTTAAAAAAAAGTCAAATCTATCCTTTTTTTTTATTTTATTACCTAATTTATCCTCTACATATGCTAATTATATCCGGAAATATCCTAAATTCACTAATCGTGGAATGTCTGTTGACGTGGCAATAAATTAACTTAAACCCTACACGCTGGATCGAATTTGAAGTGTGTCTCAATTAGGGGCTGGGGAAAAATACCGAATATATTGCATACCGCACATACCGTATCGAAAAAATACCGAAAATATCAAAATTTTCGGTATACCGTAATTTTCGGTATGGTATCATACCGTACCATAAGATTACGGTACGGTAACGGTATAAATTTTTTGATACCGCGGTATATCGCTACCGTACCGAACTTTGGTATATACCACGGTTTCGGTATATACCGTGATACCGTTATATACCGTAATATCGGTATGTTAGTATATAGCGAAAGTTCGGTATGCCGGTATATACCGCAATACCGGTATGTCGGTATGTAGTGAATGTTCGGTATGTCGGTATATACCGCGATACGATATGTCGGTATGTACTGAATGTTTGGTATAGCGGTATATACCGAACTTACCGAAATATCGGTATGGAAATATTTCATACCGAAACTTTTGGTATACCGATCTTCGGTATATCGGTATACCGAAATGTTCGGTACGACAACGGTATGAAAATTTTCATACCGTAAAGTTTGGTAAGGTATACGGTATGGAGAATTTTTTTCGGTATGATACCGTACTGAAAATTACGGTATACCGAAAATTTCGATATTTCTTTTTTCGATACGGTATGTGCGGTATGCGGTATACTCGGTATTTTTCCCCAGCCCTAATTGAGAGACACTTCAAATCCCATCCAGCGTGTAGGGTTTAAGTTAATTTATTGCCACGTCAACAGGCATTCCACGATTAGTGAATTTAGGATATTTCCGGATATAATTAGCATATGTAGAGGATAAATTCGGTAATAAAATAGAAAAATGATAGATTTGACTTTTTTTTTAAACAAAAATGATATATTTGGTCTTTTTTCCCTGCATATATATACTACTACTATAATACTAGCTATATGTTTAATGCAACCTATTTTGTTCATAATAAGGAATTAAGGATGGATTGCATGTGAAGAATACTTAAGGAAGTGGGCACAAGAAATCCGGATTCGGTCGCCAACAAATTTTGGTGGTTGTCATTTTAATAATTGTTTTGAATTGCTAAACCAGAAAATTCGTGTAATGGACTATACTGTTAGTTATAGGAATAGTAGTTTATTGTTCATTACACTATTTACATTTCGA
Organism: Hygrophila difformis; assembly: GCA_030278955.1. NCBI lineage: Eukaryota > Viridiplantae > Streptophyta > Magnoliopsida > Lamiales > Acanthaceae > Hygrophila > Hygrophila difformis. The sequence goes on from JAOANR010000006.1 coordinate 6,049,249, forward strand.
CAAGTATTGCATTGCAATTCTTTGAGAACGTACTATGCGGTAGCTGTTTCAGTAATTAATTAAGTTAGATAAGAAACAGTTTAATACTATTGGTGTTGAAGTTGTTCCACGCGCCCTGAAGGGGAAATTTGCCCCATTCCACGTGTAAAATACCCATGCTTCTTTTAGGCATATACTCTTAAAAAAATACTCATTGTTTATTTGTGCTGTTCTTAAATACAACAAAATATTTGCTATTCAAAAAAAAAAAAAAATACAACAAAATATCAGTTAATCGAATAAAATGAAGGGGAAATTGAAGTTTGTTTCGTTTAGTTTTAGACGGTTGGATTTGTTCCAAGTAACCGATTTGTGTGCAGTCTTTGGGCATGTTTGGGAAATAATTAGAGTTTAGCGTCTGGAGTTTGGAGTTCAGAGTCTGGAGTTTGAAATTAATGGTGAAATGTAATTTTCAATTTGAATAATGGTGTTTGGTAATGCAATTTTAAATTAGAGTTTAGAGTCTGGAGTTTGGAAAGCTAAAAGCTGGGGAGATGAACGTTCAGAGTTTAGAGATTAGATATTAAAATTTGGCAGTTACTGTAATTAGTGTTTACTATATATAGGATTTTAGGCTATTTTTAATATGTATTTTAAAAGCTAAACGCTAATCGCTAACGTTTTTTCCCAAACGCAGCCTTTGATCTTGCTCACACACTCTCGGAGTTGGATTCAGTGGGCTGTGCTTGGATATTTTTTCACTTAAATTGTCTGGATCCTTTAATCTTGGGCTGGGCCATAAATGGTTACTATCTGTTCTTACTTAGTTGGGCTCAGACTCTGTCAGGTAATAAATAATTGTTCAGCTTGTTTTGGATCAAAATTAATGTTACATTCGTTGGTTATGAAATTAATTTCTTTTTGGTAAACATGACACGTCGGCAAAGGTGTACGGGAGCTCAAACCACACAAATTATAAAAGGGGATAAAGGGGAGGGATAGAGGGTCGGGTGGGGATCGAACCCCCAACCTATGGTTGAAAACAGGGGATTTGAATTGTATGTAAATTACACTTATACAATTAATTATTTAACTTTTTCATTATTTATAACAACAAATTCATAAAGAAATCGTTTGATTTATAAATATATAATAAAAACTAAAAGTTAATTTTGAGTAATGAACACGATTTTCAACGTAATCAGATAGTTGGGATTTGGAAATATAATGTGGAGTTTCACTTTTAAGTAATTTGTAAACTAAACCAAGATAAATTAAGCAACAAATAGCTGATAACCCAATTGATAAAACCAACAAAAAAACCTACTAGTAATTCTCCAAGCAGGCCTGCCCATCACGTGTGTATATGAGACTATAAACATCTAGAATAATCCCGCTCATTTTTTTTCACCTTTCTTGCCTTTCTCTGCTCTTGAAATTTGTGCGTCTCTCTGATCACCAAAAACCCTAATCGCAAACCCTACCCTAACTGCTATGGCACGAATTCTAGCTCTAAAGAAGAAGTTAGCAACAGTAGCTCAAGGCGATAGGTCCGTTTCCAAGTACTGTTTGGAGGTGATTACGCTTTGGAGAGAAATCCGACTTCTCCATCCCATAGTCTATCCTAAGGAAAATTTGGATTTGCTTCTTCCACTCTTGAAGAAACAGGATGACAACCAACTGCTATTTCAGTTCTTGCTCTGCCTGAATGATGAGTATACGGATACATGTAACAAAATCGTGATGTTGAATTCTCTCCCAAGTGCTCACACTGCGCTTCGCATGTTATACCACGCAAAGGCGCAATTGTACGGTGTATGAGGTATTCGTTCTAATAGAATCGAAAAGAAGAAAGGCATTGTGTGTTTCTACTGACAAGCCAGGGCATGCCATATCCGATTGTTTCCAGAGTCCACGGGAATGCAGCAGACATGTACGACAACAAACGGCAGATGCCCATCGGTGCGAGAACGAGTTGGGGAAAATATGATGAGACAAAAGCTTTGATCTCAGAAGTTGAAGGACGGATCCCTGTCAAACTTGAGGATCTCTTGCTAAAGGCTGCTGGCAAAGATACACCTGCTTCTTATGACACAGAATCTCTGATCTCAGAAGTTGAAGCACGGATCACTGTCAGACTTGAGGAGCTCTTTCTAAAGGCTTTATGTAAGGATACACCTACTTATGACAAGGCTACGGACATCTAAGGTAGTATACTAAATCTCACTGAGATATTCCATATTTGATGCATAATAAATTATTGTTGTTGTGATTGTGAGTAGTCATATTCATATCGGGTACATAACTCTGTTGCTATATAACTCTGCTAGTGTTCATGTGAGTTTTCGTCAGTCATATTCATTGGTAGACATGCCCAAACCATAACCGACGGTACGACAACCGGTTGGTCCCGGTCCGGTTGATAACCCAATTGACAAGACCAACAAGAAACCTACTTGTAATTCTCCAAACAGGCATGAGACTATAAATATCTAGAATAATCCCGCTCATTTTTTCCACCTTTCCCTGCCTTTCTCTGCTCCTGAAATTCGTTCGTCTCTCTGGTCACCAAAAACCCTAACCGCAAACCCTACCCTAACTGCTATGGCACGAATTCTGGCTCTAAAGAAGAAGTTAGCTACACTAGCTCAATGCGATAGGTCCGTTTCCCAGTACTATTTGGAGGTGCTTACGCTTTGGAGAGAAATCCGACTGCTCCATCCCATAGTCTATCATAAGGAAAATTTGGATTTGCTTCTTCCACTCTTGGAGAAACAGGATGACAACCAACTGCTATTTCAGTTCTTGCTCGACCTGAATGATGAGTATATGGATACGTGCAAAAAAATCGTGATGCTGAATCCTCTCCCAAGTGCTCACACTGCGCTTGGCATGTTATGCCATGAAGAGGCGCAATTGTACGGTGTATGAGGTATTCATTCTGATAGATTCGAAAAGAAGAAATGCATTGTGTGTTTTTACTGCAATAAGCCAGGGCATGTCATATCCGATTATTTCCAGAATCCACGGAATGCAGCAGACTGGTACGGCAATAGACGGCAGAGTATCGGTGCGGGAACAAGTTGGGGAAAATACGATGAGTCAAAATCTTTGATCTCAGAAGTTGAAGGTCGGATCACTGTCAAACTTGAGGATCTCTTGCTAAAGGCTGCAGGCAAAGATACACCTGCTTCTTATGACACAGAAGCTTTGATCTCAGAAGTTGAAGTGCGGATCACTGTCAGACTTGAGGAGCTCTTGCTAAAGGCTGTATGTAAGGATACACCTACTTATGACAAGGCTACGGACATCTAAGGTAGTATACTAAATGTTACTGAGATACTCCATATATTATGCATATATAGTTAAATAAATTGTTGCTGTTGTGGTTGTGAGTAGTCATATTCATATCGGGTACATAACTCTACTGCTACATAACTCTACTAATGTTGATGCGAGCTGTCGTCCCTCATATTCGTTGGTAGACATGCCCAAACCATAACCGACGGTACGACATCCGGTTGGCCCCGGTCCGGTTGATAACCCAATTGATAAGACCAACAAGAAACCTACTTGTAATTCTCCAAACAGGTATGAGACTATAAATATTTAGAATAATCCCGCTCATTTTTTTCCACCATTCCCTGCCTTTCTCTGCTCCTGAAATTTGTTCGTCTCTCTGGCCACCAAAAACCCTAATCGCAAACCCTACCCTAACTGCTATGGCACGAATTCTGGCTCTAAAGAAGAAGTTAGCAACACTAGCTCAAGACGATAAGTCCGTTTCCAAGTACTATTTGGAGGTGCTTACGCTTTGGAGAGAAATCCGACTTCTTCATCCCATAGTCTATCCTAAAGAAAATTTGGATTTGCTTCTTCCACTTTTGGAGAAACAGGATGACAACCAACTACTATTTCAGTTCTTGCTCGGCCTGAATGATGAGTATACGGATACGCGCAACAAAATCGTGATGCTGAATCCTCTCCCAAGTGCTCACACTGCGCTTGGTGTGTTATGCCATGCAGAGGCGCAATTGTACGGTGTATGAGGTATTTGTTCTGATAAAATCGAAAAGAAGAAATGCATTGTGTGTTTCTACTGCAACAAGCCAGGGCAGGTCATATCCGATTATTTCCAGAATCCACGGAATGCAACAGACTGGTACGGCAATAGACGGCAGAGCATCGGTGCGCGAACAAGTTGGGGAAAATACGATGAGACAAAATCTTTGATCTCAGAAGTTGAAGGTCGGATCACTGTCAAACTTGAGGATCTCTTGCTAAAGGGTGCAGGCAAAGATACACCTGCTTCTTCTGACACAGAAGCTTTGATCTCAGAAGTTGAAGTGCGGATCACTGTCAGATTTGAGGAGCTCTTGCTAAAGGCTGTATGTAAGGATACACCTACTTATGACAAGGCTACGGACATCTAAGGTAGTATACTAAATGTTACTGAGATACTCCATATTTGATGCATATATAGTTAAATAAATTGCTGCTGTTGTGATTGTGAGTAGTCATATTCATATCGGGTACATAACTCTACTGCTACATAACTCTGCTAATGTTGATGCGAGCTGTCGTCACTCATATTCGTTGGTAGACATGCCCAAACCATAACCGACGGTACGACATCCGGTTGGCCCCGGTCCGGTTGATAACCCAATTGATAAGACCAAAAGGAAACCTACTTGTAATTCTCCAAACAGGTATGAGACTATAAATATCTAGAATAATCCCGCTCATTTTTTTTCACCTTTCCCTGTCTTTCTCTGCTCCTGAAATTTGTTCGTCTCTCTGGACACCAAAAACCCTAATCGCAAACCCTACCCTAACTGCTATGGCACGAATTCTGGCTCTAAAGAAGAAGTTAGCAACACTAGCTCAAGACGATAAGTCCGTTTCCAAGTACTATTTGGAGGTGCTTACGCTTTGGAGAGAAATCCGACTGCTCCATCCCATAGTCTATCCTAAGGAAAATTTGGATTTGCTTCTTCCACTCTTGGAGAAACAGGATGATAACCAACTGCTATTTCAGTTCTTGCTCGACCTGAATGATGAGTATATGGATACGTGCAACAAAATCGTGATGCTGAATCCTCTCCCAAGTGCTCACACTGCGCTTGGTGTGTTATGCCATGCAGAGGCGCAATTGTACGGTGTATGAGGAATTTGTTCTGATAAAATCGAAAAGAAGAAATGCATTGTGTGTTTCTACTGCAACAAGCCAGGGCAGGTCATATCCGATTATTTCCAGAATCCACGGAATGCAGCAGACTTGTACGGCAATAGAAGGCAGAGCATCGGTGCGGGAACAAGTTGGGGAAAATACAATGAGAAAAAATCTTTGATCTCAGAAGTTGAAGGTCGGATCACTGTCAAACTTGAGGATCTCTTGCTAAAGGCTGCAGGCAAAGATACACCTGCTTCTTCTGACACAGAAGCTTTGATCTCAGAAGTTGAAGTGCGGATCACTGTCAGATTTGAGGAGCTCTTGCTAAAGGCTGTATGTAAGGATACACCTACTTATGACAAGGCTACGGACATCTAAGGTAGTATACTAAATGTTACTGAGATACTCCATATTTGATGCATATATAGTTAAATAAATTGCTGCTGTTGTGATTGTGAGTAGTCATATTCATATCGGGTACATAACTCTACTGCTACATAACTCTGCTAATGTTGATGCGAGCTGTCGTCACTCATATTCGTTGGTAGACATGCCCAAACCATAACCGACGGTACGACATCCGGTTGGCCCCGGTCCGGTTGATAACCCAATTGATAATACCAAAAGGAAACCTACTTGTAATTCTCCAAACAGGTATGAGACTATAAATATCTAGAATAATCCCGCTCATTTTTTTCCACCTTTCCCGGCCTTTCTCTGCTCCTGAAATTTGTTCGTCTCTCTGGACACCAAAAACCCTAATCGCAAACCCTATCCTAACTGCTATGGCACGAATTCTGGCTCTAAAGAAGAAGTTAGCAACACTAGCTCAAGACGATAAGTCCGTTTCCAAGTACTATTTGGAGGTGCTTACGCTTTGGAGAGAAATCCGACTGCTCCATCCCATAGTCTATCCTAAGGAAAATTTGAATTTGCTTCTTCCACTTTTGGAAAAACAGGATGACAACCAACTGCTATTTCAGTTCTTGCTCGACCTGAATGATGAGTATATGGATACGTGCAACAAAATCGTGATGCTGAATCCTCTCCCAAGTGCTCACACTGCGCTTGGTGTGTTATGCCATGCAGAGGCGCAATTGTACGGTGTATGAGGAATTTGTTCTGATAAAATCGAAAAGAAGAAATGAATTGTGTGTTTCTACTGCAACAAGCCAGGGCAGGTCATATCCGATTATTTCCAGAATCCACGGAATGCAGCAGACTTGTACGGCAATAGAAGGCAGAGCATCGGTGCGGGAAAAAGTTGGGGAAAATACGATGAGACAAAATCTTTGATCTCAGAAGTTGAAGGTCGGATCACTGTCAAACTTGAGGATCTCTTGCTAAAGGCTGCAGGCAAAGATACACCTGCTTCTTCTGACACAGAAGCTTCGATCTCAGAAGTTAAAGTGCGGATCACTGTCAGATTTGAGGAGCGCTTGCTAAAGGCTGTATGTAAGGATACACCTACTTATGACAAGGCTACGGACATCTAAGGTAGTATACTAAATGTTACTGAGATACTCCATATTTGATGCATATATAGTTAAATAAATTGCTGCTGTTGTGATTGTGAGTAGTCATATTCATATCGGGTACATAACTCTACTGCTACATAACTCTGCTAATGTTGATGCGAGCTGTCGTCACTAATATTCGTTGGTAGACATGCCCAAACCATAACCGACGGTACGACATCCGGTTGGCCCCGGTCCGGTTGATAACCCAATTGATAATACCAAAAGGAAACCTACTTGTAATTCTCCAAACAGGTATGAGACTATAAATATCTAGAATAATCCCGCTCATTTTTTTCCACCTTTCCCGGCCTTTCTCTGCTCCTGAAATTTGTTCGTCTCTCTGGACACCAAAAACCCTAATCGCAAACCCTACCCTAACTGCTATGGCACGAATTCTGGCTCTAAAGAAGAAGTTAGCAACACTAGCTCAAGACGATAAGTCCGTTTCCAAGTACTATTTGGAGGTGCTTACGCTTTGGAGAGAAATCCGACTGCTCCATCCCATAGTCTATCCTAAGGAAAATTTGGATTTGCTTCTTCCACTCTTGGAAAAACAGGATGACAACCAACTGCTATTTCAGTTCTTGCTCGACCTGAATGATGAGTATATGGATACGTGCAACAAAATCGTGATGCTGAATCCTCTCCCAAGTGCTCACACTGCGCTTGGTGTGTTATGCAATGCAGAGGCGCAATTGTACGGTGTATGAGGAATTTGTTCTGATAAAATCGAAAAGAAGAAATGCATTGTGTGTTTCTACTGCAACAAGCCAGGGCAGGTCATATCCGATTATTTCCAGAATCCACGGAATGCAGCAGACTTGTACGGCAATAGAAGGCAGAGCATCGGTGCGGGAACAAGTTGGGGAAAATACGATGAGACAAAATCTTTGATCTCAGAAGTTGAAGGTCGGGTCACTGTCAAACTTGAGGATCTCTTGCTAAAGGCTGCAGGCAAAGATACACCTGCTTCTTCTGACACAGAAGCTTCGATCTCAGAAGTTAAAGTGCGGATCACTGTCAGATTTGAGGAGCTCTTGCTAAAGGCTGTATGTAAGGATACACCTACTTATGACAAGGCTACGGACATCTAAGGTAGTATACTAAATGTTACTGAGATACTCCATATTTGATGCATATATAGTTAAATAAATTGCTGCTGTTGTGATTGTGAGTAGTCATATTCATATCGGGTACATAACTCTACTGCTACATAACTCTGCTAATGTTGATGCGAGCTGTCGTCACTCATATTCGTTGGTAGACATGCCCAAACCATAACCGACGGTACGACATCCGGTTGGCCCCGGTCCGGTTGATAACCCAATTGATAATACCAAAAGGAAACCTACTTGTAATTCTCCAAACAGGTATGAGACTATAAATATCTAGAATAATCCCGCTCATTTTTTTCCACCTTTCCCGGCCTTTCTCTGCTCCTGAAATTTGTTCGTCTCTCTGGACACTAAAAACCCTAATCGCAAACCCTATCCTAACTGCTATGGCACGAATTCTGGCTCTAAAGAAGAAGTTAGCAACACTAGCTCAAGACGATAAGTCCGTTTCCAAGTACTATTTGGAGGTGCTTACGCTTTGGAGAGAAATCCGACTGCTCCATCCCATAGTCTATCCTAAGGAAAATTTGGATTTGCTTCTTCCACTCTTGGAAAAACAGGATGACAACCAACTGCTATTTCAGTTCTTGCTCGACCTGAATGATGAGTATATGGATACGTGCAACAAAATCGTGATGCTGAATCCTCTCCCAAGTGCTCACACTGCGCTTGGTGTGTTATGCCATGCAGAGGCGCAATTGTACGGTGTATGAGGAATTTGTTCTGATAAAATCGAAAAGAAGAAATGAATTGTGTGTTTCTACTGCAACAAGCCAGGGCAGGTCATATCCGATTATTTCCAGAATCCACGGAATGCAGCAGACTTGTACGGCAATAGAAGGCAGAGCATCGGTGCGGGAAAAAGTTGGGGAAAATACGATGAGACAAAATCTTTGATCTCAGAAGTTGAAGGTCGGATCACTGTCAAACTTGAGGATCTCTTGCTAAAGGCTGCAGGCAAAGATACACCTGCTTCTTCTGACACAGAAGCTTCGATCTCAGAAGTTAAAGTGCGGATCACTGTCAGATTTGAGGAGCGCTTGCTAAAGGCTGTATGTAAGGATACACCTACTTATGACAAGGCTACGGACATCTAAGGTAGTATACTAAATGTTACTGAGATACTCCATATTTGATGCATATATAGTTAAATAAATTGCTGCTGTTGTGATTGTGAGTAGTCATATTCATATCGGGTACATAACTCTACTGCTACATAACTCTGCTAATGTTGATGCGAGCTGTCGTCACTAATATTCGTTGGTAGACATGCCCAAACCATAACCGACGGTACGACATCCGGTTGGCCCCGGTCCGGTTGATAACCCAATTGATAATACCAAAAGGAAACCTACTTGTAATTCTCCAAACAGGTATGAGACTATAAATATCTAGAATAATCCCGCTCATTTTTTTCCACCTTTCCCGGCCTTTCTCTGCTCCTGAAATTTGTTCGTCTCTCTGGACACCAAAAACCCTAATCGCAAACCCTACCCTAACTGCTATGGCACGAATTCTGGCTCTAAAGAAGAAGTTAGCAACACTAGCTCAAGACGATAAGTCCGTTTCCAAGTACTATTTGGAGGTGCTTACGCTTTGGAGAGAAATCCGACTGCTCCATCCCATAGTCTATCCTAAGGAAAATTTGGATTTGCTTCTTCCACTCTTGGAAAAACAGGATGACAACCAACTGCTATTTCAGTTCTTGCTCGACCTGAATGATGAGTATATGGATACGTGCAACAAAATCGTGATGCTGAATCCTCTCCCAAGTGCTCACACTGCGCTTGGTGTGTTATGCAATGCAGAGGCGCAATTGTACGGTGTATGAGGAATTTGTTCTGATAAAATCGAAAAGAAGAAATGCATTGTGTGTTTCTACTGCAACAAGCCAGGGCAGGTCATATCCGATTATTTCCAGAATCCACGGAATGCAGCAGACTTGTACGGCAATAGAAGGCAGAGCATCGGTGCGGGAACAAGTTGGGGAAAATACGATGAGACAAAATCTTTGATCTCAGAAGTTGAAGGTCGGGTCACTGTCAAACTTGAGGATCTCTTGCTAAAGGCTGCAGGCAAAGATACACCTGCTTCTTCTGACACAGAAGCTTCGATCTCAGAAGTTAAAGTGCGGATCACTGTCAGATTTGAGGAGCTCTTGCTAAAGGCTGTATGTAAGGATACACCTACTTATGACAAGGCTACGGACATCTAAGGTAGTATACTAAATGTTACTGAGATACTCCATATTTGATGCATATATAGTTAAATAAATTGCTGCTGTTGTGATTGTGAGTAGTCATATTCATATCGGGTACATAACTCTACTGCTACATAACTCTGCTAATGTTGATGCGAGCTGTCGTCACTCATATTCGTTGGTAGACATGCCCAAACCATAACCGACGGTACGACATCCGGTTGGCCCCGGTCCGGTTGATAACCCAATTGATAATACCAAAAGGAAACCTACTTGTAATTCTCCAAACAGGTATGAGACTATAAATATCTAGAATAATCCCGCTCATTTTTTTCCACCTTTCCCGGCCTTTCTCTGCTCCTGAAATTTGTTCGTCTCTCTGGACACTAAAAACCCTAATCGCAAACCCTATCCTAACTGCTATGGCACGAATTCTGGCTCTAAAGAAGAAGTTAGCAACACTAGCTCAAGACGATAAGTCCGTTTCCAAGTACTATTTGGAGGTGCTTACGCTTTGGAGAGAAATCCGACTGCTCCATCCCATAGTCTATCCTAAGGAAAATTTGGATTTGCTTCTTCCACTCTTGGAAAAACAGGATGACAACCAACTGCTATTTCAGTTCTTGCTCGACCTGAATGATGAGTATATGGATACGTGCAACAAAATCGTGATGCTGAATCCTCTCCCAAGTGCTCACACTGCGCTTGGTGTGTTATGCCATGCAGAGGCGCAATTGTACGGTGTATGAGGAATTTGTTCTGATAAAATCGAAAAGAAGAAATGAATTGTGTGTTTCTACTGCAACAAGCCAGGGCAGGTCATATCCGATTATTTCCAGAATCCACGGAATGCAGCAGACTTGTACGGCAATAGAAGGCAGAGCATCGGTGCGGGAAAAAGTTGGGGAAAATACGATGAGACAAAATCTTTGATCTCAGAAGTTGAAGGTCGGATCACTGTCAAACTTGAGGATCTCTTGCTAAAGGCTGCAGGCAAAGATACACCTGCTTCTTCTGACACAGAAGCTTCGATCTCAGAAGTTAAAGTGCGGATCACTGTCAGATTTGAGGAGCGCTTGCTAAAGGCTGTATGTAAGGATACACCTACTTATGACAAGGCTACGGACATCTAAGGTAGTATACTAAATGTTACTGAGATACTCCATATTTGATGCATATATAGTTAAATAAATTGCTGCTGTTGTGATTGTGAGTAGTCATATTCATATCGGGTACATAACTCTACTGCTACATAACTCTGCTAATGTTGATGCGAGCTGTCGTCACTAATATTCGTTGGTAGACATGCCCAAACCATAACCGACGGTACGACATCCGGTTGGCCCCGGTCCGGTTGATAACCCAATTGATAATACCAAAAGGAAACCTACTTGTAATTCTCCAAACAGGTATGAGACTATAAATATCTAGAATAATCCCGCTCATTTTTTTCCACCTTTCCCGGCCTTTCTCTGCTCCTGAAATTTGTTCGTCTCTCTGGACACCAAAAACCCTAATCGCAAACCCTACCCTAACTGCTATGGCACGAATTCTGGCTCTAAAGAAGAAGTTAGCAACACTAGCTCAAGACGATAAGTCCGTTTCCAAGTACTATTTGGAGGTGCTTACGCTTTGGAGAGAAATCCGACTGCTCCATCCCATAGTCTATCCTAAGGAAAATTTGGATTTGCTTCTTCCACTCTTGGAAAAACAGGATGACAACCAACTGCTATTTCAGTTCTTGCTCGACCTGAATGATGAGTATATGGATACGTGCAACAAAATCGTGATGCTGAATCCTCTCCCAAGTGCTCACACTGCGCTTGGTGTGTTATGCAATGCAGAGGCGCAATTGTACGGTGTATGAGGAATTTGTTCTGATAAAATCGAAAAGAAGAAATGCATTGTGTGTTTCTACTGCAACAAGCCAGGGCAGGTCATATCCGATTATTTCCAGAATCAACGGAATGCAGCAGACTTGTACGGCAATAGAAGGCAGAGCATCGGTGCGGGAACAAGTTGGGGAAAATACGATGAGACAAAATCTTTGATCTCAGAAGTTGAAGGTCGGGTCACTGTCAAACTTGAGGATCTCTTGCTAAAGGCTGCAGGCAAAGATACACCTGCTTCTTCTGACACAGAAGCTTCGATCTCAGAAGTTAAAGTGCGGATCACTGTCAGATTTGAGGAGCTCTTGCTAAAGGCTGTATGTAAGGATACACCTACTTATGACAAGGCTACGGACATCTAAGGTAGTATACTAAATGTTACTGAGATACTCCATATTTGATGCATATATAGTTAAATAAATTGCTGCTGTTGTGATTGTGAGTAGTCATATTCATATCGGGTACATAACTCTACTGCTACATAACTCTGCTAATGTTGATGCGAGCTGTCGTCACTCATATTCGTTGGTAGACATGCCCAAACCATAACCGACGGTACGACATCCGGTTGGCCCCGGTCCGGTTGATAACCCAATTGATAATACCAAAAGGAAACCTACTTGTAATTCTCCAAACAGGTATGAGACTATAAATATCTAGAATAATCCCGCTCATTTTTTTCCACCTTTCCCGGCCTTTCTCTGCTCCTGAAATTTGTTCGTCTCTCTGGACACCAAAAACCCTAATCGCAAACCCTACCCTAACTGCTATGGCACGAATTCTGGCTCTAAAGAAGAAGTTAGCAACACTAGCTCAAGACGATAAGTCCGTTTCCAAGTACTATTTGGAGGTGCTTACGCTTTGGAGAGAAATCCGACTGCTCCATCCCATAGTCTATCCTAAGGAAAATTTGGATTTGCTTCTTCCACTCTTGGAAAAACAGGATGACAACCAACTGCTATTTCAGTTCTTGCTCGACCTGAATGATGAGTATATGGATACGTGCAACAAAATCGTGATGCTGAATCCTCTCCCAAGTGCTCACACTGCGCTTGGTGTGTTATGCAATGCAGAGGCGCAATTGTACGGTGTATGAGGAATTTGTTCTGATAAAATCGAAAAGAAGAAATGCATTGTGTGTTTCTACTGCAACAAGCCAGGGCAGGTCATATCCGATTATTTCCAGAATCCACGGAATGCAGCAGACTTGTACGGCAATAGAAGGCAGAGCATCGGTGCGGGAACAAGTTGGGGAAAATACGATGAGACAAAATCTTTGATCTCAGAAGTTGAAGGTCGGATCACTGTCAAACTTGAGGATCTCTTGCTAAAGGCTGCAGGCAAAGATACACCTGCTTCTTCTGACACAGAAGCTTCGATCTCAGAAGTTAAAGTGCGGATCACTGTCAGATTTGAGGAGCTCTTGCTAAAGGCTGTATGTAAGGATACACCTACTTATGACAAGGCTACGGACATCTAAGGTAGTATACTAAATGTTACTGAGATACTCCATATTTGATGCATATATAGTTAAATAAATTGCTGCTGTTGTGATTGTGAGTAGTCATATTCATATCGGGTACATAACTCTACTGCTACATAACTCTGCTAATGTTGATGCGAGCTGTCGTCACTCATATTCGTTGGTAGACATGCCCAAACCATAACCGACGGTACGACATCCGGTTGGCCCCGGTCCGGTTGATAACCCAATTGATAAGACCAAAAGGAAACCTACTTGTAATTCTCCAAACAGGTATGGGACTATAAATATCTATAATAATCCCGCTCATTTTTTTCCACCTTTCCCGGCCTTTCTCTGCTCCTGAAATTTGTTCGTCTCTCTGGACACCAAAAACCCTAATCGCAAACCCTACCCTAACTGCTATGGCACGAATTCTGGCTCTAAAGAAGAAGTTAGCAACACTAGCTCAAGACGATAAGTCCGTTTCCAAGTACTATTTGGAGGTGCTTACGCTTTGGAGAGAAATCCGACTGCTCCATCCCATAGTCTATCCTAAGGAAAATTTGGATTTGCTTCTTCCACTCTTGGAAAAACAGGATGACAACCAACTGCTATTTCAGTTCTTGCTCGACCTGAATGATGAGTATATGGATACGTGCAACAAAATCATGATGCTGAATCCTCTCCCAAGTGCTCACACTGCGCTTGGTGTGTTATGCCATGCAGAGGCGCAATTGTATGGTGTATGAGGAATTTGTTCTGATAAAATCGAAAAGAAGAAATGCATTGTGTGTTTCTACTGCAACAAGCCAGGGCAGGTCATATCCGATTATTTCCAGAATCCACGGAATGCAGCAGACTGGTACGGCAATAGACGGCAGAGCATCGGTGCGGGAACAAGTTGGGGAAAATACGATGAGACAAAATCTTTGATCTCAGAAGTTGAAGGTCGGATCACTGTCAAACTTGAGGATCTCTTGCTAAAGGCTGCAGGCAAAGATACACCTGCGTCTTCTGACACAGAAGCTTTGATCTCAGAAGTTGAAGTGCGGATCACTGTCAGATTTGAGGAGCTCTTGCTAAAGGCTGTATGTAAGGATACACCTACTTATGACAAGGCTACGGACATCTAAGGTAGTATACTAAATGTTACTGAGATACTCCATATTTGATGCATATATAGTTAAATAAATTGCTGCTGTTGTGATTGTGAGTAGTCATATTCATATCGGGTACATAACTCTACTGCTACATAACTCTGCTAATGTTGATGCGAGCTGTCGTCACTCATATTCGTTGGTAGACATGCCCAAACCATAACCGACGGTACGGCATCCGGTTGGCCCCGGTCCGGTTGATAACCCAATTGATAAGACCAAAAGGAAACCTACTTGTAATTCTCCAAACAGGTATGAGACTATAAATATCTAGAATAATCCCGCTCATTTTTTTCCACCTTTCCCTTCCTTTCTCTGCTCCTGAAATTTGTTCGTCTCTCTGGACACCAAAAACCCTAATCGCAAACCCTACCCTAACTGCTATGGCACGAATTCTGGCTCTAAAGAAGAAGTTAGCAACACTAGCTCAAGACGATAAGTCCGTTTCCAAGTACTATTTGGAGGTGCTTATGCTTTGGAGAGAAATCCGACTGCTCCATCCCATAGTCTATCCTAAGGAAAATTTGGATTTGCTTCTTCCACTCTTGGAGAAATAGGATGACAACCAACTGCTATTTCAGTTCTTGCTCGACCTGAATGATGAGTATATGGATACGTGCAATAAAATCGTGATGCTGAATCCTCTCCCAAGTGCTCACACTGCGCTTGGTGTGTTATGCCATGCAGAGGCGCAATTGTACGGTGTATGAGGAATTTTTTCTGATAAAATCGAAAAGAAGAAATGCATTGTGTGTTTCTACTGCAACAAGCCAGGGCAGGTCATATCCGATTATTTCCAGAATCCACGGAATGCAGCAGACTGGTACGGCAATAGACGACAGAGCATCGGTGCGGGAACAAGTTGGGGAAAATACGATGAGACAAAATCTTTGATCTCAGAAGTTGAAGGTCGGATCACTATCAAACTTGAGGATCTCTTGCTAAAGGCTGCAGGCAAAGATACACCTGCTTCTTCTGACACAGAAGCTTTGATCTCAGAAGTTGAAGTGCGGATCACTGTCAGATTTGAGGAGCTCTTGCTAAAGGCTGTATGTAAGGATACACCTACTTATGACAAGGCTACGGATATCTAAGGTAGTATACTAAATGTTACTGAGATACTCCATATTTGATGCATATATAGTTAAATAAATTGCTGCTGTTGTGATTGTGAGTGGTCATATTCATATCGGGTACATAACTCTACTGCTACATAACTCTGCTAATGTTGATGCGAGTTGTCGTCACTCATATTCGTTGGTAGACATGCCCAAACCATAACCGACGGTACGACATCCGGTTGGCCCCGGTCCGGTTGATAACCCAATTGATAAGACCAAAAGGAAACCTACTTGTAATTCTCCAAACAGGTATGAGACTATAAATATCTAGAATAATCCCGCTCATTTTTTTCCACCTTTCCCTGCCTTTCTCTGCTCCTGAAATTTGTTCGTCTCTCTGGACACCAAAAACCCTAATCGCAAACCCTACCCTAACTGCTATGGCACGAATTCTGGCTCTAAAGAAGAAGTTAGCAACACTAGCTCAAGACAATAAGTCCGTTTCCAAGTACTATTTGGAGGTGCTTACGCTTTGGAGAGAAATCCGACTTCTCCATCCCATAGTCTATCCTAAGGAAAATTTGGATTTGCTTCTTCCATTTTTGGAGAAACAGGATGACAACCAACTACTATTTCAGTTCTTGCTCGGCGTGAATGATGAGTATACGGATAAGTGCAACAAAATCGTGATGCTGAATCCTCTCCCAAGTGCTCACACTGCGCTTGGCATGTTATGCCATACAGAGGCGCAATTGTACGGTGTATGAGGTGTTTGTTCTGATAAAATCGAAAAGAAGAAATGCATTGTGTGTTTCTACTGCAACAAGCCAGGGCAGGTCATATCCGATTATTTCCAGAATCCACGGAATACAACAGACTGGTATGGCAACAGACGGCAGAGCATCGGTGCGGGAACAAGTTAGGGAAAATATGATGAGACAAAAGCTTTGATCTCAGAAGTTGAACGTCGGATCACTGTCAAACTTGATGATCTCTTGCTAAAGGGTGCAAGCAAAGATACACCTGCTTCTTATGACACAGAAGCTCTGATCTCAGAAGTTGAAGGCCGGATCACTGTCAGACTTGATGAGATCTTTCTAAAGGCTGTATGTAAGGATACACCTACTTATGGCAAGGCTACGAACATCTAAAGTAGTATATTAAATCTTATTGACATACTCCATATTTGATGCAAATATAGTTAAATAAATTCTTGCTGTTGTGATTGTGAGTAGTCATATTTATATCAGGTATATAACTCTGCTACTATATAACTCTACTAGTGTTGATGTGAGTTGTCGTCAGTTATATTCGTTGGTAGACATGCCCAAACCATAACCGACGGTACGACATCCGGTTGGCCCCGGTCCGGTTGATAACCCAATTGATAAGACCAACAAGAAACCTACTTGTAATTTTCCAAACAGGTATGAGACTATAAATATCTAGAATAATCCCGCTCATTTTTCTCCACCTTTCCCTGCCTTTGTCTGCTCCTGAAATTTGTTCGTCTCTCTGGACACCAAAAACCCTAATCGCAAACCCTACCCTAACTGCTATTGCACGAATTCTGGCTCTAAAGAAGAAGTTAGCAACACTAGCTCAAGACGATAGGTCCGTTTCCAAGTACTATTTGGAGGTGCTTAGAGTGTTAGAGAAATCCGTCTTCTCCATCCCATAGTCTATCCTAAGGAAAAACAGGATGACAACCAACTACTATTTCAGTTCTTGCTCGGCCTGAATGATGAGTATACAGATACGTACAACAAAATCGTGATGCTGAATCCTCTCCCAAGTGCTCACACTGCGCTTGGCATGTTGTGCCATGTAGAGGCGCAATTGTACGGTGTATGAGGTATTCGTTCTGATAGAATCGAAAAAAAGAAATGCATTGTGTGTTTCTACTGCAACAAGCCAGGGCATGTCATATTCGATTATTTTTCCAGAATCCACGGAATGCAGCATACTGGTACGGCAATAGACGGCAGAACATCGGTGCGGGAACAAGTTGGGGAAAATACGATGGGACAAAATCTTTGATCTCAGAAGTTGAAGGTTGGATCACTGTCAAACTTGAGGATCTCTTGCTAAAGGTCTGGATGTCTTTTCTTTCTTCTAACAATGCTTCCCCAATGAACTTTAAGGAGCTCTTGCTAAAGGCTGTATGTAAGGATACATCTACTTATGACAAGGCTACGGACATCTAAGGTAGTATACTAAATGTTACTGAGATACTCCATATTTGATGCATATATAGTTAAATAAATTGTTGTTGTTGTGATTGTGAGTAGTCATATTTATATCGGGTACATAACTCTACTGCTACATAACTCTGCTAATGTTGATGTGAGCTGTCGTCACTCATATTCGTTGGTAGACATGCCCAAACCATAACCGACAGTACGACATCCAGTTGGCCCCGGTCCGGTTGATAACCCAATTGATAAGACCTACAAAAAACCTTCTTGTAATTCTCCAAACAGGTATGAGACTATAAATATCTAGAATAATCCCGCTCATTTTTTTTCCACATTTCCCTGCCTTTCTCTGCTCCTGAAATTTGTTCGTCTCTCTGGTCACCAAAACCCTAATCGCAAACCCTACCCTAACTGTTATGGCACGAATTCTGGCTCTAAAGAAAAAGTTAGCAACACTAGCTCAAGACGATAGGTCCGTTTCCAAGTACTATTTGGAGGTGCTTACGCTTTGGAGAGAAATCCGACTTCTCTATCCCATAGTCTATCCTAAGGAAAATTTGGATTTGCTTCTTCCACTTTTGGAGAAACAGGATGACAACCATCTACTATTTCAGTTCTTTATCGGCCTGAATGATGAGTATACGGATACGTGCAACAAAATCGTGATGCTGAATCCTCTCCCAAGTGCTCACACTGCGCTTGGCATGTTATGCCATGCAGAGGCGCAATTGTACGGTGTATGAGGTATTCGTTCTGATAGAATCGAAAAGAAGAAATGCATTGTGTGTTTCTACTGCAACAAGCCAGGGCAGGTCATATCCGATTATTTCCAGAATACACGGAATGCAACAGACTGGTACGGCAACAGACGACAGAGCATCGGTGCGGGAACAAGTTGGGGAAAATATGATGAGACAAAAGCTTTGATCTCAGAAGTTGAAGGTCGGATCACTGTCAAACTTGAGGATCTCTTGCTAAAGGGTGCAGGCAAAGATACACCTGCTTCTTATGACACAGAAGCTCTAATCTCAGAAGTTGAAGGACGGATCACTGTCAGACTTGATGAGATCTTTCTAAAGGCTGTATGTAAGGATACACCTACTTATGGCAAGGCTACGAACATCTAAGGTAGTATACTAAATCTTATTGAGATACTCCATATTTGATGCATATATAGTTAAATAAATTGTTGTTGTTGTGATTGTGAGTAGTCATATTTATATCGGGTATATAACTCTACTACTTCATCCGTCTTATTATTTTTGTTACGGACCCACCCGGCACGTATGCCGATACACATTTTTAACTGTTAATAACTTAAATTGTGTACAATGAAAAGTTATAAAAAGTTAATTGTCTTAAACTACAAGATTAGACGAATCTAACAAGATCTCAATTGACTATGTTTTTTTTTACATAGCTATGATAAAAATTCGAATCAAAGTTAAACAGTGAATAGTGACAAAAAACCATCCGTAACAAATTTACCGAGACGGAGGAAGTACTACATAAATCTGCTAGTGTTGATGTGAGTTGTCTTCAGTCATATTCGTTGGTAGACATGCCCAAACCATAACCGACGGTACGGCATCCGGTTGGCCCCGGTCCGGTTGATAACCCAATTGATAAGACCAACAAGAAACCTACTTGTAATTCTCCAAACAAGTATGAGACTATAAATTTTTGAAGTCTGCTTAGGCTTTCGATTCACACTGATTTTTGAATTTTATTCTTAAAATTTTTAATTTTTTTTTTATTTAAACCTGTTGTGAACCGGCGGTTCAACTGGCGCCGGTTTTCGGACTGTTAGACCTCCAACGGTCTGGATGACTCGGCCGAGATTGGGCGGAGGGGGATTTCAAATTCTCCCCCCTTCCGCCGGTTAACTAGCGGTTCTAGCGGTTAATGTTAACCAGCGGTTTTGCCGCTTTTCCAACTCTATAAATATCCCAATTCACCACTTCAATTTCTCATACCTTTATCTTCTCAATCTCTCAATTCTCTCTATTATCAATACTCTCTAAAGCTCTAAAACTCTCTAATCAACTAAAAAAATGTCTTCTCTTTCTTCTAACAATGCTTCCCCACTGAACTTTGGGAATTTGGGGTCTAGTTGGAATGAGGAATATCATCAAGCGGCGGTGGAATTGGGTGTTGATCTCAATGATCCAGTTATTCCGCCGGAGCGTTCTCAATCTCAATATCAACCGGAATATGAGACTCCTCCAAGTCAACCTAGAGTAGGAGGAGAAAGAAGGGGTAAAGGAGGAAGAGGAAGTTCGTCTAGTCGACCACCACCACGACCCTCTTCGGATTCCGACGATGCCCGAACGGACGGCCGGGGAACTAGCGTAATCCTTGTTTTGCACTTCAAAAAGGTGCAAAAGGAGGATGATCCCAACCTCTTTGAGTGTTTTTGCTATTGTCACAAAGTCTGCCAATTCAAGAAGAGTGGAGGATATGACTCTCCAAATGGCCATATGCAATCAAAGCATCTTTCAAAGTTCGAGGGAACAACAAGTCAAATGCAACTCAACTTCAAAGGCAAGAGAAGCTCCGACGAAGTAAGTGGTTCTTCTTCCCCCTCTTTATTTAGATATGATGATAAAAAGTCTAGAAGAGAAAATGCTAAATTTATTTTTGCTAAACATCTTCCTTA